>VXBI01005961.1:0-264386 GCA_013397375.1 Toxostoma redivivum | reverse complement strand
GCGAGGAGCGGGCGCTACGCGGAGCCGCCGCTGGAGTGCGCGGAGCGGGGCTGCCGCCGCGCCGGGGGCGAGGAGCGCACGCCGCGCCAGCGGGGGACAGCGCGCCGCGGGAGCAGCCCTCCCCGGGCACCGGGACCTGCTGTTAGCTTGCCGCCTTGCTTTATCCTCTCGTTTAATTTATTTTTTCCCCACCTATACTTTGATCCGCTGGGATTTTTTTTCCTCCCTTTTACAGAGCCTTCCCACGCCCCAGTTCCCTCCCTCTCTATCCAGCTTGGATTTTTATCCTTTTTTTTTTTTTTTCATATATTACTATTCCGATCTTTTTTTAAGCGGCGGACAGAGAGGGACAGTAACAGAGAGGACAGGAGGAAAACGCTCTGTTCGTCCTTTCCGCCACCGCCACCCCGATTTGCGGAGAGGGGTCGGGCCGAGCAGCGGCGGAATCAGCCTCTTTCCCCCGGGGAGGCGACCCCGGCTCGGGGAGCCGCCGCGAAGAGGGGGCGCAGGAAAAGAGATGCATTGAAAGTTTCCGCGCAAAGTTTGCCGTGAGTGCGCGAAACCGAGCGAGCGCGGCGCGGGTGCCTGCCTGCCCCGACGCGGGGAGAGCGCCGCGGACGGGCGCCGCTGTGGAGCTCGGACTACCCGGCGGCGGGGGCCGGGCGGCGGCAGGGCGGCCGCGGAGCCTGCGCTCGGCCCGGCGGAGCGCCCACGGAAAGCAGCAGCGGGGGCCGGCGGAGAGCCGGGCATATGGAGGGGTGAAACCGGAGACCCCGAAGAGGAGCCCCCCTTCCCCCGCAACCCTTCGCAGCGCCCGACCGGCGGCACCCCAGGAGGCGGCGGCGGGCACGGAGGANCCCTTCGCCTCCCACCTGCTCGGTGCGGTGCGGCCGCGCCGCTGGCGCCGGGTGCGGTGGGTGCCCGCAGCACAGACACGTGTGAGTTCGTGCGGTGCTGCACCGGGGGACAGCGCTGCCCGGAGCTCCGCGGGGCCCCGGTGCAGCGGCAGCGCCGTGCCGAGTGCCCGCGCACATGAGCGCGCCCCGGCCGAGGGGTCCCGCCGGCGCCGGGGCGCTGCGGTCGGCGGGTGCGGGGCAGGGAGGCAGCGCGCTGCCTTCTTGCATCAGCCTCGGGTCTCCTGACATTGCAAAAGGCTGTTTCGGCGGTATTTGCCTTGGGTCCCGGCTCGGGTTCGTGCCGCCGAGTGGAGTTCAAAATACCTAGGTGGAAAAACAAATAAGAGATCAAAGAGGACAAAATGGATCCAGAATTTCTTCCAGATTGGAAAAAAAAGAAATCAAAAATATAGATCTCCTGTACCGAGATTACAAAATCAAGGATTTTTCTTTTTCACTTAAGTCACTTTTACCTCATTGTCATTCTTGAGGAATTAGAAACCAACTCTTCCTCCTTTCCTCTTTTTGAAGAAAAAAGAAGGGCAGCTTTCTTTGCAAACCTGTCCTATAAATCTGTTTTCTAAAGAGTCAAGAGGGCTGTGTTGCCAAGAGATATTAAGGGGTTTAGACAGAGTGCCCACGTGAAAGTGGCTGTTCGCGAGGCAGGCATGGATTACGTTTTAAAGGTTATAACAGGTTAGTTCTCTCCTGCCATTTCTGTTCGCCACTTGGAGAGAGCGCGGGCCAGATCATCTCCCACAATCGTGAAAATATACATCGCTTGCAAACTAATCAGTTATTCACATTGTTTGTTCAGCACCGATGCTGGAAGGCAACTCCCCAATTAGGAGCCATTTCAGCTGTAACTGAAGTCATGCAAGCACTGCACGCTTTGTTTCTAGCCTGTTATATCTCTACTTTATCCAGTGACAGCCGCACATTAGGCTGTGCTCGGCTGTGCTGGATGGGAACTGAGAAGCACTCTTGAGTGTGGTGCAGAGCAGCTCCCTGCTGCCTTCCTGCCAGATTTGGCTGGTGGGACAGTTGTTTCTGGTCTCCAGGAGTTTTTCCACCTTCACACAGAATGGAGGTTTCTTTGCGTCCCTGCTCCTCTGTAAACTTGTACAGTAGCATCTGTTCCCCACCTATAGTATAGACAACTCTGTATCGGTGTCCAGTGATAACACCCTTTAACCCACCCCTTGTTCCTTTTCCCCTCCCCTTCCTCTTCCCTAGATGAGGAAACGGCGGATCAGGTAGAGTCGAGATCTGTCTGTCCTCAGGAGTTGCATAAAAGCCTCATGCTGCCTTTTCTTCTGGGCTGGAGGATGGTGGAGATGAGAAAACAATATAGCGATGGCAAAAATGTTTGGGAGGAATTACAGGAGTTTGGGGGGAAATGTGAGAGGGACAGACATGAGAGATGGATAGAGGTTCGGGTACCTGGGTGATGTGGGCTATGCAAGTGCTCAGGCAGATCTACAGTCAGATCTGCCCTTCAGTTCTGTCCTTATTTGTCCGTTGGTTGTCCGGGCACCACGGTGATGGGAACGTTAGAAATACCAGCAGATCTCACGTAGGCAGCTTGATGGTGACTCTGAACATGGCAAAAGGCATGACTCTTCACACGGGACTATGGTTTGTGCTTTGATGATAATATTTATCTGGCCGTCAGGCTGATCTATCTAGGTAGCCAGGCGCATTAGAGAGCATTAAATATAAGCCCCGACAGAGTCCGAGTTGGGGAAGCAGGTTCCAGCGTGTGGCAGGCAGGTTTCCTGGAAGTGAAAGAGAGGGATGAAGGAATCACGGCGTTCCTCTGGTGAAGTTTCAGGGGAATGACTCCTTACTGAGGTAGCTGTTGTGGTTGCTCCTGCAGCATGACAGGGATGGAGGGAAATGGTTTCATGGTGGGGTCTGGGCAGCATTGATGCCACAGGTGTCTGCCTCCACTGGTGGTGATAACCTTTCCATGCAGGCAAGGGAAGGTACTTTTGCACTGCCACTCTCCCAGCTGATTGTGCTGAGCGGTGTGCGCAGTCCTCAGGAACCACAGGATTAGAGAGGTTGCATTGTTGTCCGCTTCCAGTCCTCCCTTTGCTGCAGAATGGGGGACAAGTGGTTATTCCTCATCTTCCTTCATCTGTGCATCTCGCTGCCAGCCTGGTGACAGGTCACTCCTGATGATGGTCTGGGAGCTCTTCCCCTCCTGCCCTGAGCAGCAGAGGAACCTGGATATACCAGCTGTATTGCCATAGGGAAGAGGCAGTGATCAGACACTGAAGGAGGGAGAACAAGCCTGTGACTAGACTGTTAATGATCGCACACCCACCAGGCTGCCTGCCTTTGCTGTGCCTCTGCACCACACCACGATGGGGAGCCACCAGAACCTGCTTCCACAGCTCTTAGGCAGCTGGGATGCAGCAGGTCACCTTCCCCAGAGCCGTTCCTGTGCTCTGAGGAGGGGCTGGAAAGAGGAACACTCCTTTGGGAGCAGGGGAAAGGGATGTCTGAGGGGCTCACTGATTCCTGAGCAACCCCAAATCCATTCTCCTGTCTGTTCTGTCAGAGGTGCCTTGGCTTTACTGGCAGCTTGCAGGATTACTGACCTCTGTCTGCATGTACAATGGAGATGGAGTGCAGTGAGTCTCGTTACCCCCCTCTCCTAAGCAGAAAACGCTGAGAATTTCTAGTGCCTAAGACGAAAAGTGCCTTAACTCCTGTCCCAGAGTCCCTCTCAAAGTGGATGGATTGTTTGTTCCAGTCCTAAACAGTTACAAAGCTCTTTTAATGAGGCTGCACAGATTAGGGGGAGGGGAAGGGAGAGAAAGAGTGCTGGTGGTGGTGGTAAGGGGGGTGATGGTTAGAGAGGAATGACTTGATTAACCTTTTCTCTCCCTTCAGAGAAAAGCTTGCTTTGGACAGGGACTGGGGGAGAAGGGAGACAGGGAAGGTACAGACACATGGATGGTGTAAAGTGGGTTTATTTGTTAGGGAAGGTTTTACCCCACAGAGTGAGGGATGTGCATTTGCTACAACCTGCAAAAAGCACAGAAAGGAGCTTCCTCTGTCATCCCCATTCCTGGGCTCATTTATCCTACTCTCAAGGCCAGGCCAGGGGTTGCTTCTATACTACTGTGAAATGTTGAATATGTGTTGGAAGAAAATTGTGTTACAGAACTGTTGGGAAATGCCAAAAGCCAGCAGAGGAGAGCATGACCTTCAGGCTCCTACCGAAGGGCACAGTTGGCCTGCTTGTCCTGAGGAATGTTTTTGGTTCCCTATGTCTGATATGCAGCAGACTGTTTTGAAGTGAGGCACAAGGCCCTGCCTCACCTGCTGTTCTAGTGGACGTGCTTTGAGGGCACGAGGTACAGGTGAAAGGCACTGCTGAAAGGGCAGAAAAGTTTCTTGGAATAGTGAGCAGAGAGCGTGTTACTGATAGTTCTGGGAAACCTTTCTAGTTTCTGCTGAGAGCTCCCCTGGGAAAGCTCAGAAGCTCTTTGCCCACTTTGCATTGATCTCGTTTCCCATCTTTAGGGTCAGATCACACCCTAGGTCCAGGTGAGCACTGCACGAGTGTTCTGGCTCCTGCTCCACTACATTAGGGGCAGGGCGAGGTGCTGGCTAGGTGCAAGTGAGTAGTAAAAGACTGTGGCTTGCTTCTGCCTCTCATCACTTGTGCAGCCTGTGTGCTTGCATGTGAGAGGCAGTGGGCAGCTGGCTGGGTAGTTTGGCTTAGAGAATGGGTAAAAATTACCTTCAAGGTGTCTCCAAGCTAATTTTGCTCCGTCTGTCATGGTCATTTTGTGTGTGAACCAGAAATTCCTCTGTGAAAAGTCCTGGGGGTGTTGTGACTTGAATAAACTGACTTGGCTCATGATCCTCTTCCTGTACCATAGCAGATTGAGGCTTTTCTGCCCTTGATGCCGTCTTCTTTTTATCCATAGATTGTCAGGCACTGAGAGGCTTTGGAAGGCCGCTACAGCCTCCGCTGCCTCCATTTTGTTTGTGCTGTTGCAGTGACCTTCACACTTCAGGAATGAAACTGTTTCTAGGAACCTGCTTTTTAAAAGTGTTGTCACAGCACTGAGACTGGGCACACAGCTCCCTCCTCCCCAGAAAAGAAATAGATCAACACATGGGGCCGCTTAGGTCTGGGCTGGGAAGTTATGCCCAGGTATAGAAAGACTTTGGTTGAAATGAGAAACAAGTTCGGTCAGGAGGACCTTAGACAAAGGGAGCTATGCACAGACACAAAGGAATGTCTGGGAGAGGGGCTTCTAGCTGGCTCTCTTGCCCCCTCTCCTTTTAAAAGCTGACACTTTCGGCTGCTTGGATGGTGGTGCTGCCTTGTGCACAGGACTGCTTAGAAGACCATAGGTGGCAGATTCCTATTGTGAGCTTGGGGTGAACTTGGCCTAAATTCAGTTCTGTCTTCAGCTACAAGATCAGAGTGCCTTTTTCTAAGCCTGAACACAGCATATTTCTGACAAAGCAGTATTTTTTATGGTTCCTCATGCTTCTTATGGGCCTCTGCTGAAAGGCTGCAGGTTCTGGGGTGGATGGCATCACACAGGTGGCAACACACCTCAAAGAAGTGAAGAAAGATGGGCCTTTTCCATTTTGGTTCAGAACAGAACAGCAGGGGGAAGCCTGACTTGGCTGGAAAGTTACGTCAGAGCTAAAGCCCTCACGAAGAGCAGGAAGAGTCGAGTTCTTGTTTCACTGGAATTAAAAAGACTTCCTTAGTAAAGTGGTGTAATATTTCTTCATACCATTTTGGGGGTGGGTTACCTGTCACCACTCCTGCCTGCATCAGTGCTTTGGAAATGTCCCTAGTCCCAAAGGGCGGCAGGAGTGACTGCAGAGCTTGCAGCCTTTTCGTTTTTGGCCCAGGGAAAGCTGTGGAGCGCGGGAATGGGATCCACGCAGGGGCTGGGAACTGGGACCAGTAGGTGAGGGCGCGCGTCGCCCTCCTTTCCATCAGAGAGGAAGAAAACCCGGCCGGTTTGGCGGCGTCCGTCGGCAAAGTGGTGCTGTCACTGTTCATCGCCCTGACACCCGGGCGGATGCCGACACCTCCGTGGCCACCACTGCTGGGTGACATTGAGAGGGGAGCGATGCCCTTCCGTGCCTGGCAGCCCTTCTCCCCGCTCTGCCCTCCCGGGCCAGATTCACCTCTACGGGGAGAAGCGGTGCCCGGATCCACCGATCGTGTCGGCAACAGCAGGTCACCCCGTTACTTTTCTCCGCCGGGCTCGCATTCGCTCCCGGTGTTTGCCCGCGGTCACTGACAGCAGCCCCCCGGGGACGCGTTTCTCCCTTCAGGGCCTCTCTCGGGCTCGGCACCGCGCCCTGCCAGCCCCGTCCTCCAGGCCGGGGCCGTCCCGCCCGTGCCCCTCTCGACTCTCCCGGGGAACAAAAGGTCCCTCTGTGCCCGCCGGGGAACGGCTCCGCCTCGGGGGCGCCCCCTCCCGCCGGGACTCCCTCCGCCCCCCGCCCGGCGGCGCGATGGCGACGGGACCCCTGGGGGCCCTGCCCGGGACCCCCCGCGCCACGGGACCGCCTCACGGTTCCGCGTTGTGACTGATTTTCTGTTGTCTTTGCAGTTATCGAAGGCTGCGCCCGCCCTGGGGGATGGGGAGCGGAAACCCAATGAAGGTAAGCNATATATTTATATATATCTACACACACACGGGCGCACACAAAGAGCTGAGCAGCGGCGAGCAGTTTGCTGGGGATTCGCCACAGTGCTGTAGCAAGGGATTTGTCAAATTTTGCTGCCCGCTTGTTTCCCGGTGGCACTGGTGATGCCCGGCTGGGTGGCCAGGGCTGATCCCCGAACAAAGGCCGGAGCAGCCCCCAGACGGCAGGTCTCTGAGGAAGAGAAGGAGAAAGGGGCAGTCCAGGATGATTTTCTGGGCTTATGCCTCCCAGCAGTCCCGGGTATCCCCGTAGTCAGGAGATTGCTAAGTACTGTAAAGAGCCAGGCTTGAAAAATACACCTTTTTATTCTGGTTTAGGATAGCAGACTGCGGATTCAGGGAACAGCACTATGGACTTATAGCTAGTAATTGGTTCATGGTGGTCCACTATGCACAGGACCATTGCCTGGTGAGGAAACAAGGTGGTGCCTCGGCAGCTGCTGTGATCTTGTGTCTTTCTGGCTGCCCAAAGGCCAGCTCGTAACAGTGTCCCCTGCCTCGTTGGTTCATGCAAGTAAATGTAGACCAAAGGGGCAGTCAGCCCCTGGGTTAGTCAGAGACGCCTCCTGCAAGCTCCCTGTCTAGCGAAGCCCTGTGTGTGTCAGGAGGTTGGCTTCTGTCCGCAGTCCTCAGTTCAGCAGTGGGATAAAAGGGCTGTGGACTTTGGAACCTTCAGGCTGAGGTGATCATCACCTGCTTTAAGACCATCCTGACCGTGTTTTCCCCTTACTTGCATAGCAGAGCATATCACTTGTTGCATGGCAGGGTCTGGCAGACTTCTTGCAGGGTCCCCACGGGCTGTGACCTTCAGCGTTATTCCAGCCGGAGGTCAGCAGAGGGCTCCAGCAGTGTGGGCCCAGATTGGCCTTTTTCTTTTTTTTTTCATACTAGTCAGTTTCAATTCCTGTAACTTTATTGGTGTGACAGACTCCATGTGTGTTGCCAGAGGTTTGTGGCAGGCTGTGCTTGGGATAGGTGTCCATTTTGCACGGGCAAAATTTCTGATTTCCTGGCGGGCTGCCGTCTGTTGCGCTTGACCCTTGCTCCTGCTGAAGTCAACAGAAGAAGGTTCAGTGACTCCAGAGGGATCAAGATGGAGCCTGCTGTGAGGCTTATTTTGGTAACCAGTTCTCTGCTGTTGGTAGAAAAGAGCTAGTGTCCTCATCTGTGCCATTTGTTGTGTCCAACTAATCCCTCCTGGGGAGGGAAAGAATCAAACAGAATTAACTTCTGTTACAAGAAGGCTGATGAGATTGCAGGAGAAGCTGGTCTGGCAGTATAAGTGGTGAGATTTCGGTGTTATTGTCCTGGTGATATTTCAGGTTCTGTGATGTAGATACATCTGTGAACTAGAAGTCAGGACTCTTGGCATTACCTTCCTGGCTCTACTTCTGTCCCGTGGTTTGACCTTAGAGGTCCTCTCTATATATGTCAGCTTCTCCTCTGTGAAGAGGAGATGGTGATGGTCCTCTGTTACCCAAGAATGGTCCTATAGTTCTTTCTACTGAAGCTCTTAGGGGCTTGGGTTGAAAGGTGGGTTTGTGTCTTTGACCATTTTATGCTTTCTCTGAGATGTCAAGCTGTGATGGGTTTTTATTTGGGATGGACTTACTCCGGTTGGAGACTCTTATATTAGCTTCAGTCCCTACCCTTTTGTGCTCAAGAGAGGCTTCCACATGTTTTGTGGCACAGGAAGTTGTAGAGGAGTCAGACAAACACTCTTTGTTTCACGGGAAAAGATTTTTCTGGTATAAATAAAGGAAACCACCAGCACTTGTGGCTGCACTTTTATTTTCAAAATAACAGTATGTCTGTATTGCTGCTAAGCCGTTGGTGGGGATGGAAACAAAATGATCATAGACTTTATCCTTTTCTAGTCCAGCATGTTCTCATTCAACTGCTTCAAATTTGAACTTATACCCTGAAGAGTTAATTTGGGTCCTGTCTGCATTTTAACCTTACTTCCCCCTCCATTCACAGCAAAAAAGCCTCTGACTCAAATCTGGAGATGTTTTGCAGGGTGGGAGTGTGACTTTATTGTAGGATTAACTTCTAATGTGGGCTGAAGCCCAGATTGCAGGAAGGGAACAGACCTAGTGGTATTAGTCCTTTGGTGACGTTCCTGTGCTTCCCATGAAAGAGACCTTCTTCCATTTGTGAACACAACCAATGGAAATGAAGTACAGGCAGAATCAGCCCAGCAAAGTGTGGAATATAACTCCTACTACATGGGAGTAAGTGTAGGTGTGGTGGAAGGGGCAGGGCTTTGCTATGAGGTTGGCTATACCTCAGTCATGTGCTTCAGTTTGGTTTGGGTGGTGACTGTGCAAATGAGCTGCAGAGCATTGCGCAGTCTCCATGTGAGTGCTCTGTGTCCAGCAAAATAAGGTGACGTGCCTTCTGTGGGAGGATTTTCTGACTGGCAGCTAAGGAAAGATTCCCTGGTTCCTTTTCAGAGGCTGATTCAGATTTTGAAAAACCATCATGTGTTAAAGTAAAGGTAGAAACTCCCAGATTCTTCATGTGAAGGATTTAGTCCTGTCAAATCTCCCAGATCTCAAGTATAATTGTCAGGGTGCAGCTGTGAAAGTAAAGTCCCTGCAAAAGAAGTTGAATGTACTGTTCTGGGGCCTGTCTGTAATCTGGTGTAATCCAAATGCCTGGGTAGTGCAAACATTTTAGAAGGCATGGCAGATGTCAGTTTCACTTCACTTTTCTAGTTTGTTTTGGTTTCTGCCTCCTTTATGCCCCAGACTGGTGTGGTGAGCAGCATTTGACCTGCACAGGTAGCTGCTGTGTTCCCTCCCTCTTACTTTCCAGCCCTCCCCTTGACGTAGGCAAGGGAGCATTTTTATCCTGAACTATGGCTTTACTGCCAGAGTTCTTGGATCCTGTGTCTGGCAGTGTGAATAATCAACAGTGCATTTCACCGACTATCTTTGTGCCCGCAGAATTTCCCACATATTAAATTGTTCAACTTGTTGGAACATACGTGGTGACTAAGGTCACTCCAAAGGGGAACAGGAAGAAGGAGGAGAAGGAGGTAGTCACAGACAAGATAGGAGAATAGACAGGAGACATACGGCAGTTAGGGGAGGAGGGAAAAGGATGGGAAGGAACAAGGAACAGAAACATCTTGTCTTCTGGACAAGGAATACCAACAAGCAGTCCATGCCTACCAGGCTACATTTCCCTTTCACAAGCCACTTTCTCTTTTAATAGCTGCTCACGCTCTCTGACACTTCAAACTCCTTGGATGGAAGCTTCTCCCCTCTTGTACCCGCTCTCAGCACTTCAGCAGTATGGTACTGTCAGCCCTGCATGACCTAGAATTAACTTTCAGCAATTAACTGTGGGCTGTGAGCTCCAAGCCCTGCAGCTTTTTGCATTTTTGTGGCAAAGTAACCTTTATGCCAGTTTGTCACAAGTTCAGGGCACTTTAGAAACGCTTACTGGAGACCATTATTTTCCATGATGCAAGCAGTTTGCTCTTATCACTCTGAGTTATCAACCTTGGTGCTGGAGGACTCTGCATACTGTACAGGTGGATCATTATAGTGCATAACAGCATGGGGCAGGTACTATCTCCTTGTGCATACTCTTATCCTCTGCTACATGTGACATCCTTTGTTGCCATTGTGGAGCTAGGAGGTCTGGAGGAATGCAGATACTCACTGTTTGCAGTACTATACTAGCACCTGGGGTTTGTATGTATGTATTTATCTATACTATCTCTCATCTCTTTAAATCTCTCCAACCCTTGACCAAGCAGCAAAATGAAGCTTTGGCAAGAGACTGGGAAACATTGAGAAATACTTGTGAAATCAGTGCAGATCACAAGCAGTTAGTGTTTGCTCCATTTGTTGGGAAGGCATGGGATAATGGCAGATCCACCCTGTTTCCCCTCCCACACTGTCTCATTGTGGTTCAGTAGCCAAATATATAGTCTGGTTAATCCTGGGGGTGCTGTGAGCCTACTTTGAATCTTTCAGTGGGTGGCTTGGTTCCTTGGTCTGGGAAAGTGGTCAGTGTGGAGACATGGAGGCTGTGACTTGTAGTGGATGCTGTCATGGTTTCTTGGTGACCTGCTGAGGTGGATGTTCTGCATGGCCAAAAGAGGTAGATGACAGGAAGGGTGAAGATACATAGCTCCATAGTTCAGAGCCTCTGCTTTCTCTTAAAAGTGTCTGTGTGCTGAGGTCTGTACGAAGGATCCTTCTGGCTTTAAAACCCACTGGGGCATCCGCTGGCTGTTTTGAAAGGGAGTAAAGGGCAAACTAGTGAAGGGCCTTAATCCAGAGCGCAGATTATCTTCTGCAGCTTCAGGTTTTTTTTGGCTGAACTGATATTCTTAGTGGCAGCATACCAGGAGTATGGGGAATAGCAGAGAAGAGGTTTGGGTAAGAGTTACCTGTGGCATGCATCATGGTACCAGGGAGGCAAACAGTGAGGCTCTCTTGTCCATCTTGCCTTTGCCCTGAAGCAGCTGTAGGAGGAGATTGTCTTTTCCCCTTCCCACTTGATGTGTGTGTATGTAGAGCACAGACAAAGGATTTAGGCCTGAAAGACTGTTAGTGAAGAGCATAGGGTAGTCGTGTTGCAACTGTCTGGCTCACTTTAAGGGGTGAAGCACTAGACATTCTTGAGCTAAGTTTGCATTAACTTATTCCCTCCATTCCTCTTTTAGTTATCAAATTCCTGGAAGTCTACGAGCGCAGCTTCTGCAGGACTATTGAGACCCTGGTGGACATTTTCCAGGAGTACCCTGATGAGGTGGAGTACATATTCAAGCCATCCTGTGTGCCTCTGATGAGATGTGCGGGTTGCTGCGGCGATGAGGGCCTAGAATGTGTCCCTGTGGATGTGTACAACGTCACCATGGAGGTGAGGGTCCAGTTTGCAGTCTGCCATGCTTGGTTGGAAGGAAGCAAGCAAGTCAGCCATCACAGCCAACCCAAGTCCCAGCTCCCAGCTAATGCAGAGGAGGTGCAACCTACCCCAGGAAACCTCTCTTCTGACTCTGGTGCTCCGTGTTACACCATGCAGGGTTAAAAGATGAGTTGCCTATGTCTATTTAAGGCTAAGAGGAGAGTCTGTTTTTTGGCTCTTGCCCAAATACAGTAGGTAGGAGCATGCAAAGGAGCGTTTCTGCGAAGGAGCACTTTCTGCTTAGAGAATGCAAAGTAGCATTTCTGATGATGTTATCTCCGAGTTCCCAAAGAAAATACTCCTTGGGCCCTTGTTCCACCTTAACTCCACACACAGCTGTTGTTCTGAAGACAGCTGAGTAGGGCAAAAGGGGAGAACCTGTCAATACTCTCTCCTGAAGGGCATGTGAGATCAACCTGTACCAACAGAGCAGGGAATTTGGGTCTTTAGCTATCCTGGCACAGCAGAGGTTAAAGGGGCTCTAAGAAACAAACTGCTTCTATGTCAGCTGAAAAAGCCTTTCTGCCTCTGAGCATCTTCCTCTTTTGTTTGGAGACTGCTGAATTTATTTCTTGGAAGAGACAGAGGTGGCCATGATAGCAAAAGCTGGGCCTATGGGGAAATGCAAATTGCTTCAGAGAGCTTAGTTACTTCCCTTGTCTGTCATACTGGATCCCAGCACTGGTCCAAAATCATGCTGGTGCCCATTACCCATAACCCATAGCTCCTTCACCTTAGCCTCTTGAATAGCCACTGTAAATGTTACTGTCACTTTTTAATATCAATGAGAGATGTTCAATGCTAAGTGATTAACCAGAAGGTCCTTTTACTTGAAGTATGGGCTATGTTTGAACTCTGTTGGAGAGCCTGCCTGTGTCCTTTCATGGTTCCCCATACTACTTTTCCACTTGCAGGCTCCAGCTTGGGGCAGAGCATGCTAGCTTGGTGTAGCTAGGGATGGTTTTCTTCCTACCATTCCTTGCTGAATTACAGTTCTTGACTGGTATGCCTGCATGCCTGTGAAGGGTCAGAAGCACTTAAGCAGATCTCTAGAGCTAATTTTCCAGCCATGTTCTGGGTTAAGAGAATGTGACAGTAGCTTGTAAGTAACTTCCCTGAAGGTAGCTGGGGCTGGGGTCTGGGTGATGTCCAGCTTTGCAGCTCTCTTTTAAACACAGATTTCCAGATTTATTTTGTGTGTCAAGTTACTGAAAAAGTGAGATGTCAGCTGAGAAGGAAGGGTGGATTAAGAAAAAGGAGTTGGATTTGGAATTTTTGATTGAGACCTTTGTATGAGACTGAAGCATGGCTTCTGCGCAAGCAGGCTGGATGTTCAGCTACTGGCTGTCCAGCATCAGCCAGAGAGGGCTCACTGAGAACCTTGCTGTGCTGGTACACCCTCTCCAATGCCTGTCTCCAAGGCAGTCCACCAGTGCTGGCACCGGGCATGCACACGCAAACAGAGCTTTGGCACAAGTCAGGTGTTGCTGCTCACTTGTGATCAAAGGCCTTTCCTGACTGGGAGAACAGGGCCTCAGAGCTAGCTCGAACTCTGCCCTGTTCTTCCCAGGAGCACCTGGGGTGTGAGTGCTTTGCTGCACAGCAGCCTGATTTGGAGCTGTGAATATGAGGAGTGAACAGGCAGTGACCCTCTGTTTCTTTTGTTCCAGATCATGAGAATTAAACCCCATCAGAGTCAGCACATATCACACATGAGCTTCTTACAGCACAGTAAATGTGACTGCAGGTGAGAATGGAGCAGCACTGGTTCCTCTTGCAATAAACTTAATCTGAGCCTTTACTTTTTTCTGCCATTGGGTTGGGTCTCTTGTTCAGATGCTTCTGCAGCCTTCTTGATTGGTTTGCAGTGGGATGGCTGAGCCTGGGAAAAGAAGCCCTCTGCTGTCAGGGCTCTTCCATCTCTAGCTATCACAGGTGGACAGTGCTAGCCTGCATCCTGGGATCTTTTGGCACTAGCCAAAGGGTCAAACAGGAGAGCAAAACCACTTTGAAATGGACCACTTAACCTGTTCTGTGGGCATCCTGCAATGCTACCTGTACATGTCCTTCCCTGGACTTGGTGGGATCTGGGGATAATACCAGAAGTATGTGTGATAAACTCTCTTCTAATGAGGCCTTTGTTCTGTCTTTTCCCACAGACCAAAGAAAGATGTCAAAAACAAACAAGAAAAGTAAGTGACAAGCCTTTCCTCCTTTCTCTTTTGGTGGTTGGTTGGCATTTCCACTCCCCACTGCCCCTTGCCCTTTTCTTTGGTTGGATATTCCCCCTTTAAGAAGGTGTTTATGGAAATGGCATATGGTACTGCATGGGGCAATGCTCTGAATCCATTCCAGGTGGTCACAGAAACCCAGATCTGATGGTCCTTCCTTCATACCCCAGACATGGACCTTGCATAACCCATGGCCATGGCAGTCATTCCTAATGTTTTTTCCCGAGTCAGGGAAGTCCCATCGTGTCTGTCCTGCTGGAATGGATTCAAGGTGCAGCCCCCATTCTCCCCTTCCCTCTTCCTGGGGTGTTTCTGGTTACTGCAAATTACTGCCTTTCTTTATTATTAATTTTTTTCTTGCTGCTTGAGTGAGTACTTGCTGGCTTCTTTCACAGCAGCTTTGGTAGGAACTCTGCTGGCTACAGGGAGAGGTGGAAGTAGAGGCCTGGTGGAGGCAGGACTGATGCCATGCAGAATGTGATGCTGGTTTTGGTTGGGTGGGGACCTGGGAGGGTGTAAAGGGAGGTGGATGTCCTAGCTGGGTCTTGGTGAAGGCTTTCATGAGGGGTTTTTTGAATCTGATGGATTTGCTTTGGTGGCCTGAAGGAGGTTAAGTCACAACCTTCCCTTTACTTCTTCCCCAAAGTAAAAGGTGGTGGAAAGTAGCAAAATAAGCTCTAATCCTGCAGTAGTTGCAGGGACGAGCATAAAATAATGTTGAAAAGAAAGAATGATCTCTCTGAGCGAGAGGATCAGTTGGACTGCACATGACTGGGAAAGCAACTCTGCCATTCAGAGGTGCGGAGTCAGAGAGGAAGGAGTGAATATTTGGAGATAAGGCTGAATCTGAGACAGAGGGAGCAAACAGGAGAGAGAGAGCTTCTTTCACCCCTCTCCTGGTGATTGTATGTTTCTAGCTGCCTTCCAGCCTCTCCTTCTCCCCCTGGAAATCTGCTCCTGGCTGCATCAGACTGCGTGCAGCCTACAGTCCTCTCTGCACAGGGCCGTGTCGGGGACGGTTGGTCTGTGTGGCTCTGTAGTTTGAAGGTGTGCGAGAGTTTGGTTGTGAGCTCTGGTGAGGATGGGGTGTGGGTGTAGCAGCCAGCTCGGTCTGTGTTGCATTCACTTTCCTCTTCTAACAGCACCTTGCCTGCTCTTCGCTGGTTCTGCACTCCCCAGGGAAGGAAGGGAAGGGATGGGAGAGACTGGTGTGCTTTGATTTGTGCTGGATTGAAAGTCTTGTTATATTGGTACCCCTCTCCTCCCTTCAGGTTGATTTTCTTCCCCTCACCGTGTCCCTGTGACTCCTGCCTGACATGTAGGGCAGAACCGGGATTGAGCTGATGCTCTGACACTGCTTCCAGTGAGACGACTTGAACAGGGCCTAGGAGACACCTATGGTGCTTTCTCTTCTGTCCCTCCAATTCCTTTTGACAGCTCTCTCCCGAGGTGGGCTGCACCAGGGAACGAGGGAGCCTTTGCTGAACTGCCTCAGAGCTGGGACTCATTTGCCTGACAAGCCCTGGTGCTTTGCCTAGGGCCTTCTCCTTGCATGTCTCTCCCTTGCTCCTGTGCTAATGTGGCTCAAGGAGCAGTATAGGCTCCAGCCTCCCTCGCTCCCTGTGCTCTTAATGGCCCATGAGATCCATGGTTAGTGTCCAGGACTGCGTGTCCTAGCCCCTGCCTGCTCAGCTCCTGCCCAGGAATCAGAGGCAACTGGTGAATTTTTCAGAATGGAGTCAGTGCCTTGGCTCCATCTGCTTGTCTGGCAGATCCACATGGAAGGTGACAGGAGGGAAGAGGGGGAAGAAATGAAAGCAGAACTGCTTGCTGATTATCTCTTGGGTAAAATATCTAGGTCAGGCCATCCTTTTCCCCCCTCTTTACTCTTCAGTACTCAGAATGGAGGCTGCCAAAGGAGATGTTACAGACATCCAAGTAAGGTCTCCTGGAGTCCTCTGAACCACAGGCAGGAGATGAGGTGGATGAGTAAAGCCTTCAGATTGGATAGCCCTCTCCCACACAGCAGTGCTGTGTAGATCAGATCTCGTCCCTTGTCTGTGGAGTGCTCCCATCCCAAGGCAGGATTGCCACCTGCCCTGCAGCAGAGCTATTGGAGCTCAGCTGCCCCCTCCTAGGCCCAGTGCTGGGCAGTGCATCAGGTCAGAGTGCTTTCCTCTTCCCTAAAGTGAGCCCTTTCACTCAGATTGCCGTTTGTCAGTCGTTGTGCGCCTGTGCTTGTCGCCTGGAATGGTTGTCTGCACTCACTGCGGTGGCGTGATGCTTTCACAAAGCTTTCTGTTCCTTCTCCTTCTCACTCCCTGCCCCTTTCCCACTGCCCCTCTCTGGAGGGGGCAGGTGCCCTCTGAGGTTCCAGCAGATCTGCCTCTGCTCGCAGCAGCCTTGCGGGAGGTGGTCTCTGCTGAGTTCCCTGGTGTTGGCTTGGCTGTGGGCAGGCTGGTGGCGGAGCTGACAGGAGCACCGGAGCCAATGAATGTGTGTGCAAGGTGGAGATCTGTGCTTCGGCCCTGGGATTTACCCTCCAGTCCTGCCTCATGTGCTTCTCCCCTCCCAGCAAGGCACATGGCTGTATTTTTTTCTCTTTTTCCTTGCATTTTCTTCCGTTTTCTCTCTATCTCCCCCTTTCTTTCCCCGTCTCTCTCAAGGGGGAAGGGTCAAAAGAGAAAGCGCAAGAAAGGCCGGTACAAACCACTCAGCTTGTACGTTTGTGTCCTCTGCTTGTAGACTCTCTTCCCTCCCTCTCCCAAACCAATCTGCCTGCTTGCTGCTTGCTCAAATCTCACCCTCCCTTCCCAGTCACTGGTGGGCTGCAGATCCTGCAGGGGCAGCACTGGTGGTGGCACTGCTCTGGCACTAAGGCTATCTCACAGGGAAGGTGGCTTTAGCTTGCTTGGTTCTCTAATCATCACTGGCTGCCAATTGTCCCAAGGCACAAGAGTGTGGTGGGTGGACAAGTACCCTGCACCTCTTCACGCCTTCCGGTTGCAACTCTGTCATCTGCTTTCCACCACTTGTCTCGTGCCCTCACTGCTGTGATGACTGGTGACAGGCAGGCTGGCATCTGCCATGCATGTGAGTGTGTGTGCGTGCGTGTGCACATGTGTGTGCGTGTCTGGTGGAGTCACAGGTGGAGAGGAGAGGTGGGACAGTGGGAAGCCAGAGAGGGGGTGCTGAGGAGCTGGGGGTTGGCTATCTGTCTGTTGTTTTTTTTTTCTTCTCTCTTTCTGCTGGATTTGGTGGCTTGTCTCTTCCTGTCTCTTTCGCTCTGCTTCTCTCATGGTGGTTCGCAAAATTCTGCATTGTAAATTCACGGCCCCTCCATGGGAGACTCCTAGGTGGCAAGGTTGAGATGGGGCTTACAGAAAGGAGGGCAGTACTGGCTGCAGGGGTCAGCATGTGATGCTGGAGCCCAGCTGCTTTCCAGGGGAGGAGAGACCCTGTGTATTTAACTCATTTAGCCGCTGGCCTCTTTCTACTCGAATAGTCCACTTCAGAGAACTCTTTTCACTGATGTGTCAATAGCTGGCTGGGGCCTCTCACCTTCCCATCCTTGCTTTCCCCTTCTTCCTCCCTCTGGCCTGAGCCGATGGATCCAATGCAGCATTTGTGAATACTGTGCAGAAGGCCTGTTTTCTTTCTCTACGCTAATGCAAGGGGTTGCTGTCCTGGGGCTGTTGAGGTGCTGCTGGAAAATCCATCAGCCCGCGGCACTCCAGTGGGCAGCATGGGGGCTGCGGGAGGGGGCAAGGGGATTGCTTTGATGTTCAGGGTGTTGCATGTGTATTTTCTTTCTGCTGAAGCGCTGTAGCTTAGACATCTTTCCTTTTGCCTTTTTGCAGTCACTGTGAGCCTTGCTCAGAGAGGAGAAAGCACTTGTTTGTACAAGATCCCCAGACCTGTAAATGTTCCTGCAAATTCACAGACTCACGTTGCAAGTCGAGGCAGCTTGAGTTAAACGAGCGCACTTGCAGGTTTGTGTCCTGAAGGATGAAACACACAAAGAGAGAGAGAAAGAGAAAGAGGGGGGGGAGCTTGCTTCCTGCTGACTTCTGGCACCAGTGCTATTTGATTACTTCTTTTCTCTGTCCTACATGGGCCAGAGAGCAGAGGGACTAACTGAGGTGAGGACAGAGTTTCCCTGTGTCAGAGGGCAGCTGTGCATTTCAGGTGTGCTCTCAGGACTTGGATGGGGATGGCTCTCAGAGACAGGCCCTTTGTATCTCAGGTATACTTTACCATAGAAAAGGATAATGGAGTTCATGTTGCTGAGGTAGGCAGGGGGGAGTCTGTATCCCTCTGTACCTTACTTGTACGCAACTCTGAGCATATTGTTGGACAAAGACAAATCATTAACTGACTAGGATTTGACAACTCCTGTCTTCCAGGCCCTTTTTCTGTGTCTTGTAGATGCTCTGCTGTGTGCAGAATGAGGAAAGCCACTAGGAGCCTCCCTCAAGGCTGAGCCTACATTCTCCTTTGCCTCTTTGTTCTTCTAAAAGCCAGGGAGAGCACCCTGTCCTCTTGTACTGTGCTCACAGTTCCCTGTCCATGTCCTGTCCAGAGTTGTGGTTTGAGAGGCTGCATTTAGGACTGTGAATGGAATACAGCATATTTAAGTCTGACCCTGGTTGAAGGCAGAGGTGCATATTTCAGGTGTGAGTTGGGAGACTTAAAGGCATTGTGGGGTTAGTGTTAGTTCAGAGATCCATGCTGTGTATGTGTCATCTGAGTGCTGTCACACACCATCTGTGGCACAAAAACATAAGGAACCCGATTCCTGGTCCTCACCTGAGCACTTTGGTGAGCTCAGTGGGGTGTCTTGACTTGCACAAGCTATGTGTGCACCTCTGGTGTGAGATCATCCTGCCTGTGTAGAGGCAGACATAGAAATGGGGTTGCTAATGAGCACTTGGCTGTGACTCTGAACTTGGATCCCTTTCACAGAGATCTAGGAGATTGTGTTCCTGTTCCTGCAGTATTTCAGTGGCAGTGGCTCAAGGGGAGAATACAAAGGAGAGAGATCCAGGGTCCTCTCTGGCTATGTCTTGAAAAGAGGAGACATCCATTGGCTAGGTGGCTAAGGCTGATACAAGTTGCAAGTGCTTCCTTTGGGTGTGAAAATGCTTTGTGTCCAAACCAGAGAGGCATTGGCACTGCCAGCATGGTGGAAACTGTTCTGTATACAGATAATTTTTCTGGGGTGCTGTAATTTCAATGGGAAAGTAATTGATGGAGGTGCCAGAATAGAGCAACTTCCAGACTTAAACTTCTCCTAGCGAGCAAAACCCCTGAAGTCTGAGACCAGACTTAATGTTGGCTTTTTCCCCCCTGCTCCTTTTCCCAAAGTCCAGAGTAACTGATAATTACCCCACAGTGTTTTAAGGGTGAGAAATAGTAACAAATACAATGAAAAACCAAAAAATGGCCCAAAGAAATCACGATGGCAGAAGGGGTTTGCTAGTTTCACTTACTAGTCCCTCTCTGTGATGGGATAGTTGCTGCTAAGGGAGGTTTCCAGAGGCGATGTGTTGGCCAGAAAAATGGCAAGGAGACATAGGAGTGGTTAGCTTATCAGTTCCCAGATAAAAAGCTGGTTAAGCTGAAGTTCCTCTTGCTCTTTCTTGTAGAATTAGAATTGGGACCTACAGGGGAGGGTAAATTTCTCATTTCTCCTGCTGCCTCTTCAGCCACTGCTGTTCTCTGGTGCTAACCCCCACTCACAGCAGCTAGTGGAATGAAAAGCACTTACTTTTCACCTTCTTGCCTGCATGAGGCTTGTTTTCTGCATTGCTTCCAACCCAAACAAGAGGCTAGGTGGAGGGCCAAGGGTGTGTCTCTGCATGCATTGCTTAGCCTTGTTTTTCTGTGTTTGTGTGTATTTGTGTGTATGGTGTGCAAAGATGCAAAAAAGACACTCAGCTTATCTGTGAGGAAGCCACTGATTCTGCTCCAAAATTTACCCTTGTTTGAGTATCCTCCCTGCTCTGTCTAGGCGAGCCTGGGGGAATAGAATTCATTGACTCATTTTGGGGTCAAGATTCTCAGCTGATTTGCCCCATCTGCACAGCACTTCACCCCACCAGTGATGTCATGCCATGTCTTAACACCATGTGCTCTTAAACTCATTAGCCACCACCCTTCCTTCCCTTCCCTGCCCTAGTTGCACCCCCATCACAAACATTAACCCTATTCTCTTTTTTTCCTTCCTTCTCCTCTTTGACAGATGTGAAAAACCGAGACGGTGAGCAGCGGAGAAGGGGAGACAGCCCTATTTCTGGAGCCTGATTTCTCACCTGGACAGAATAAAACAAAACAAAACAGAACACTAATCCAAATGAACCCTAAAAATGAAGGATCGGTAGAGCACAGCACTTTCAGTACGGACGATGGACTCCGGAAGGAACATTCCCCAAGGCACCCGCCGCACAGAATTCACCTTTGGGTTTTGAACTGTTTTATTTTATTTTTCTTTTTATGCTGCTAAATAACGGAGCCAGGAAGACTTATAGGGGTGTATTTGATGGGTTTTCCCATGCATACATATATATGTGTGTATACATGCATATACATATATATATATGTATATATATTTTAACCACATCTATATATACATATATGTATATCTTAACCACACACACACATATATATTATATATATATATATATATATATACACTATCCATCCAGTATATTGAGGTCTTTAGAAACAGAATACCCTTTGTTTTTCAGGTTTCTCAGAGTTTACTTCTGCATGAGAATTTTGGTTAAAGGAACATTTGGTTTAGTCTGTCAGGGTAGTATTCTAAATATTCAATTACAAATTGGTGTAAGCTAAGAGGATAAGATGCATCACATCCTTGATGTGTCTTTGACTTAGCTGCAATCACAACTTTTTTTTTTCCCCTTCACAGAGCATTAATGAGTCATTTATATCTGCAGAGTAGGTAGTACCAAATGGCCTCCTATCAGAATGTGGATTAGAACTAGTGTATTCCTTTGGTCATGGATCCATNAGGGGGGAAAAAAGAAAGCAACTTCTGCTGCCTTCAGTTTGCGTGCCCAGTGTGAATGACCCTTAAGAACGTCAATATTTTTTTTTTTAATGACGTACTGTAAATATCAGGCCCCTTTTCCATGTCTTGGGCTGGGGAATCAAATGTGAAGACAGCTGGAGTCCCTTAGCTGTGTCGTGAGGTTCTTGGCTATGTGTGTATCTGCAGTGTAGGCTGTGGTGAATGTGAAACCCACCTTACACACGTGCGCACACACACACACCCCTGAAAGTGTGTTTGTACATCTATGTGGATATATATAATCTAGTTCTGTGATTAAAATTATTATTAATAATAATAATCNCGGACGATGGACTCCGGAAGGAACATTCCCCAAGGCACCCGCCGCACAGAATTCACCTTTGGGTTTTGAACTGTTTTATTTTATTTTTCTTTTTATGCTGCTAAATAACGGAGCCAGGAAGACTTATAGGGGTGTATTTGATGGGTTTTCCCATGCATACATATATATGTGTGTATACATGCATATACATATATATATATGTATATATATTTTAACCACATCTATATATACATATATGTATATCTTAACCACACACACACATATATATTATATATATATATATATATATACTGATTATTTTTTTTAACATTGCTAATGTTATTGGTGTCTTCACTGGATAATACTCGACTGCTGTGGACACAAGCGGGCTACTTGGGGCATAAGAAACAAGCTAAGACTGGACTTGAGTAGAAGCGCTGGGTGTAAACTTCTTAACTCTAACTGACTTGTGCGGCCTCCGCTGTTTCTCTGTAGAGTGTGCTGTACCACAAACCACCTTCTCCTTGCCTGGGACAGGGAGGAGAGGTGATGGAGAGGATGGGCAGGGAGTTCCAAAGAGCGGCATCCTAGGGTGCGATGGGTCAAAGGCCAAGGAAATGGCCATCTCCGTGATCAAGGATTCCTCCTCCCCTCTCTTCCCCCAACCTTCGCCCTTACTCGTCTCATAACCTGCCTGCCTTGCTGGGACATGGGATGTCAGTGTACATTTTGCGTTGACTTTATTCGCTGTAGAACCTTTGCCAGAGAGACATGCTGGCTTCTCTTAAGGATGGTGGGCAGCTGATGCGCACTGACTTTCTGTTCAAGGAATTATCACAGGAGTCTAGATTTCCTGCCCTTGGTGGCTGCAGAAGGACACAAGGTCTACAGTGTGCTGAAGCAAGAATGGGGACCGGTGCATAGCCACACAGTTGTTCAGCACTGTCTGCTTTCTTCATGCACAGAGCTGCCACTCAAGAGCATCCAAGATGCTTATGGAACATTTCTGGAAAGGGATATTAATCAAAAGTATATACACAGTAGTGGGGGTGTGTGTGTATGTATGTGAATGTATGCATTTNTATTATTAATAATAATAATCATCAAAAGGTACTCGGTCTGTGTCAGAATGCTGCCAAACATCATCTGCAATTGAATTTTCAACGCCTGATAATGTACAACACAGAAAGCTTCCAAAAAGACAAGACAGTCTAAAAACAGACTCACAACAAGCGACTACTAACCACTAGGATCTCCCCATCCGACTGATGGCTTTCAGAAGGAGAGAAAACACACGGGTGGGTGCTTGCATCTGCAATGTAGAATACTCATGCTGCATTGTGTGCAAGACAGAGGCTTCCGATTGGGGGAGGGAAGAGAAAGTGTTTTATATACTTATTTAATATCCCTTTTAAAATTAGAAATTAAACAGATAATTTAATTAAAGAGTAGGGATTTTTCAGTATTCTTTGTTAATATTTAATTTCAACTATTTATAAGCCGTACCTCCTTTTTTTTTCTTTTTTTTTTTTCTTTTTTTTTTGTACTGGTTGTGTATAAATTTAACCTTCCTGTTGTCCCATCCCATCTCTCCCCAATTGTTGGCAGAGTCAGTAGCATGTTATGGGCAGTTATTTAATTAATTTCTCTAACACCTACCCCTACACATTCCTATTGAGACAACGGTTAGATATACATCTACATACTATATATATATTTGGCTATGTGTTTGTATATATATATATGTTTATGTATATGTGTGATTCGGATTAAATAGACACTACGATTTTTTTATATATGTAAAAAGAAGAAACAGGAAAAAATAGAAAATTCTACATCTTGAATCTCTCTCCTTTTTAATTTTAATATTTGTTATCATTTTATTTATTGGTGCTACTGTTTATCTGTAATAATTGCGGGGAAAAAAGATATTAACACTACATATTGTGTCTAGTGAATTTTTTCAAGATATTCCTTAGTACATATTTATTTTTAAACAAAGAAATTACAGATATATCTTAAAACAACAACGACGACGACAAACAAACTTTTTTTTGTATTAAAGAATTTAATTCTGACCTTGATTTCCTTTGCCTTCTCCTTCTGCCTTGCATCCTGGTTTTCTTCCATTGTGTAACAGTTTCTCCAGCATTGCCTCTGGAGGCTACAGGGCATCAGCAACTTACCAGTTGGACTCTGATGTGGGCCCAGAGCCTCAAAAGCATCTAGGTACCTGAAACCTGTTGAAGTGAATGGGAGGTAGGCACCAGAATCCTTGTGTGGAGCTCAGCCCGAGTTCCTGCTTGGTGAGAAGAGGGTGGTGTGACAGGCAGGACCAAGGGGGCAGGACTCCTGGGTTCCTTCCCAGCCTGAAGCTGAGCAGTGTGGTGATGGTCCCAGCCCTGCCTGTCTTGTCAGAAGCCAAGTCATAAGCTGGGTGCTGTACAGGCATGAGTAGCTCTCCTGGTGGAATTTACAAGCCAAGGTGAAAGTAATGTTGCGAGCCTGCCCTTTCTGGTAATGGACTGGTGTTTGCAGCTGGACTTGTGTGTATGTAACTCGCTGTCAGTGGTGGCTCAGCCAGACCTTGCCATCCTGGACAACCTGTCAGTCATCACTGGAAAGGAGCATGCAGGATGTGTCCTGGATGTCTGGGAAGTGACTCACTCAGAGTAATACCACTGAGTTCATGGCTGCACCATTCCTGCTCTTGCAAAGGTAAAGAATCTGACTTCTATTTAGGATGGACTCGGGTAGCTCATCAGGTGGACCTGCAGTCACGGCCTCAGCAGAGGGTGGAGCAGAGGAAAGAGGATGAGTACCTGAGGACACTTGGGTTCACTGTGTTCAGTAACATCTTGTGGACTGCAGCAGTGAGGTGAGAACATGAGCCATCTGGATGTTTCTGCATGAAGAACCCAAGGAGTTGCTTCCCTTGTTAATTCACCACTGGCTTTTGTTCTGTGTGGATCTCTGGGCTCTTTTCACTTGTGGCTGTGCAAGGTGATGAAGACAGCAAGCCTATCCTCAGGAGACCTGCACTGCTTGTTTGTGACCTGGGGAATGTTTACAAGTCATCAAATTAGAAAAATTGAAACCAGCAGGTAAGTGCTTCTCCCCTGGGCTGAGCTGGATGTGAAAGACCCAGGTCTTCTGGATTGATGAGTCAACATGTTCCTGTCAGTCACAACACGTCAAACCAATGGCAAGCTGGATTGGCTACTCCTGGTGCCTCTTTCTTTTCCTACCTCTAAGAGCTCAGGAGAAGTAGGATATCTACAGAGCAAGGTGACCTGGTAGCCACCTACTTCATGAGACAGTGGCTAGATGTCATATTTCAGATGGGACAACTCACAGAATTTGTTAGTGTGGATGTGGCAGAGCCAAGGTAGCTGCCTCAAACAGCTGCAGCAAGACCCTGCCCAAGCCAGCTCTGACGAGGGTTACTGGGGGCCCTGGAAGCAATCCAACCCTTCTTGATTCTCCAGGGTGGGTATAACTAGGCTGTCACCTCTTGTGAGGAAAGTGAGCATAGCTTGGTGTTGGAAGTGAGCTCAGGCTGGTTGGAGAGGCTGTATATGATTGAGAACCCTGCCTTTGGAGAGTCTGGGATGTAGGAGAGCAGCTGCCTCTCACCCTACCCAGAGTTCACACCTGGCTCAGCTGTGCCCTGGCCTGCGGTGAGTCGAGGACACGTGGAGGGAGGCCAGGTTTTCAGGCTGGCACTCTAATCTTGTCATACAGCCTTTCACCCTGTGCACGAGAACGTTCCCTGAAAGGCTTCTGGTCACATCTACCTTTTGGTTGCTGGCTAATTAAAATGCTATCTTCAGGCAGCCAGCTGATGCTTTCCTCGTGCCTGCTGCATTTATTCTGTGTGATTCAGAGAGCAGAGGCACTGTGAAAGGCAGAAAAGGGTGCCCTGGGCAGACACAACAGAAAATACCACTGGCAATGGAATAAAGAGTGCTTTTGGTTGGAATCTCTGTCTCTCTCTCCCTTTTGGCACCTGCTAGGTGGTTTAACCCCTTGTTGCTGATGTCTTGTGCTGCTCATCAGGTCAGTAAGTCAGCCTGGCTCTGACTGGGCTCCACCACCACCTATAGTGTCTGTGTTAGAAATACCTGTAAATCTCCTGTCCTTCGGCATGGTGCCTCAAAGGACCTTGGAAGCCCAAAGGAAATTCATTTCACAGGCCATGTCCTCCACTGTCTGCCCATGGGACCTTAGTAGTCTATGCAGTGAGTGTGCAGGCAGTCTCTCTATGCTTGGGATGGCTGAAATTCAAGGCTAATCCAGATCATCCAGCACAAACTCTGCAGTCCTGGTCTGGGCAAGCATTTGCTCCCAGCTCCCCATTTGGGGCCAGGCCAGTGTGGCCCTGGTGGCACTGTGCCACCCCACAAGCAGCTGTTGGCCCTTGCTGTGCCCCACAGCACCTGACACCCTGCATGATGGGGTCTGAGCTGCTGGCCATCCCAGAGCAACCAGGCACTCATGTCTGGACCTCCAGCCAAGTGCCCCATATCTCATAAGAGGTGGCGAGTTGTGGATAAGAGCAGGGAGATATCCCCTGCACAACAGTGAAGGAGGGTGTGAAAGGAATGCAGAGTGCCTGACCACAGTTTTGGGGAAGGTTTGCCCTTTGGTCTGGGGAGGTGGGAGGATCCCAGGGGCTCTGCATCATGAAGGGGAAAAGGGTCAGGTTCCCCTTCAAATGTTTGCTGGCTGCCTACCTCAAGATAGTATCTCCAGAGGTGCAACTCGCAGTCTGTGTGAGGAAGGAAATGAAGGATATGAAGGAAAGTGGGCTTGTTGGGCAAGTGCCACCTGTTTACCTGCCCTAGGCTGGCTTCCCAAGGTGAAAAAAGCCTTTCCATAAAGATTTCTTTAAACTTGCTGCCTGAGCTGCCTCCATACATCCAGGTAAGCGGTGCTGCCCATCCACAACTGGGAGATACCAGGAAATATCTGCGGTTCTGGGCTATACCTGGGCGTTGTGACACAGAACTAATATTGTTGGTTCATGCTCTATATTTTTACCTCACTTTTTCAGATGCCCCAAACACATTCTTTTGGAATGAAAAAAGCTCCCCATCTCTCCGTAGCCTGCGCGTGCCCAAGCATCTCTTTAGGCATCAGGGCTGCCCACTGCAGCCAACTGCCGTAGGGTTCTCTGTGTGTTTGGCACCCAGGTGTGCCCAGCCCACCACATTGCCTATCTCCTGCCAAGCCTGGTGCATGCAGCAGGGGGAAGGCATGCTGCAAGCCTGATGCCAGCACAGGAGGGCTGTACTTCAGGGCTTGCTCTGACGTCTCCTTTGCCAGCTATTCTGAGAGTTGGTGCGCTCCATGCTTGGAGTGTGTTGCGTGGTGGGACCCAGGCTAGGGAGGGCATCTGGCTCTGCTCAGCCCCCTGCCAGGGCTGGTGATGAGTGTCAGTTCCTGCTGAACATTCCCCAGGGGGGCTCGCATAATCCCAAAACAATCTGGGATGCAGGTCAGGATGTCTTGCTCCCAAGCTGTGAGGTAGCTTCGAAGAGAAAATCTTTGGCCCCAGATGGCATTACCTCTGAATCTTGGTCAAATGGGTCTGTGGTGAAGGAAGGATGCTTGATGCAAGCCCTTGAGCCCTTGCAACCCTTTTCAGTAGGAGCATTATCTAAGGGGAGATAAAAAGGGTGACATCTCACCCCTTAGCTGCAAGCCCTACTGACAGCTCAGGAGAGGCAGCACAAGATGAGCAAAATGATCAACTTATGCAAGTAATTCAGTTCCACCACCTCTTCAGAGATTTTAAGGCCTGAGCCCTTCACCTTCATTTGCCCATAACTCCTTCCTAAGCCATGGTGTACACTTTGGAAAGGTGTCCAAGCTGCCATCTCACTGCCTGGCTTTCCTGTCCTTCTCACCTACAGAGAACCTGCTGGCACTGGATCCAGCCTGTGCCACAAACATACAGGTACCAGGGAGTATATGTTTGTGTCATTGGCCTCTTCTCCAGATGCAAGACTCCCATCAGCATCCCTCCCTGCCCTTCCTTGTGTCTTCAGCTCTGACACCATAAGTGCAGAAGCCAAAGCCCCAATAGAGATTTATGATGGACTCATTCCTTTCAAAGAAACCCCTCACCTGCACAGTCGCCTGTGCAGATACTAACTTCTGGAAATGCAACTTCCTGTTGGTCATCTCTACTTTTTTTATTCACAGCTCCAGTTTGCCCATTCCCCCTCCAAGTCCCCTTCCTTACGTTCAAGTCTTCTTTTTTGTGCTGCAAGGACCTCACATGTGGGAGAAGCAGCCTGAAGACTCCTGAGCAGATTATGTTTGTTCAAAGGTGTTGTTGCTCCTGGGGATAAGAAGCTAACTCCTACTTTGATTTATCTCACTACTGAATGGTGAATGGGGGTCAACGGCACAGGATATGATTGTTTCCAGTCTTCATAGGCATAATAAATGATGAGCCATAGGATCATCCTGAGTTATTCAGTGACTAATCTGAGGCTGGTCTTGAGGCCGAGGGCCAATATTTTGTTGCAGCATTGGCTTCCCAGAGCTCTGTGTTGTGGATATGCAGTGTAGACCCAGTTGATGCACAGCGCCTGGGAGAACTGGCTGAGCTGCCGGAGGAGGTGCTGATGAGTCAGGGAGTGGCATTGCCCTCTGCACCAGTACCTCACTGAGGTGGCTGGATGAACAGTGCAAGTGGCTGTGACTTTTGTGAGTCACTTTGTGGGACTGAGTGTGATCCACACCCTTGCTGAATTGTTGGGACCAGTCACGGACTCAGAGACATCCCAAGAGGAACAATTTGTGGGTTTAGGTTGTCTTGTTAACCATGTGCTGCTGTCCTGAACAGCCTAACCTGTTGCACTGCCTGGACTCTGTCCTTATCTTTACCTTCTCTTTTCTCTGACTTGATTTCACCCTTAAGTTTGCAAATGTGTCAGTAGGTGTGTTTCCTTTCTCTCTGATGTAGACCCTCATATACCTGTGGAGTCTGATTACGTCTCCTCTGGAGTAACTTCTTAGCCAGTGACATAAAATGGATCTTTAAATCCCATGGTGTCAGTGTTATAACTCTGCCCTCTATCATTCCTCTTTCTTATATCCCAACACCTTTCATATATAAAAATAACACTCCTCTCCCCTCAAAAGTTGTCTACTGCTAAACATGCTCAAAGGTGAATCACTCCAAAATCCAGAAGATGCAGCTGGCTCTGAACATATACTTTTATGTCTCTCTCCAGATGCATCTTGCCATGATTGTTCTTTCTCAACCTCTTCTGGCAGTTCTGCTTTCCAGGGTGTCCCCTCCTACTGCAAAGCAGCTTTTCCCCAGATACATTAGCTTATCTTTTCCCAAGTTAAATCTAATTTTGTTTCCTGCTCATTTCTAATCTCTCTAAATCCTTTTGGAGGATTTCTCAGTTTGCTCTGGAATTTGCAATCACTTCTGCTGGAGGTGCCAGCTCGGGGAGTTCATGGGAGAACCTTCTCCTTGGTGCTGCTGAGTCAGGAGGGTGCTGTGGCTGCCAGGGCTGGGGTGGTGGTGGTGGTGCCCACGGAGTGGATGCAGTGCGGTCCTGCACGTAGCTATGCTCAATCATCTGGTGAGCCATGTTTCTGCCTCACCATCAGATAGCACAGCTGAAGGAACCGTGGGAGTCAGCGAGTCCTGGTCTGTAGAACAGAGCAGAGGTGTGGGAAGAGAGGGAGCTAAGTTCAGTTCCCAGCTGGATCACTGATACCTCGCTTTCCCTCTCTTGCCTAGATTCCTCCATACATAAGGCAAATCCCATCCTCCCTTTCTGGACCCTTGACAGACACCAAGTGCCATTTACTAATTCTTAATTTATTTCCAGTTAGTAGAAGGCCACCCATCTTGCTGAAATGGTTAGGGCTCTCTATATACCTTTTCCCAAAGCAGGTAATAAGTCATTGACCCCTCACCACACAGTCCCAGTGGCAGTCACATCTCCCTGCTCCTCTTCATCATTTGAGAGAGAACCTCAACAGATATTTGGGTATCAACAGCATCTCCTTCCATCTGGTATTTAGGAAGGAGACAGAAGCAAACAGAATATGAGGATGAGGGGAGGGGGAACAACAACACAGCTCAGGAGGGGTTTTGCTGGCTGGGAGAAGTAGGACATAGTGCAAAGGTGATGAGGATAGAAGGTAAGAGATGCCCTGTGAGGTGAGGTGAGGTGGGAGGATGAGAAGGAGTAGGCTGCCCGTGTCTCAGGAGAGGGGTGGGGCAGGCCTGAGATTATCTGACAGCCCCAGGTGCAGGGAACCCTCCCAGTTATGAAACCTACTGCACTCCTATGGCCACATTTCTCACTGGTGGGAATTGCTTTCAGTGCTGGAAAAGTCATGGTGAGGGTTTGCAGAAGGGCCTGAGCTTCCATCCTCCCCAGTACCTGATGCACCTTCCCTGGGCAGCCCCTTGGCCTCACACTGCCATAGAGAGCCCTGCTCCAGACAGAGGGGTGGTGAGATCCTGTGACTATTGACTGTGCAGATGAAGAGGCACCTGCTAGAGCCTAAGAGGGCCAACGCTGAGAATCTTGTGCTACTTGCACCAGCACAAGACCAGTGGGGTGTGAAAAACTACCTGCTTTTAGCCAAACCAAAAAGATTTTGGTCTTTCATGCTCCTGAAGACATGAAATCCAATATGGCCAGGTATACTTAAAAGCTCAGAAGGCAAATGTCCCCACATTGCATTTTCAAAGTGCTGTGAGGTTCAGCTGGGCAAGTGGTTTGGCAGCAATGACTTTACTTCCTAGCCTTGAATCCTGACAATGAGTCCCCTCAGGCATGCTTCAGACTCTACTCTTCAGGCTCTTGGCCTATCCCTTTACATCCAGGTTCCACCCTATTTTTAATCCACTCCCCATCTTCTGATGCAATCAATCTCAGACCTTTCCTAAGCCTGGAAGGGAGCTGTATATACATCCTTGTCTTGCCGTGGACATTTTACAGTTTCTCACACAGTTTTTAGTCACTTGAGCTCTAATTGCCTCTTGGGCTGTAAATACACACAAACACCAGACATCCAATCAGGGGTATCCACAGCAACTGCTAAATATTTTTTTCCAGAGGGGACCTTCAAACGTTGGTGAAGAGGTGAAGTTCCAGCTGTTCTATGCCAGGGTACTCAGCTTCTGCCTATCTGGGGGCCCTTTCAGAGGGCTGTTACACTGCTTCACACCAAAGTCTATTTACATCCCCTTGAGGCACCCTGACATCCCAGAACCATGAGCCAAACCCATTAGCTCCTCATCCCCAGTGTCCTGGGATCACTCAGAACCGACCAGAGCACTGGCACCCTGCAGCTTCCTCACTGGAGGCTCTGCTCCGAGCAGCAAGTTTTCACTTTTTCTTTAATCACATCACCAAGTTTTAATGCCCAGCAAGAACTTTGACCCTTATCCAGGGATTAGTAGTTGTCCTTAAGAGCTTTCTGCGGCAAGCCTTATAAAAGAACTCCAGCTTTGGAGAATGTAGGCAAATCATGTCCACTGGGTTAATTTTCTTTATTAGCTGACTACCTCGTTTTTCCATCCACAGCTCTCAGATATTGTCTTCTTGCTCCAGGAGAAGGGCTGTTCCCATCAGTTCACAGGAAGTTCACTGCTGGGATTCTTGCTAGCACCAAGCCACCCTTAGCGAGAAGGGGAAATCTTGGCGTTGGTGAAATTAAGGGAAAAATGTTATGTTCGCTCATCAGGCTGTTTCACATCCCACCCCAGCACAATTAGGCAGTGATGGAGGGCTGCCAGACAGATCCTGTAAAGAGGCAAAATGTTTTAAATAGGGGCTGTAGAGGCAGCTGAGGTTAGGTAGAAATAGCAAAATCCATTTGGCTGATTAGCAAGTTTTTTCATGAAAAGAAATATGGGCATCTGTGTCTTTCCTCGTATCTCTAGCATAGCCTATTTCAAGTATAATCCTGTTTACTGAGCAGGATTTCAGTAAGGCATAAAGGGGAAATTCTGTTTGGATTATTGGCTGCTATTTTTCATGTGTGTGCAAGGCACACAGATGTGGAAAAATCGGCAGCACAGTGTATTTTGCTCTAAATAATTAGAGGCGAGATTCACAGGTATATTCTGGCTGCTTTCAGCCTTTCCCGTGACAGAAAGCAGCTGCACACCCAGCATTAGCCAATCTGCTAATAGGCTGTGTCACAAGACACAGCATCACAAAGCAACTGCATTGTCCTCCCTAAGCTTATTGTGTGAAATATCACGGGAACACCACCAAATCGTGTTCCACAGACCATTCCAGACTAAACATCCATGGCCCAGCTCCATGACCCAGACTGAAGGTCCTTGAGGGAGGAGAGAAGGCACCTTGCTTTTGCTGAGCTGAGAGCACAAGAGGTCTGTGTGCTCAATCAGCATCTCCACGCAGACCCGCCTGTGTGAACAGATGCTAATACATCCAGAGACTCCTCATTTTCTCCTTCAGATGATAAGTGTGGGAACATGTTAGTGACAAAAATCTTTTCTGTGGATACCTCTGAACTAGATCCTTGGCTCTTTCAGTCCAAGCAGCCTGTAAGACAGCAGGAAACAGTGGATCCGTTGAGTCTGGGGTGCTAGCACTGGATGACTGGTCTCTAACTCACTGAGGGTGAGAGGGTGTGAGTAAAGATGGAAGGCAGTGTAAGGATGGTAAAACCTGTGTGGAGGACACTATAGAGAATGAAAGGAGTTTTGGATAGGATCTTGTAGCCAAGATAAATCAAAGCCGCAGCATCTATGGAAGATCCTTTTTGCCAAACCCTTTATTTTGTCCTGGTGTAAAAGAAACTCACTAAAAGTTATGGTGGTGTTCATTACAAGTGATTCTATAACTTGATATTCTGCCAGAGCTGGAAGTCTTGGGTTGTCTTCCCACCTCTGTCCCTTGTTCCCTAATTAGTGTGGTGTCAATCACTACTCTGGTCTGTGCCTCAGTTTCCTCAGCTGTTAGTGGTGATAACAGCACAGTCATGATAACAGCATTGAGCTGCCCTGGGCCATGATCTGTAAGTGAATTAATGGTGAGGAGTTAAAGAAGAATTAACTCTGTTGAGTGCTCAGAGATTCCTGGATGTCAGGCAGTGAGTGGTGAGCAGAACTTTTGTGTGCTGTGCAATGCACGGCTTTCCCTCACACCACAGCCTGTCCCTGGGCCCTTGCTCCTCGCTGCCTGATGCCAAAGTCACGCTTTGATTAGGACGAGCACTCATCAGTCACGTAATGTCATTTCCAGGTGTGCAGCGGGCTGTGTGGGCAGGGTGAAGCTGCTTCCCAGCTGCAACTCGTCTTCCCTTGAAGCAATAAGTAATGAGATAATCCAGGGCTAACATTCTCTGGGAGACTCCTGCGTGTTGCCTGTGATGACAAAGAGAAAAGAAAAAATTAGGGGGAAGAGGGTGAAGTGGGATGTTGCTTGTAGCACGCTAGTGCTGTAGTGTTTTAACAATAAACTGGTAAAAACTAGGAAGCACAGCTCTTCAGGAGAGAAGCCTGTAGAGTGGGAAGTATCACATAAAATCTGCTGGGACAGTAAGATCAAAAACTGGAAAAAAATGTCTGCTGAAAAGTGAATTTGGCCTCTAGCTCCAGAGTATAAACTGTGAGTCTGGGGAATGACAACAGCTTATTAGGTTTTAAGTTTTTACAGTCTCTGAACCCCTGCCCTTCTTTTAGGGCTGTTTCAGAGCTTTTCAGAGAAGATGGGTATGCAGATCTTTGCAGAACACCCAGCAAAGTGTCCTACTTCATTGATTTTTCTGGTCACTAAGACGTAGTCATGAAATCTGTGGAGATCTCTGGAACACAAGCAGTAGATCCTCCTTGGTGGATAATTTCTCCTCTCTACACCTCAATTTCCTTTCCTGTGAAACAAAGATGTTAAAAGCCAATGTCATCCTAAACAGCAGCTTGGTACCTAGAGTCTGGCAGGAACAGAGCAGGGGGGCCACATGTGGGTCTGAGAAAGACCCCAGGAGACCAAGACTCTTCACGAGTAGGGAATGGTGCCTCAAGCACAGCTGAACACAGGTGTTGGGAAGCAGGCGGGTGCTCAGTGCTGGCGCCTGCTCTGCACCCATTTGCACAAACTACACTGGGTGTCACAGCGCTCACCCCGGGGCACTGGGGTCCCCAGGGATGTCCTGTGTCTCAGGCCAGGATCCTATGCCTGTAACCTGCTCCTCTGCATTCACAGCAGGCCCTCGAGGCAGCCAGGCCCCCTCTCCCCATGGGTTTTGCCTCCAGAGATGGAGCCTGTCTCCCCTGAGAACGGAGCAATGTGGCAATGCTCTCAGACCTTGGCTTGAAACAGCAGTAACCTCCAAGCTGCTGACTGTTGCTCAGCAATAAACACCACTCGTGCTATTAATAAACACTATCTGTCAGCCTTGGTATTTTTAATGCTGGGACACTGTGCCCTGGCATGTGGAGCCACTGGGAGACTGAAGGCCAGATTCAGAGACGAGCCTAAACTGCTGCGAGGTTCTCCATTGTGCAGCCCGTGCCTGCTGCAGGGTGGAAGGTCTCTGTTCTCCTTGGTGTGTTAGACAGGATCCAAGTTCCAGCCCACAAGGGATTTCCCCTCCTGTCCTTTGCAATCCCAGGGCACTTACACCCACAGACAGGCTCTACCCACTGTCATAGGCTGGGATAGATCTAACAGGATCTCTGGACCCGTGTGAGTCAGTGAAAATACTTCAGCTTTTTTTCCCCGTGATGATGTGCCAGTACATTCAGCTGAATCAGCAAGGGAATGTTGTCTACTCACACTGTGTCTTTGGACTCGCAGTCCTGCTATAGAAGGTTTCAGGCACCAGACCTTGAGAAGTGCTGCCCAGTGCACAGAGGTTGTCTAGAGATTCCTGATGGGATTGGTGCCTCTGAATGATGCATGTGGATACTGCCTGCCACATGAGACCTCTCCACGGTTGCCTAGAAGAAAAAGAGGAAGGAAAAGGAAAGTGAAGCTTTTATGGGGGCTGATCATGTTGTACTGAAGCTCCTGGCTGCTTCCAGCTGGCTGCAGCGTGAGCCATCCCTGCATCAAGCCGGTGTGTTCTCTGCTGAAGGGCACTGGTGTGAAGCTGCGGGGAGGGCAGCACGGCTGCAGGCAGGAGCTGGTTCCACCTTCAGCCCGAGTGTTGGGTCCTGACAGCGAGCTGGGGTGGTGGATGTGTGGCAGAGCTCAGGGTGCAGGTGGTATCCGAGGGGAGCAGGGCGGTCTCTGCGCTGCTGCTGCTGCTGGGCACCCCGGGCTCTGGGGCTGATCCAGGGCTGCTTCGCCCTTTGCCACCGCAAGAGCAGCCGTGGAGGGTTTTGGAGGGGCGGTGGGAAAGGAATAGCCGAGCAAACAAACAGTGAGCTGGCCGAGCAAACAGCGGCCGATGTGGAACATTCGGGTCCCGCTCTGCTAAAGCTCAGCAAATAGTGCGTAAGAGCTGCTGCCGGCAGCGGTGCTTGCCCCAGCCATCAGGTAGAGCGCTATCAGAGGGCAGACACAGAACAACTTGGGCAGGCAGGGAGAGGTTGGGCAAGAGAAAGCTCTGGCCAGCATGACTCAACACTCATTAGCAGCGGCACACCTACGAGCAGCCCATTAAAATTGAAAGGAAGAAGCTCAAGTACCTTATTTCTTGCCTTTGTCGTCGTAAATAGTCTCTTTTCTGACACGCACGTCCCGGTGTCTGCAGCAGAGAGAGCAGCGCTGTATGTTGAGATTCCCTCCCAGCCCTGGCTGGGCCCATCTCTCCTGCCCCAAGGCCCCCACCAGCCCACCCCCAGGGTCACAGAGCTCCCCCAGACTGTCAGCATGTGATCCACAGCCATTTCTCACCCACCGCCACGGACTCTGCCTTCTGAGCCATCCACGCTGATGTCTGCAGCCAAAGGACAGCACTGCCCTGGCGCTGTGAACCGCCCTGGCTGGGCTGGCAGTGCTCATAGCACAAGTGTGGATCTGCACCTGGGAGATGCTCTCAGCTTTTAGAGACTGAGCTGGGCTGTCTGGACACCATTCTCCTGCCACCTCGCACTGGCCTGCTGGCTGGTTCCCTGGACATGCAGTTGAAGAAAGCATCGAACTAGGGAGGGAGGAGACTTCTATATGTCTAGGTATAAACACCTGACCTGGGGGATGTGTGCAGAATGGAGACATGAGCAGAAACTATGTCTGCAGTACACCTGACAGTGGTGTCCCTTGCTGGTACATCACTGGGAAAATGGCTTCCTTTTTCTGCTCCTATTAAAGGCAACAAAACATAGGTTTACATTGAAGTGCTTAGTACACAGCTGTAGGACTGGCTGTGGAGAAAAACCCCCTTAAGTCACTTCTCCATCAGTATTTTACAGGGAGACAGCTAAACACAGCCATCCCTTGCATATGTCTGCATCACATTCCAGTGGGGGGATTGCATTTTGGCAAACACACCCCGATGAGCTTGGGTTTTAATCAGTTTTAACCTAGTTTTCTGCCTCACAGCATGGATCCCAGTAATGGCATGTCACTGAGATGTCTGGACTGCACACCCCTCTTAGACCAAGCTCTTGGCTGTCTGCTGCTCCTGCCCATACTCTCCCATTAGTCTCCATCTAGTTTAAAGATAAAGGAATGTCTTCTCAAGCCATTCCCATGGTTTTGGACTGCTCTTTTGTCACTTTATGTCACTGTCAAACCCTCATTGCATCCTCTACTCCAAATCCACCCCAAGTGTTCCCCTCCTGCCCTGCTGCTCCTAATATGTCTAAGCTTTTGGGCTGGCTGGTCTGGACTAAGATAGGCAGCCCTCTTGCAATTTTGAAGAAGGGACCTCACTGCAGAGGCAGAGGCTCTGGAAGGTGTGCTGTGTGCTGCAGTGGGGATGGACTGTCCCAGCCCTCTGAGCCAAGAGTGGCTTTGCTGTTCTAGACTGTTACATGCTGCAAAGGAGAATGTTCATCCTGCCCCATCCTTCCTCCCCTGTGTCTCTTTCCCATCTCACAGTGCCCATAGAAAGCCTTATGGAGGGTTCTTCTCTCTCAGAAATACCATCTTAGGCCCACTGTCTTTGATTCAAATTAAGCTTCTTTCTGCTTCCCTCTTTCTGCTGTTGACACACAGAAGAGTGATACCCCCACGGGGGAGGGTCCGGATGTGCTCCAAATGATGTCAGCTTTGATTTATTATTGTTTAATATCATGTTGCTTACTGTTGCCATTTCATGGAGTTAGCTCAGTTTGGGAAAGACTGCTATTCTTTGGACAGGACAGATGGTCTGAAAATTAATTTTTTCCCTTGCCTAACTAAATATCCAAGGCAGACTGGTCTGTCATCAGAGCTTTGCTTAGGCAAGATCTTTCCTTGGCAGAAGTGGTGAGGGAGAAAGGGGGGATAAGGGAGTGAGCAAGAGGGGGATGTGTGAGCTCTACCACAGTTGAGGTTTCTCAGTTTCTCTCCTTGTCTCCCCTCCACAGAACCTCCTTCCACTCTTGCCAGTTTCCCAGTGGTTTAATTCAGAGTTACATCTGGGATGGGGCCAGTGCCAGACATTGCAAGGAAAAGGGGCAGGAAATGCAGCTGCAGGTAATTACAAAACAACCTGCTCAGATATATCATTTTGTCCCTGTCAGTCAGGTCTGGCTTGTATTTTGGAGGAAGAGGGCTTAGACCTCTTACATTTTTATTCTATCTCATGTAGCTCTGGATGTTCTTTTTCATCCATTGACACATCTGATCCTTCCGTGCTCCCTGCAAAGCTCTTGGCCTCCCTGATGACAATGATTTCCATCTGTGCTCTCACTCAGATAATTTCCAGGCTCCTTTTGGTGAGCATGTGGATTCACAGGGATCTGGGCTCCTGTTTTGTGAATGAACTCAAGGGAAGACTGCTTGAGCTCTTCTGCCTCTGGAGCTCCACAAAGCTTGTCTCCCTGTCCTGCAGTCGGCCTGGTCGGTGTAGATGGATCCCCATCTGGATGAAGAGAGAAAGGACACTGCATTTGTTGTCACTACCACTTCTAGTATGCAGCTCTCAAGCACATAGACTTATATAATTTCAAAATGTTTGCTTATTTTGTTTGGCACGAATTCTAGAGGACATAACTGTGGGTTTCCGAATATTTAAGGCCAATGTGTTCTTTATAAGCCATGTCGGAAACATCCTGAGCATGTGGATTTTAGTGAGGAGAGTCTGGGTTTGGTATGTCCACACACCTCAGGTTTGCCATTCTGCAATGCTGTCTGGTGATTGCATTAGAGGTTAGCAGTGTCTGTAGCGGTGCTAGACTCACAACATTCTCAATATCTTCAATCTACTGGCAAACAGCAATGAAATTATAAGGCAGGTATTGAAGGACTGAGTGAGACCCTGCTTTTGAATCCCTTGCAGTGCCCCTGTTTAAACTTCCAGCAGCCATCACACCCCTGCTCCCTACTCTCTTTTTGCCCTTAACAGAGCCCTCACCATTTTCATCTGAGGTGGTGACCACCATCCTTGGCATAACACCCCAACCTGGAACTACATCCCCAGGGAGGAGCAGGAGGCAGAGAACTGAGTCTGCTCCTCTGTGTATTCCTCTGTCCACCCATCCCTCATGGTGTTTAAACAAGGCTTATCTCCATGCTGGCTGCCACAGCACCCATCTTCAGCAGCCTTTCCTCCAGGATACACAATCCCTGCAGCACAACTGCCTGACAATTAGCCAAGAGCCAGAGCAGCTCCTGTGGCCCACGTTTTCCTTCTGCAGGAGCAATTAGGCTGCTCGAGACTGTCTTCAGTAGCTGATGTTATCTCCACTGTGATGCAGGCCAGCAGCCCTAAGCCCTTGTGGTAACGATGCCAGGGTCACAGAATCACAGAATATGCTGAGTTGGAAGGGACCCACAAGGATCATCGAGTCCAACTCTGGCCCTGCACAAGAGTATTAAATTTCTCCCCTCTGCCTGTGTTCCTCTGCCTACAAGATAGGCTGAGCTTTAGAAGTCTTCCAGCTATCTCCAGCCAGCAGGCAAAGATTTTCCTTTAGCAACATCGAAGATCAAGAAAGCCTTTTTTGCTTTGTGCTTGAGTCAAGTCTGCAAGACTTTTTGGAGATGTATCCTGCACTGCCTGCAAAAGCCACACTTTTCCTGGCATGTTGAGAGTAGGGAGCCACTCTGGCTGGTTCTAAGGGGAGACCCTTAGCTTTCCAACCAAACCACTAAAGGTCTGACGTTTTGCTGCCTGCTAATTGAGACAAGTTTGCATCAGGGATGCCTGTTCCAGCTGAGACAGTCATATCCAGAGGGTCTGCTCTGCTCGGGTGTTAATTGTGTCTAGGAGCACTTCCAGTCACTCTGTGTCACTGCCCAGGGAGAAATGAGCTCTACCCTGGGAAGCTTTTACCTAATTAGACAAGACAGATAGGCAGGGAGATGGAAAGAAGGAAGTGGCAAAAGCTTTGCCCAGGGCCACGTGTTGGGTGAGTTGTGGCAGCAGGATGTGCAACCAGGTCTTGTGATGTTTGCACCAAGGATACACATTACATCCACCACAGGGATCAGCACAGCATGGTACCAGAGCCATCCCAGAGCCCACCTTCCAGCCATCTCTTCCCTGTACCCACAGTCTGCATGAGGGTGCTTCCCTCTCCTGGCACAAACCCCAGATTGGCAGGGAAAGCCTGGTTTGGCTGGGAGTGTGGGTGGAAGGACACGGTGGTAAGCCCTGGCCAGCCAGCAGCCCTCAAGAGCAGATGGAGGGTTTGGAGCATTGTGTGCAGTGGGTGGTGACATCTGGGCAGATGAAGGGTATGTGGCCCTGGAGCCCAGGGATCGAAGATGGTGTGGCTGATGCTGGTGATAAGCACATAACCACAGGAGTGATATGGTGAGCCTTTCCTGAGTACTGGTGGTGGGTCTGCTTCCCAGAGCAATCCCAGTACTGATCACTGAGCCTGGGGTCACCTCTCTGATGCTGTGGTGTCTGATCCTCCATCAGTCACCAGAGAGAGAAGACCAGGGTCAGGCTCCACATATGACACCTGGTTTTGTTGTACTCTGTCCTCACCTAATGTGGAATTTGTCATGGGTCAAAGAGGCTGGATTGGCATCAAAACTGTTCCTTTGACACCTGCCTTGCCTTGAATGGCTCCAAAGTAAAAATAACTAGACTACCAATGCTTCTCTGTAGGCTGTGGGACACATTCTCATAGGTCAGCAAGACACCCTCAGGCCCTTTTCTGATTTCACACTGGCCAAGGCTCTACCCCATATCATCCAGTTTTGCTGCAGAGTTGGGATGTTTGAGTGACACGGCATGGGAAGATACCAGTCCAGGCTAGGGCTCTTCTTGATGAGATGTTTCATTCTTCTACCCATTATTATTTGGGGTACATCAAGATGTTTAGTTTAACATCCTGGAGGAACAGTTTATATCTTACAGTGACTGCAAGTTCTTTAAACAGCAAGCCAAGGTCTTGCTAAGGAGGAGAAGGGCAGGAATGATAGAAAATGACCCTGAACTGTGAGACACTGAGTGGAAAAAGATGATTATTTCAACTCTTTCAGCAGAGTTTCTTCTACATGCCAACAATCTTTAGGAGCCCAGAGAATGGGAGAGGAGGTAAGTTAGGAATGATGTGTTTCCAGCGGGCTGAGAGGATCATGGCTACTGGGCTTCAGATTCAGCCTGATTTGCAAGCCGTTTCAGTGTATACATGCTCAGACATTATTGCCCACAGGACCCCTAGTGTGATTCTTTTTGCTCTGTTCAGAAATTTTTGATGTTTGGGATCATCCAGCATTTGGCTCATGGCCCTTGTTCATTGGGGAAAGTCAGCTGGGGCAAGAAACAAGGGATTTCACCTTTCTCCCTGATTAGATGAACCAGTCCAATGCAATTAAGCAGCTTAGCTTAAGGCAACAGAAGCCATTATTGCTGGGCTCCTCTGCTCTGCTTGAACTCTGTTATCCACACCAAAAATGTCAGAGGAAAAAAATTTTCCGTCTGTGCCGGCGTCTCCCTGGCGCTGGCTGAGTGGCAGGTGCATATCTGAGATACCTCTATGTGCATCTATCAGATCACCTCCTCTCCCTACTTCAGGCTGTCTCATTTCAGGTGGGGTGGGAGTCAGCCTCATAAGAGAGCAAGGACACCTGGCCAGGTGTGACTCTCAGCCTTCTTTATGGAAAACCTCCTTGTTTTGGCAGCCTTCCTCGCTTCCAGGGAGAGAGCTCATCTTGGCTGCTGAAGACATTGTGCAAAAGTCTCCATCTGCCCTTAGGAAACAGCAAGGGTTGATAAGGGTTGATGAGAGCTCCTCTGAGCTCTTTGTGCTTCTTCATCCTTCTTCTCCACTAGGCCTGCACCAGAGCAGAGGGGATGCCTGGGGAAGGCATGTAGAACACTGCACTTTTGGGATAATCCTGTGACTTTTTATCTGAGCCTGCTCTTGACATGTACTGCAGGGTTGGGAGGGGATTTGCAGACTGGCATAAATATTGCACAGACTATGCTCTTCTGCTTATGAATATCCATGTTGCAGTCTCACTCCCCGTTATTTCGGCAAAAAATGTGTAACATTCAAAGAAAAAGAGACACACACACAGATGCATTCATGTACATACATTCATACACACCTGTGCAATGCACAGAACCAATCCCTATACCCATCCTCAAACACAACTGGAACTTGAGGGCAGGGTATATTCACTCTTGTCCAAAACCACAGACTGTCTCTTCTTTCAAAGCTGTTCCCAGTCGATTTCCTATTTACCCAGATGTCACTAAGCATGGCTCTGCTACTCAGACAGGTTTCCCAGTAATAACTCACTGTAGGTTTTTACATTCAGATGCTGTTATCACCCATTCATGTATTAATAAAGGCAACAAAGGGCCTGTGTTTAGAAAGAAATCTCTTTCCAGTGAAAATGCCTCTAATCCATCTTGCTGGTTAGAAAGTCCTCAATGTCCATTTGGCACAGCAAGAGTTATGGTCCAGTAGTTGCTTCCAGCTAAATAGCCTAAGAAGGTGTTCCAAGCTCCCTGGAAGGGATGTGAGCACTTCCATAGCACTTCAAACACCACTTTTGCTACTGGCTAGGAAGTGTCCCTGCAGGAGATGTTGGCACCTATCACAGCAGCTGCAACGTGATGCTAAGGAGAACAGAGCAGCAGAGCTTTAGAGACAAGATACAGAGGGCAGAGTCTGAGCCAGGAGGGGTATGGAAATCAGTGGAGGTAAACACACACCAACACAGACTCCTGCGCACGTAATAGAAACTGCAATTATGGAGACACCTCTCTCTTTCTTCTAATAGGTACAAGACTCACCCTGCACCCTGGGAGAAGACCAGAATGGACTGGTTTGGCTTCAAGGTGAGCCTCTTAGAGGTTTAGGTAGGAATATGAGCTCTTATTCTCATGACAGACCTCTTACTAGAATTGAAGATCTCATCCCTTTCCCTGAAGAGATTGCCTGAGTTTTAAGAGCAAAGCTGCATCAATGACAACAGAATTTGCTGCCAAATGGGTAGAGCTCCTCTGGGCTGCCAGGAGATCTGTCTGGTGGGCTAGATAACCGTCTGCAGGAGCAAAAGAGCACCACAAGCCTTCCCATCTTCTGTCTCATGCATGAGGGCACTTCAAAGCTTCTTTCTCTGCCTGTGATACCTGGTGAGCAAAATAAAACACATGCATTACATTCATGCTTCTGCCTGTGGGAGAGAAATGAGGAAAGGAGTCCTATAGGGCAGATGTTTGTCAGACTGCCTCAGGTGCTACCAGGAGGTCTTCAGATACCACCAGGATTGCTTGTGTAAGAAAGGGAGCAACTCCAAGTTTGCATTGCTGTGGGATGGGGGTCATGGCTGCTGGCAAGGAGTCTGACATTTGGGGAAGAGTCACCAAGGCCTCAGGAGTGGGAAAAATGTCCGGTCCTATAAAAATGACACGTGGATGGGGAAGAAAAAGGAGGGCCTCTTTTTGTGAAATGGTGTAAGGAGAGGGCTTGTTTTTTGACTTTAGCAGGTAGCACGTTATCCTGGGACAGACAGTGATGGTTTCATTTCTGAAGCTGCTTGTCCCTGTGTCCCTGCAGACACAAATATTCTCCCCAATGCTTTTACAACACAGAGAGGAAAGTGACTTCATGGCATTCCTTTTCTGACTGTTTCTCTGAGATGTGCTTTCTAAACATAGATCTAAAAATCAGAAAGCAACAGGAGAATTATGGGTTTCTACACCCTATTGTGCATTATAATAATTATAATTATTGTAAATACGGCCCAGACACTGTAATTTTCTGCTCTCCATTGGGCCTTTCTTTTTCATTTTGTTCTTCTTTTTATGACTGTTTTCTAAGAAAGTTTTCATATGTCACCTTATAGATGGGAAATGGCAGAGTCAGCTCTTAAAATAAAAGGAGAGGAGTGGCTTGGGGGGATGGAGAAAATGATGAGAAGGGAGTGAGAAGAGGGAATACAGTCATACAGTCTGTGGTGAGGGCACCAGTGCAGACAATAAGGAGATGGACCTAGTGCTGTACCTAACCTATGGCCAGCTTGCTGTGTAATTATAGGCTCCATCTTTGTACATATTTTTGGTTGTGGAAACCTTCTCTTATCTCTTATCTCATCGCCTGGCTCAGCAACTATTTGATTGTAAGTTTAGAGGTGTTGAGCACTTCTCACATGCCAAGTCTGGTTTAAGTTATTGTAAGAAGGTATGGTAAAGATACTTGAATAGGTGGAGTTTTTGCAGCATTGTTCAAGTGCAGTCAGGAAAACCTGGTCTGCATTTTGGATAGAGGGGTACACTATGGTATAGGCTCTGGTTCTATGCCCTGTGAGTCTCCAGAGCAGAGAGGTGGCTTAGGTGTTCTTGCACAGGCAACTTGATCCCCTTCCTGTGGACATTAAGGCATGGCATAGAAACATGGAGACTGAGAATCAAATATATCCAGTATTTATCCCACCAGGAAATCAGAATGTGGCCAGGATATGGACTTAGATGTGTAAAGCAGAAAATGCAGAACAGACACAGGTAATGCCACCTACAGTCAGGTGAGAAATGAGGAAAGGAAAGATGCAGCAACCAGCATCAGGAGAAACAAAATATCTGGACATCCTGGAGTCAAGAAAGAGAGTTTACGCTGAATTCAGACTGAACTTGAAGAAAGAATTAGAAAGAAAATGGAAAACGGTAGAATAAGATGGGTAAGACCTGGGGGATATCGTGCAACAGACAGTAGGAAAACAGCAAAAATATCTCTGTGATGTAGAGAATAGGAAAGAGGAAGGCAGGCAAAGGAGAAATCACCTGGAATGAGAATCAGTGTTTTGAAATAATGAACTTAGTTGAAACATCACCAGCAAAAACGCAGCAGAGATCCAGATTGAACTGCAATGATTTATCCAACTTTTGCCTGAACAGGAGCAAATTAGTTTTGAGAAGTCTGTCACTGAGAACTTGGACTTCTTCCTCACCTCACGAGTCTTTACTGGAGACTTCCAAAGGAAACTAAAGAGCAGAAAAATGGGGAACTTTGCTTTTACATAATTGTAAAGAAAGTAAATGAGCCTTTCTGGGTGACTTTCTACCAAGAGTGTAAGGTTTAGAGTATGGACTAGGGGTGTGAGAGATGTAGGTATTACTCTGCCAATGAAAAGGAAAGATTGCAGCCAGTGCAATCAGGATTCTGGCTTCTAATTCAAGGCTGGAGAAGTGATTGACTGTAGCCTGAAAGTGGGTTAATAGAGTTTAATTTCTGCCTTTTCCACTGTCCTGCAGTAACCTACTGAATCACAGCAACTCCAATCAGTTGCCTCACAGAAGGTTTCCTTGATGCTGAATTTGCTGTTTGCAAATGCCCAGAAATCTGCTGCTGAAAGGAAGAACATTATCCCTTTGCTGTTTGGATCAAGAAGTTCTTACAAGAAGGTCTGTGTATTTGCCTCTGGCCATCCATAAATACAGTGCTACTACAGGCAATGCAATAGGCTGAGCACAGCCCTGTGCATTAACAGGAACATTTGCCGTAGTATTTGGAAATAAGTCAAATCATCTGCTATCTGCATTTCTTAGAAATACCACAGATTCCTTAATTTGTGCCTCCACCAAGCTGTTGCTTTGACTTGCTAATAGGTCTCTGTTGTAAAAAAATCCATGTGTGCTTTTTTTTTTTTTTNTTTTTTTTTTTTTTTTATGGAGCTAACACTCAGATGTTACTCTGTGCCCAGAGAGACAGCAAGGACATGGAGTCTGCTGGATTCCAGGAGGAAAGGTCTGCAGGGCTCCTGGAGGGAAAACTACCAGGCAAGTATTATGAAAAGAAGGTGATCTGGTTGAATTCAAGACTATATTACAAACTCTGTGCTTATCTGATATCACTTGGCAGTTTCATTGAATTAATTGGAGCAATTCTGATTTATAACTACTGAGGGTTTAGACAATTCTACATGAACAGCTCTAACAAAGCCCCTTTCAAGGCACCAAGAGTCTGTACCAAGAGATAAATCTTGAACAGCTATAGATCCTTGCCAATTGTCTTCCAAACTCTGCTCTTCCTTGTCACTGTAAAGAATGTATAGAGCTTTCCTGATCCAGGTTCAGCCAAATCACTTCCCATTGCTCTCAGCTATACTAATGCAACTCCTCCAGCCTGAGCTGAGTCACTGATCACAATTAAAAACAGGCAGCAATTTTTATAAAGAGATGGATATTCCTACAAGCAGCTGCAGCAGGTGAGAGACGGTGTATGGAGCTGGGGTCATGTGCCAAATTCTAGTTTGACCCATGGAGAAATACACACCCATGGAGTGGGATCATTGAGCCTTGTGCTCTCAGGTTGGGATTGGCTGTCTTTCCAAGAGACAGGCGCTCACCCCAAGACAAGGTGTAACCTTGTTCAGCAGTCACCAAGGCCTGTGGAAGAGAGGACTGAAAGAAAAGTTGTGGCTAGTACTGAGCAGGTGTTAAGAAGAAAGCTGGATGAAAAGTGCTGAGGATCCTTGTGGGCATGCAGAGGTAAGGATTTAGCCCTCAGACAGTAGCCATTCTTTGTGGGCTCACATCCCCTTCCCTGCAGCCCTGTCTGTGGTGTAGCAGCAGCACTCAGCAGCCATCTCCCCAGCAGTGGGTGGAGGATAAGTTACCCACCACACAAGACTGCCACAGGGCTGTGTGGCATCTGCTGCAGCTGCCTGGGCCCTGGATATTGCTGAAAGCACTCAAAAAGAGGAGAGTGTGAGGATCTCCAGAATAGTTAGCTGGCAGTTTAATTTCAGCAGGGGTAGGTACAAGGTAATGCAACATGAAAAATCAATTTAAACTACTTATGTAACATGACAGGCCCTAAATTAATTATTTCTTACTCAGGAAAACATCAAGGTCCTTTTCAGGCTCCTTAAGTAGTAGCAATCACAATAGCTAGCACTGAAAATGCTGTATTATGATACCTTTCTATGAATCGAAATCATGTCTACATTTGAAATTATGTACTCAGATTTTGTCACTTTTCTGAAGGGTAAATCAGAAATAGAAGATGTTTAAAGATAGTTCATACACGTTATTAGAAGACCTAAAAGATTTCACAAAGAAAAGTTTAGGACTACTAATTTAGTGAGAGAGATGTGACATGGGAATGAAAAGAATATTGGCAGGGAGAAGGCGCATAAGATCCTGGCATTTACTCTTTATTAAAATACCAGAATGAGAAAGAAAAAGATCATGACTTAAAATACTGTACCTGGAATGCTATAAAGGAGCACATTGAATTACTCAGTATGCAACCTGTGGAATTCGCTGTGTGAAAGCACGACTGGGACCAAGAGCTTGGGAAGATATTACTCTCACATTTTCCATACAGAAGCAATAAAAATATCATCCACCCCTACACCAGCTGGGATAAAAACCTACATGGGATATAAATCTTCATCTTGCATGACAATAGTTGCTGCGAGCTAGACAAGGAAGCCTGTTGCATAACTGTCCACTGCGAGGGTTTTACTACCTCCCATGAAGCATGCTGCTGGCTGCTGCTGGAGATGTGCTGCTGTCAGGGATGCTGCTGTTTTCCCTTGCCATCCCTCCTGTTCCCATGCAGTTTTTCCTCTGGAGCAGGTGCTTTAGTTGTGCTGGGCACCTCTGCATCAGTGGGGCAGAGGACCTTCCTCGGTGCTCGCAGCAGTGAGGGTTGTGTTTGGCATGTGTGGCATTGTTCTGGTGAGCTGGCTGACATGAGACATGCCTCTGGCCTTGGGAGATGGGAAAGCTGGAAATCATTCCTCTGGCTCCCTGCAGGGGCAAGCTCCATGGGTAGGAGTCAGCTGCAGGGAAGATGCCCATCTGCTGCAGACATCGGCATTCCCTTGAGATAGAAAGTTCTAGGGTGAATCACAGCTGCTGAGAGCAGCCACTACCAGAAAGCACGAAACAGTTCCCTTAGGCAGCCAGCACCCACACTGTGAATTGGTCTGGAGAGAAGGGCTGGAAGTCTGGCTTTGGCCCAAAATTTCATACAGAGCTAGTGCAGAGAACCAAAGGTTCTGATGTTTGAAGCTGGTGCCCAACCTGGAGTTAGGGGCAATAAATTTGTGGGAAAACATCTTTGGAAAGGCTGATTCAAAATGTGAGTGCAACAGGAAAGAGGTGCTGTCTCCTTGCCAAAAGATGCTTTATTACTTTTCATCTGCAGTACGATCAGGTGCCAGTCAAGAATGGGACTCTGCTGCTCAGGGCAATGTTCATACAGTGCAGCAGATACAAATCTAACAGATGTGGCTGTTTCAATGTCTAGAAGTGAAGAGGAGCCAGGGGAACACCAAGGCTGTGGGTTATCCTAACATGCCAAAAAGTTGTCCCATTATTTTCTTCTTAGCCCTTGCCTGCTGATTTTCAGGGCAAGACCCTCAACTTTTCCATGTGAAGAGTAATTCTGAAAGATATTTGCAAATAAAATCAATTTTTTCCCCTTACAATATGGATTCGCATAGTGTTTCCAGTTTGGGGATTTGGGGGTTTACAATTTGTATTTCATTTACATCCTGGAATTTCAAAGCATCTGTTAAAAATCCTAATTCATGTCTTTTTTTTGTGTTTTACAGATTGCTGCCTGTTGTAGGACAAAGTTTGAGTGCATGATATGACAAGAGATTTGAAGCCTTCCATTCTTCTATTTTTAAGCACAATTGAGGGCAGCTGCTATATAGTACTAATTAAAAAAATCTTATCTTTCTTAACAGATCAAAGTGACTTTTGTTTGTAACGAAACAGTCTGACAAAAAGTCAAACACAAGAAGTGTCACACTGCTTCATTACAAAACAAACAGGAGACACTTTGATCTGTGAAAAAAAGATAAGGTGTTTTAATTAGTACTAAATAGCAGCTGTCCATCATGATTTAAGAAAGAAAATAAACCAGCAATATTTCAAGCCTTTCATATGGTGATGTGCATGCTGAGGGGCTCTCGTTAACTTAAAAAGCATTACAATGAAAATTGCAATAAAATTTTGAATTTTTTTTATTTATGAATATGTATTTCTCAACCCAGAACAAAGAAGATGCTCATGTTGACATATTTTGCCAGGGAAATTTCCACTGATATTCCTAACTGGTTGTTAAAAATAATGCATTTATTTGAATATTTTTCAGGACAAAAAGCTGTGTTTATAAACATTCCAGCCTGCTCTGTCTGCGGACACTGGTTTCAGATGTAGCCATGCTGGGTGGGGTATGGAGGTAAGTAACACCATGCAGAAGCAGCTTCACCAACATGCTGCTGGCACATCTGCAGACAGGTGCAGCACAGCACATGTCACCTGGCCTTAGGGCTCAGCCTTTTTCACTGCACCATGGAGCCACAAGCATTCCTGGAGGTGCTGGGGGAAGGCAGATGAGCTGAAGTCTCACAGGTGGTGCTGGCTGGTAGGAAGCAGCAGCTAATACCAGTCCTCTCTTCAAGGAGCAAGTTGCCCTCTTGGTACAATCCTGCTGAGTTTTTTCATGTTTCTGGTCCAGGGCAAGTGAAGCTGGCTGTGTCAAATGCTGCCAAAAGCAATGCAAGTCTGCTCTTAGAAAAAAAATTGTTATCTATCTGTAAGAATTTCCACTGATTCTCCCCTGCTCTGTGTTGTGCAAACCTGCTGAAGGGAAACTGCTGTCCCGGGGAGCTGTACTAGCAGAGGGAGCATAAACTGCAGGAGGACCCCATTGCTGCTAATGAGGTCAGTGTGATGGATGACCAGGCAGTGGGTGAGCATGTCAGAGGGTCAGTCAATGGTCTGAGCTATGGAGTTCATTTTGTTCTTCTCTTCCCTTTGCTTTTAACAGGCAGTGAATTTCCTACAGGACCCCCATGGAAAGGGTCCTCAAAACAACATCCTGTGATCTCAGGGGCAAGCAAACATCAGTCTCAGTCCAATTCTTGAACGTCAACTCTGCCCCTTGTTCCCGGATCATTGAGAGCTGCTGGGCTCCTGTTTATCTCACCTTTGGTCCTGCTCTGTGTTTACAGTTAAGCTGTTCATTCAAGTGCCATATAAGTTTGTTAGGGTTTGCTGAGGGAGCAAAGGTCTTTGAGCAGAAGATGGGAACAGAGGAAAAACAGCCTCTGGTTGCTACGCTTCTCCAGGGCTTGCTTCAGAGATGTTACTCAAGATGGGGTGGCAGCTAATAAGTACAAAAAAGGAGGAGTAGCAGAAAGTTGGCAAAATCTGGAGGCCTCCAAGACTCCCCTTTGTGGTCGTTTGTGGTTGACTTCTCAGTGCCTTTATGATGGTGATGATGCATTCGTTGCTGATTTTCCTTCTAGTATTTTATCAGGAATGGTTTTTATGGTTGCACTAAATTCTCAAATACAGATGGGGTGACTGCTTTTGCTGCCTCACCCCAGCCCTTCACGTTTACAGTCTTCCATATTTGTGTTATATCTGTGGTAGATAATATAAATAAATAAAGTGTCATGGGGAGAAAGTATACCTTTTGCTTGCACCAAATCACACGATCAGGAAAAAAGTCGAGCTTTAAGGCACATAAGGGCAGGTTTTCCCTCACTTGCTCATATTCTGCAGTAATGTAAGACATCCAAATTTAGCATTTTAGTTCTTCAAGGAAGAAAACTTTGTCAGGCTGGGCCTTTTTGATAGGATCCTTGCTATCCCTGTGAGGAAGGCACAGGCCTCCAATGCTGTAAGAATCCCTCAGTTGTTGCTGTGACTGAATACAGTGAAATTATTTGGGATACAACAAATTCAGGGCTGTGGCTGAAAGGCACACCTTGCTTATGAGGTAAACAGAAGTGAGAGCCACTGGAGAAGAATGTTAACTCAGGCAGGAACTAAAAAACCCATCTGCATAATGAAGGACAGTAAAAAATATTGTGTGAAGGTGGAAAGCAGGTGATTGTTTGTACAATTTCAAAGGCACCCTTGAAATAATATTTATGAAGGGTCAGGAGAGGAAAATCCATCTGTTTATCCAGGAAGCCATACTGAATAAAACTGGAAATGGCGACAACACCAGGGGTCAAGACCAGGTGTGGACATAACATTTCAACCACTTCCTTCAGGCTGGCAGTAGTGTTAGGGAAGGTGGCCATGCAGGTGGCTGAGACCTTGGGATGTGACTCTGATGGCAAGAGCAAGCCTGAAGAAGCAAGCTCCTGCACAGGTCAAGAGTTAGTTCCCCTGGTAGGCAGTGTGATGTAAACCTGGAGGATTAGAGCTAAGAGGCTAAGGTGAGGAGTGGCTGGAGGAACTGAAGGAATAAACATGCTGGAGGTGGAATTTCATGTTTTGCTGATTTTTCTGACTTGTGAGTCTGAAGAATCACAGCTGGGTTTGCAGGACCAGCCCTAAGTGGAAGCTACCCCGTCCATAAAGTCCACCTCCATAATTCATATGCCCCAGTGACTGTCCCCTGCACGTCCCTTCTGCCTAGGTCTGTCATTTTAGGGACTCAAGGATTCCTTACTTCCCATAGCCCATATGAATATGTTCCCAAATTACAGTTCCTTTCTCCACTAACCACCCCTTCCCCAGGTTCATAAGGGAAGGGCGATCAGCCCTCCAGACATTAATCAGCTTCCTTTGCAGCCTTCTCCAGGAGGGAGGCCCGAGTATCCTTGTGCACCCACATGCTCTGTAGCCATGCCATCATCTCCTGAGCCTGCCCTGGAGCCACCCCTTGGAGGGCAAGCTGCACCCACAAAAGCCCTTCTTTGCTTTTCCCCTCAGGACAGCCCCAAAGATGAAATAATCCAGCACACACAGTACCATGTTGTGGTGGAGTAAGTGCTGCTGGGGTTGCAGGGAGGCAGTGGGATTGCTCTCACTAGGATCCCTTCAGCCAGTTTCTTTACCTGCTTACTGTGGGTACCCTTCCTTTTTCAAGCAGGCATCGAGAGGTGTGCCAGGTCTGGTGATCTGGCCACCAGCAGAGTGTGTGAGGGGTCTGTGGCATCATGCCACATAATTCAGGTTGGCAGCATATACGAGTGTAAGTCCTGCCCTCAAATCCCAAGGAACCCCTTTGGCCCCATGTTCTGGAAATAGCACAGCAATTGGCATGCCCAATGCCAATGCCAATACCTTTTCTCCAGGATGATAAGCTGACTGTGCCTTTCAAGCCATGCCTCTGGAGATGCCTCACACTCCATGATGTGGTGAAAGCCTGAGGATACTACAGTCATCTCTGCCATTAGCTCAGCCTGGGCTTCTGACCTGTGACCTGGTACACATTTATCCCATAGCCACAGGGCGCCTTGGCCTGGTCCTGTGCTCAACACAGAGAGCAGCATCCCATGTTGCTGTTTTATCCCCCTGGTTGGGGATTTGCTCATCTTCTGGTAGCTGGGTGTCCAAATGGCTGCATCAATCCTCAGTGGGACAGGGGCACAAGTTTTCAGGGGTCATGACGTCCTCCAGGGTACACCTGGAAACTTGTGGGCAGGATGTCACAAACCCTTTTCTTTCTTAACAAAAGTCATCTCTGGACGAGACTATGGGCTTTTGGCCTGTGTGGAACTTCCCACCTACTGGTTCCACAACTTAATTGAGAATTAGTTTTCAGCCACTTCCTCTCAGCAGCCACAGTGAGAAGCTCTGGTCCATGAAAACAAAGCACTTGCCTTGGCCTCATGCTAGAGCTGAGCATGCCAAGCAGATGGCCAGTGGGCCGTTTCTTCCCATCTCTGCAGTGGGGGATTGCGGGATGCTTTGATCATGTCCTCGGAGTGAGGACAGCTGGGCTGTAAATCAGGGTCCCTGCTGCTCTCAACCCTTTCGTCCACCCAGCCACCATAGAGAGGAGACATGTTTTTCCCTTCCATGCAGGGGTGAGCCAGGGTGAATCCTAGACCTGACAGCTGGGCCAATAGACCTTTCTGTGCTATTCACTTATTGCTTTTGCAGGAATTTTCCAACTTAAAACCCCATCTAGCTTCACCTCTTCCATGCAAATAATATAGGGAAGAGGTCAACTTCTTTCTTGTGTAAAGAACAACCAATTACACTTAGATGATAAGCTGAAAAAGTGCCAAATTTCTTTTTATAGCTTCTTTATTGCTCCCTGTCTGTGTGTATAGGAAGAGGAGAGCTGTGATTTACATGGTAACTTTAAGGCTGATCTGTGGACACTGGGAATAGACCGTGATAATTTTAAGGCAAATGGGTCATAAAAAAATAAACAAACACTGGGTAGCTACTGAAGCATGCATGCTGCCTTTTCCATCTTAAAAGGAGCAAAGGTGTTGCACGTGAGGGCAGGACAGCAAATTTGGCGGGAAATTCGAAGGAGGCTCAATATTTCTGACATTATCCAACCTCTAGCCAAAGCTCCACTTCTGCAATCACTTTTCCAATGAGGCTCATGACCTCTGCTAAACATGCCATAACCCTGGAGAGGCTGTGTTCAGTAACTGGGCTCTGAAACAGACTTCTACTCCAGGCAAATACCAAGCCCCTTTTAAGATGGAATTCAATATATTCCTGAAATGTAGTGCCTGTGAGAACTGAGAACCAGGCTGAGTGAGCCATGCATCTCTTTCAATCTCACATTCCTTGGCTGGAGACAGGTAGTGGATGTGTGCAATTCTTGTACAAATCAGGTCTACAGTCGGCTGGGTTTTTCTCTCTCCAGCTGTTACCCTGTATCACCCTTGCCATTTGGAGTTTCCAGGTTTCTCTTTTCACTTCCAGAGGGCTTCTGTCTGGTAGAAAAAACATTAATTAGAGCCTGTATTGATATTTTCACACTCATTTTGTGTCCTTGCAGATGCCAAGTGAGTGAAACAGCCTCCCTGTCTGTGCAGTCTCCAGAGGATTGCCAATCCTCTCTCCACATTCCACCTGGTGCAGAAAAACACCAGAGAATTAGAAAGACACCCATATACTTCTTATGCATTTGTGTGTTGTAAAAGCACCATGCTCTACAACTTCTTTACTCTGGTGGCCATTCTATGCACTCGAATACAGGCCCAGAGAAGCTCAGGATGAATTCTAGCAAGACAGGGCTTACCTGAGAGCTGTGGAGGAACTTTGCATCTCTTGCACCAGGCTTTCTGGCATCAGCATAAAATCTTCAAGTGAATGAGGCTGGCTTTTGGACTGGAGTAATTTCATTTATTTCATTACATCACCATGTATTTGACAGTGGGCTAACAGGCTCCTTGCTTTGTTTGTGGTACTGCCACTGCAGCATGTTGATCTGCTGACCCTGGTGAGCACAGAGGGGTTAAATTTGCCATAGGACCTACCTGCATTCCTTTGGGCCTCACTCCCAAGTTCAGTGATTGACAAGGAAACCACGAGGTCCAGTGAGCCTGTGGCACTGAGGTTTGCTGGACCCTCTGGTTCTTGGTGGGCTGCACAAACATATTAGGATTTCTTCTTCTTGGGAACTGATTTACTCAAAGTTGGGTGAAGGGAACAATTCTTTGGGTTGTGCCTACTGCCAACACTGCCTTTTCTGGTCAGTGCTGTCAGATGTAATCCCCTCTCTGAAGCATGCTTTGAAGCAACCAAGCATGTTAGAAGCTTTGAGGAGCATTTTAGCTTTCAGTTCTTCCATGAAGATGCTGGGGGTGTGAATTTCAAAGCCTTTTGGTCAATTGGAAAATCCCAATCCTGAGATTTAGAGTGAAGATGGAACGAAAAGGTAACACACAGGACGTACAAGGAAGTCACTGCTTCCTCCCAGGCAGCAGTTTCCCACAGAAAAACAGGACATGTCTGCCATGCAGAAAGTGTAAACAGTAAGCTCTGCCCATATCCATTGGCCAGCGCTGTGTTTTGAAGAGGCAGGAAAACCTGTCACGCTGGCGCAGCTGCCCATGAGAGCAGGTGATTAGAGTACAATAGGCAGCCCTGCAAAATCACCAGGCTGATGCCAGAATCCTGCAGTTGCTGTGGACCATGTCTGAGTCATGTGCAGGGTCCAGAGACTTCCCTTGTGGTGCAGAAAATGAGCAAGGCTTTCCTCTGAGTATTCCATTTTTCCTGGTGTAAATTGTTGTTGTAACCTTCAGGTGCAAGCACATCAATTATAAAACCACACAAATTAATGCCTGACCCTTCTAACATCATACCAGCAGAGGGAACACACAGGAAACATCCTGAGCTACAAAGGAAACTCAAAGTCACTCAACCACACAAAACCCAGGCAGAGTAGGTGGACCTAAGAGCATACACTGGAGATGGCAACTGCACTGCACTGTGCCCTGAGGCGAGCCTGTCCAAGGGTGTGTGCAGTCCTTAGGGCACCTACAGACCTGCCACATACTCCCTTTCTGCAGATACTCAATGTTACGTCATCCTCAGTCTCAGGGGGTTGCTAATGAGCTTTGGGCATGTTCTGCTATTAAAAAGGACATCCCAGCAGCTGCATGTGCTGCTTGGGCTGGAGGTGAAGGGCACACAGCTGAGAACCAGAATCCAGGGTACAACACTGACAGACCTGCCAGTTTGTAGCATTGGTGACATGCAGCCACATAGGTATGACAAAGGTCAACGCAAAGGTCAGGCTTTGCTTCCCTCCCCACTGACATGAAACAAACATTATTCCAGAATTTTATGGGAATGACTGCTAGTCTTGTCTAAGGAAAAATTAGAATTAGTTTTGTTCTGAAAGATGTACCTACTCAGGAATGAGAGGAGCTCAGGACTCATCTCTGGAGACTTTTATCCCACCCATAACAACATCACTTTTGAGAACTTTCCAACAGGACACTGGGCAGCTTGTTACTGTCTGAAGGCTATGGATGGGACCATTCTCCTTGTGGATGAATTTATCTGCTAAACAAAACCCACACTGATATGTAGCAAAAATTTCCAAAAGCTGTTCACACCCCAAATCCTACCCTGGGGTTTTGTTTTCACAAAGAAGTATTTGGCACTAGCTTGTATGAGTCTTGAAGCTTTCAGGATCTCAAGGTGAAGCCATGCTGACTCTCCTTCATACAGAGTGCAGACACAGGACACAGAGATCCCTGTGCTTGACTGGACACTGTCTGCAAGCAGAAGGTGATCTTTACTGTAGGGATGAAGGAAGCCTGGGTATGTTTCTCAGGGGATCCACACGCTGCTGTTCTGGTTGTTGCCGTACACATTAGGGAGACAGCTGCTGTTTGGTAACATGGGGCATCCACCTCACCTTGGTCACTGACTCAAGCTCGCCATAAGTGATAAATGAGGAAGATGCACCTTTCCAATATGTTGTGACACCTTCTGGCAGCCCCTAACAACAGAAAGATGCCTCACAGTGACAGATACTTGCTCTCTGAACACCACCTCCTGCGAGAGAGGCAGATCATGGGGCTGTGCAGGGCTCCCATACAGAGTCCATAGGGCATGGGTGCACACACGTGGAGCTGCTCACATGTTCTGGATGGTGTTGAAGGCATGCTGGGCCATGTGGGGCAGGGAGCATGCTGGGCTGCTTGGCTGATGGGGTTCCCAGCTGTGCTGGTGTTTGTGGAGTGCTGTGGGTGTTTTGTTATTCCTCAAATGCAATAGTTTGCCCTAATGCTTGGGAATATTCTTGATGATGAAGTCATAGGGCCACGTGTGATCTCAACAAACATACAATCACAAACATACAATCCAGGGCCAGGCTGTGCAAGCATGCAGGGTAGAAGGCATTTTGCCTTGGGAGATCTGTCATCTCTCAACAACTTAGATGTATTTGAGTTTCTGGTGAACTTATGTTCACATAAAAGAACAAAAAGACCTATTGGATTGTACACAGCACATAGGAACGTAGCAATGGCCTTGCTGGCTTGGACCCAAGTGTTCACCTGAACATTCACATAGGTCTGGGTGTGGGGACCCAGGAGGTCAGACAGGTTGGAGTGGAGAGGGATGAGGTGTGGGAAAGGATGAGGCAGAGGCAGCAGGGAAGATATGGCCTGGCTGCCAGGCATGAGGACACCTGGGATACTCAGCCCAGGGGTGCTGTGAGTTGGTGGCATATGGGTGAGAAGCCTGCAGGTGGCCAGGTGTGTTCCTGACAGGCTGCAGCCCTTTGTGAACATACACCAACTTCAAAGCACCACACAGCCACAGGCATAGGTAGGAAAGAATAATAGCTGCCAGGAGGCCAAGGGCCCAGAGTAACTCAGGAGCACAGACATTTCATTATTGCTCGGTTGACTTGGCACAGGGAAGAAATTTATAACCAACAGCAGCTTTGCCAAAGCAGTTAAACAGAGCAGTGTAACAATACGAATAAGTATTTCAAATATTTTATTTTGCTTTGTAATTCCTTTCAGGCTGCTTCCAATTAAGAAGGGCAACTTTGTCAAGCCCAAAGTGACTTCGATATGGCAGACAAATTCTCAGATCTTGATGTTGAATTGTCCGCTCTTTTTCCTCCCTCAACAAAAAAACACTACTTTTGTTTTTGTTTTTTAATTGGCATGTGTGGACAGGAGAAAGCTTGAACAAGGGAACAGTTCTTGTCTCTTCTAAAAGTAACATGTGTGTCCAGATCATGAAAATTTAATTATAGAAGTTCCTCTTGTTTTTAAAGCTAAAATTTTGTAAGAGCAATTTATCAACGGTAAAATCAGTCCCAACCTGATGCTTCAGATATTTACCCAGACACTTACTGAGAACAGTGCTGATGTCCTGATGTCAGAAATCCATCTTGGTTACTGAGGATACTTGTCTGATTTGATCTGCTGCCACGCTGATGGCTAAGTGGCCCTTGCAGTTCCCTCTCCAGGAAAGTGCTTTGATAGACTGCACCTGACAGCCTGGTTTACAAAGGTGCCTTAGAGTACATTTGTGTGTCATGGTTGTTTGCCACAACAAAGGACAGGATGCAAACATTTCTTTCCACTGCTCTGTGCTGTTCTTGGGTATCCAGAATTCTCAGGAATGGTGACTCAACCTCTTTCCGGGCAATGCTTGACAACCCTTTTGGTGAAGAAATTTCCAGTCTAAATACTGAATCCATAACTCTCTAGGCACAACTGGAGGCTGTTTCATCTCATCCTGTCAGTTGTTACCTGGAAGAAGAGACTGAAATCTACATGGCTACAACCTCCTTTCAGGTACTTGTGAAGAGCAATAAAGTCCCTTTGGAACCTCCTTTTCTCCAGATTAAACACCCCCAGCTGTCTCAGCTGCTCCTCATAAAGACTTATGTCCTAAACCCTTCACCAGCTCTGTTGTCCTTTTTGGACATGTTCCAGAACCTCAGAGTCTTTCCAGTAGTGAGGAGCCCAGAGCTGAGCACTGGATTCAAGGTGCAGCCTCACCTGTGCCGAGTTCAGGGGGACAATCCCTGCCCTGGCCCTGCTGGCCACACTATTGCTGACACAGGCCAGGATGCCATTGGCCTTCTTGGCCCCCTGGACACACTGGCTCATGTTCAGCTGCTGCAAACCAGCACTCCCAGGTCCTTTTCTGCTGGGCAGCCTTCCAGCCACTCTGCCCCAGCCTGTAGTGCTGCAAGGAGTTGTTGTGACCCAAGAACAGGACCCAGCACTTCACATTGTTGGCCCTCCTACTGTTGGCCTTGGCCCATTGATCCAGCCCATCCAGATCCCTCTGCAGGGCTTTCCTATGCTCCAGCAGATCGACACTTCCATCTGTCTTGCTGTCTTGGCTGCAAACTGACTGAGGGTGCACTCAGTGCCCTCATCCAGATCATCAATAAAGATTAAACAGAGCTGTCCTCAGCAATGAGCCCTGGGGAACAGCACCTTGTGACCAGCCACCAGCTGGTGTGACTCCATTCACCACCACTCTCTGGGCTTGGCCATCCAGACTGCTTTTTGCCTAGTGAAGAGTGCACCAATCCAGGCCATGATCAGCCAGTTTCTCCTGGAGAATGCTGTGGGAATTGGTATAAAAGTCTTTAGTTAAGTCCAGGTAGATACATCCACTGCCTTTCCCTCATCCACTAAGAGGATCACCCTGTCATAGAAGGTCAGGATGGTCAAGCAGGACCCGACTTTCATAAACCCATGCCTGATCCCCTCATTGTCCTGTGATGCTTTCAGTCCTAGAGAAGTTCAGTACTATTCTCTGCTTGCAGAAAATTCCATGCAGACATCTATAATTTCAGAAAGATACAATGGAAAAGGCTGCTTCTTGAAGTTGATAGGACTTCTGCTCATGGCTATGTACCTAGCAGCTAGGATCTACTTTTGGAGACAAGTGATTTGGGAAGGACATGGCATTGCCTTTGATAGCAGACCTAATGACAGAGGGAGCTGGCCTGGAGGTGACAGATGCCCAAAGAATCTGTTGCTGCTTGTCTCTGAGAAGATGAAGGTGGCAGCAATGCCTGTTTCCTCACCCCTGTGCACAAGAACCCCCAGCCAATGGGTTGGATACTGATCTTCCACCCCAATGGAGCCAACAGTGCTCACTGATCCTGTTAACTGGGGGCTGAGCTGCTACTTGGTGTTTGCAGCTGCTGTTGTAAAAGAGTATAAAGTCAACTAAAAGCAAACAAGACCCAGATTCTGCAAGCCCCCCCTGGGAAGTCTCCAGCTTTCTAGGGCAGAGACAAATGCAGAGAAACAAGGCAAGGATACATGTTGGCATCCCTGCCTGAGACTTGTGTCCAGAGGAACACTAGCAGCATATTCTACCCCAAGCAGGCCAACACAACTGTGGAAATGGGGGGGCTACATGCCATTGCTTTCCTCTTCCCCACTTCACCTTCCAGGCCAGTTGCACATACTAACACTTCCCCTCTTCCAGAAAGAGTATCCATCACAGGAACAAGCCCACAACCTCCTCGATCATCAGCCCATTCTGTCTGACAGCCTCAACAACCTCCTTGGTTGGTCCATGGAATGACTGAGGAGGAGAGTCTGCCTCCCTGGGACTCATGGTTGAGCTGGTGAAAGGCAAAAGGCTGCCCTTCTCACTGTTGCTGGAAAATTGCGGCTTACTCTGCTCTCAGCTGTTGGAATTTCTGCATCAGTGTGACTCTCCTGACTTCAGTGGCATCATGGATGGAAACAGCCTTCTTGTCAGCAGTGCAAAAACCATTTAGCTTCTGAAAACACTGGTAGGAATGTACTGCTATTTTACCATCAGAGTAGTTTGTAGTGGTTTCCTCACGTTATGGATGGTCTCCAGGCACTGTGTGGTCATGGTGGCCCCAGGCCTGTTTGCTGAATGGAAGGGTGTCCCTGTCTTTCCTTCATTCCCATTCTCTGTGGGATTTTCCCAGCCCATTTGACATGATTGGGATTCTGCCCTTGCTTTTATCGAATTGCACAGAAGGACAACAGAGCACCAGTACAAGAGAATCCAAGAGCAGAACAAAGAAGTCTTCATGGAGGCTGTTTGAAATTCCCAGGATGCCAGCTGGGTCTCCTCATGCTGAAACATGACAAACACCAATACAATGCCTGAAGTGTGAGATGTCACAGAACACCTCACAACCAGCTTGTCACCCTGGGTGAAGGGGTGGGAAACAGGAGGGTGCACTCAGCTCTCAGCAGTGCTGCCGACAGGCTTGAATAAACCCCAGGGAATGACTCTGGATCTCTACCAGTGACCTTAGAATTTGGATCAGCACAGCAGAAGAGGCAAACAGAGAGAGGGTTGCTGGTATAAGGGCTTCAGTATGTAACAGGGGACACAAGTAAAACACCAAAACCTCAAATCTCTTAGTGAATATTTTTAAAGAAAGGACTCACAGAGAGCTAGGAGATTTAGAAAACTTTCCTAAGACAATGCTCTGCCTGGGTTCCCATTTAAGCCTGTTTTAAAGGGGACCTATAGCACTAATGTAGAGACTATTCTCTAATAGCCCTCAGGTGATGGTGGGGTAAGGAGGGGAGGGGGTCAGGATCACAGGTTTTTCATGAGCTTCAGTGAACAGTGTCACCTTTCCAGGCTTATTAGTCTTAGTATTTGTTTTTGTGAGGGGACATGCAACTGAAGTTGCATGGCATGACAAGTGCATGCACCTGTCTCTGACAGTTATTCTTGACACCAGGTTATGCTGTATGCTGCTGCTGCTTTTGTCTCTTCATCCTCTGCTACAGGTTTCCATGGCAGGATTTCAAAGCTTCAGAGAGCAGAGGCTCTTCTGGTTAATTTTCCATTAAACGTGTTAGGAAACACATTTCAGGAAGATGATGGTCATGACCTTTTATCAACAGCAATCATTAATTCAAGGGTCCCAGAAAATTCTCCATTTCCTTTGTCACTCCAAACCCCATCTTCACTTAACTCAAACCCTGTGCTACTTTTCAACCCTGCTGGGTTTTATTCTGCTGCTTCCAGTACTGCCTGACTCCTGGCAGTAAGGGCAGCTGAAGGAGTTAAAGCAGCCAGCTGGCCAGGAGAATTCAGACATGCAGGAGCTGTCTAAATACACGTAGCAAGTTGGCTGGCTGGCACATGACCCACTGAACAGATCAAACAATGCTGCTAGGAGCCAAGAACAATTTCCAGTACCTGCTGCAGTGTCCATATCTTCCCTGAGTCCATCCCCCTCCTTCCTTTTATGGCCAAGTCAAAGTCATATCCTCCAACATTTCTAAAGTGACACGCACCTGGTTCTGAGCACATGTGTCTCAAGGTGACAGCTGCTCGTGCTTAGGCAAAGTTTATGCTGCTTATGGCCATGACGGCATTTGAGTCAACAGATACTGGGGGTGAGCACATGGGCATCCAGTGGAACAAAACTGCCTGGGCCACACAGGAATAAAACAGTGCTTCATCTTGCATTGTTATATAACCCCTTCCCTTCCCTTCCCCTCCCTTCCTTTCCCCTCATAGAAGATATGACTCACCCTGAATATTGACAAAACAGACAAACACTTGGGGCAGCTGGTTTGCAGAGGCACCAAAACTATCCTAAGCTCTTGCATACCTTGTCAGTGCCACAGCACAAAAAACTGTGGCTGATGTAAAAACTCTGGCTGATGTTCACTGTTGCTAAGGGTAGATTTGGGATGCTGAGGTGGGCAGCTGTTGAGAAGAGTTGGGAATCATGTTTTCCCCAGCATTCCAGATGCAGAAGGAGCAGCAAGGTGAACTCCTCTTACCCATTTGTTTGTGCAGTTTGTTTCAGGGAAACAAAATTCCTATTTCCCTACCATGCTGAGAAGCTTTGAGCTAGTTTTGTGGAGGGATCCTTACAATCCCTTCTTCATCCTGTTTCTGAACACCTGAGCACCATGAGGACATGTGTGGTTGTCAAAGGAAAGGTGGAATGTCTTGCTATGCTGAAGTTGGGGGTTTATTTATCTTTTCATTTCTCATTTGAATCTTTGAAGGACAAAACAGGTCCTTTGTAGAAATTTCCTCACACTTGGAGTACAAAGAATGTGGTGACTTCTTCTAGAAGCTCACACTCCATGCATGAACCCACATCTGTTCAGCCAGCTAGAGGAAGGTTCATCTTGCAGTTGAGATTTCCCAAATGCTGAAGAAGTCAAGCTGTCAGCCATGATGTTAATCTCAAGTGATAGCTGGTCCTTCAGTTATCCCAGCCTTTGCACTGGGACACTTTGAAGTTAATGACTCTGACCTCTAACTTGGTTGGGTGCAATGTGGGAGTCCAGGGAAAAAAGGCCAAGATCTCAGCTGCCCTGGGGATAGCCTGTCCTGTGGTGGGGGATCTACACTGCAAGGAGCCTGAAAAAATTAATAAAATGTTTAAAGTTCTATGCATTGCTACATTGCTTAGGTTTGATCACTGCATCATCAAATCATGGTGACAAAGAAGACAGAGCAAAGCCTTGCAGTCCACCCTGTTGTAAGAGCTTGTTCTGCTGGCTGCAATATGTTTGCAATTCTGCACAGTCTAACATCGCTGCACACTTTGCTTTCCAAAGGTAGTGGAAATATTTTCAGTGATTTTGCATGAAGCTCTGAGCAAACTGGAACCTTATAGCTACCCTTTGTAGCAGTTTAGGTGTTGTTCCTTTTTCTTAGGCAGTGACATTGGGAAGGAAATTCTGCTGGGACTGAAGACCATTCTGAAGGGCAACAGGCTGCAGGGGCTAAATTCTGCCCTTAGCTGCCTGCTTTGCTTGTTGCCACATATGGAAAATAGGAAAGATACAAATTGGCCATTTGTGCCTCTGCCTGCCCCTTCGAGTCTGGTTCTGGCAGTGTGATGGGTGAAACTGGAGAACCGGGATCAGATTGCAGGAGGGATTTTGACTGTGGCCAGAGCTGGTTGCTGGAAGGCATGGGGCAGCTCCATTTGTCCTGGCATTACTGAAGTCAATGGGATTTTGGCCATAGTCTTCAAGAGAGCTAGGATTTCACTGTGCATGCCTAAGAAAGCACTGTATCCTACAGTTGTGTTGTCTGCCATGACATTTACTGCTAATGAAATCAGTGTGCCCCATCTCACTTTGCTCCTTGTCTATCTTTATAGGTCTTCACCTGTGGTTTTCCCCACTCCCTGCCATTCTTTCCTCTCTCTCTCTCTCCTTCCCCCCTATCTGTCCATTCTTGTTTCTGTCTGACACTGCTTGCTGTCCTCCCTTGCTGTCTTCTCAGCTTGCTTTCTTGTGTACTCTGCAAGGAATGTGCTCACAAGAGGTATTTTTATTTGGCAGCCTGAGTAAGCTTTCTGTTTTGGCTGCAGGTACTGAGATGAGCAGCCAATGGAGCTGACATCTCCTGTGTCATGTTTTTAGCTCCTTCCATCTGATAGAGAAGATGACCTCATTGGCTGACTGTGTTGAGGAGGTCTGGTTGCAAGGGCAAAAAAATTAGAGTTAACCTTGAAAGAAGCAACAGAATGTGTCAAATGGGATTTTTAGCCTGTTTTGCTCTAACGTGGGAGTGTCACAAGGGTTTCAGACCTTAGTTCAACACAGAGGGTGTGCAAAGACAATGAGCAATCCAGATACTGGGGAGCAAAATATTTTTGCAAAGACTTTAGCAATAGGAAGAGGCTGCCAAAGGGGCTTCATCAGCTTCTGAAGAATGCTTCCTTGGAGCAAGTTGTTCTCTGACCAACCTAGAGATGATATGAGGTGCTGTATGGCTTTTCTCTCATCTGTTAAAGAAAGTGGAGCTGTCATGTGTCAGGGGTACAACTGATATGCTGTTCTGTAGCATCATATCAGGTCACAGTGGCCCAGTAAAAGTCAGGATAACACGGTTTGTGATTGCCATGGAGGGGCTGAGCCTTCAGAGCAGTGTGTCACGAGCAAGACCAATGCAATGTAATCCAAGACAAATTTAATGTCAACCTGATTTTAAGAAATGTTGGAAAATATTCTAGACACAGATAGCAAAATTTCCTCCTGCACTGATCTTTGAAAGGGCAACATTGGCAACCTGAGAGGACATTTTCAAGACATACAATTTGTTGCCGCAGAATCAGAGAAGAGCTAAGAGGAAACTGTGGCCTGAGTTATGAAACAAGCATCCAGGCAGGTCTGGGGAGAAGACTGGATTGTGTTGCTTCTGTTGATGACGTTTCTGAAAGCCTATCCTCTTATCACACAGCAAAAGATAGTATCAAAACTGGCTGCAAGTGTAAAAATCCACGTGGTGTGCTTGAGACTTTGCTTTGCACACCGTCCTACCACCCTTTCCAGCTTTCCAACATTTGGTGCTGGGAAGGAGCTGCTCTTCAGAGCAGGACCATGGCGACCAAGCTGTTATAACAGCATGATGGGGGAGTGATCTGTGTGTATTTTGGGTAAGAAGGCTCCACCATGAACAGCTCGCACGTCACACGCCTGGAGACGTGAGCTCATTTTTCCCTCCCAGTGCGGCACGAAGGAAACCATGACGCTTTTCCAAGGGGATGTGTGCGTGTGCATACACAAACCCAGCTAATTCTGGTCTGTGCAGGTGCTATCTCAGGCTGTGCATCCTTGCACGTAGTAACGATGGGGTGGATGGGGGTGTGTGCTGAGACAGCTAAACTGCTACGCTCTCACAGCTCCTTTGCATGTGTTAAAATAACAGCACCCTTACTTGTTGTCTTTCCTCTTCCACTCCATCCCTTCACTCAAAAAAATCTAAAGAGAACAAGCTCTAGGTATTAAAATAGCTCCAGTCTAGCGTGTTCAGTCTATTTCAGGAGGCTGGTTCCATCCTGACACAGATAGAACACAGAGACGTTGTGGAAACCACAGCCACAAGAGGCCATCAGCCAAAACTAAATGCTTTCCCAGCATTTGCCGAGTGGTTCATCCCCCCCACTCCCTCCCTCCATCCCCTCTCCTGGCTTAAAATAACAGCTGGAAGCTGTTTGGCTTTGTTTTGTTGGATTCTTCTGCTTGCTGTGCTCAGTCTGGTGGCATTGAAAGGGAAAGTTGGAGGCACTTTTGTGGCAATAGGGGCTCATTGTCTTTAGGTGAGACCTTCAGAACCCTCATGGAAATGAGAATCCCACAGGTATTTCTGGGATGAGTTTTCAAGGAGCAGACAGTCAACTGGGGCTACAGCAGTGACAACACATGGATTTGCCAGTTTAGACCATGTATTTTGTCTCGTAGCCTTTGATTGACTGAAAAGGCAGTGGACATCTAAAAATAGATTAGGGGAAGTGTGGCTGAGGGATAGCTAAAGTCCAATGAATCAATCCGTAGGAAAGGATTCATTTTCTGGTTTCTGTGACCGTTCTGCTGCTAAATTAGGGCTTGTGACATGGAAATGCACTGCTTCACACCAGCCAAGGGTTTGGCTCAAAATATCCCTCAGCTGAGGATCTGGATGATAAGACTGTTACAAAAACACCATGAACAAGACATAAATGCCTCATCTGATATAAACACCTTCCTGCCTCATCTACATACAGTGTTCCGCTTGTCTGCTTGGAGCATCAATGTTTTCTGCATTTTCTCACCTTCAGATTTGTAGGTGTCCTTCCAGTTTCTACTTCTCCCTGGTGTTATCTGTTGTTCCATGGAGAACAACAAGTGATGCCAGGCCTATTCCTCACTGGTATCAAAATTAGGGGTTTAGTCAAACCTCCATACTTCAGTCTAAACAGCACCATAGTTTGTGACTATTTCCAAATACCTGTTTTGAATTTGAAGGTGCTCTTAACCCTTAAGGAGAAGAGTCATGAACTCTCAAATCTTTACAAAAATACTAGCCTTATTTTCCCAAGAGATGTCAAATTGTGGGTGTGCAAATTACTGTGGGAAACTGCAAACGTGAATGGTGCCTTGAGACCAGATGGCTCAGCACCAGAAGCGTTCACAGGCAGCCTGGCTTCGGGGGTGAACCTTGGTGCTTGGCAAGTGAACTCCTAGGGCTTGCTCCCAAAGGTACTAAACTCCAAAGTTTAATATCATTCTTTCATTCTGCAAACCCTATGACCTGAGGTTTTCTCCGCCTTATCCCAGTTGTTTCATTCATTGTAAAAAGAAAATTCGTTTTAACAGCACTCAATGAGCCATTGCAAGCAGTAACAGTGCACAGATGCAATATTCAACCTCAAGCAGCAAAAGTTTCTAAGATTCATTTAAAGGTCATGAACATAGTGTAAGCATGTAAGATACAAGTTCTCTATGTCAGAGACATCCTTTATTTTACATAATAGCAAATCTGCTCTATAACTTAATAACTTGAGCTAGAGAAAGATTACCTTTTTCTGAGTGTGTGTTTGCTGTTATGCAGAAGGAAAGCAGAATAAATAAGAATTTGTATTTAATGAAATAGATGCTTCAGCAGTTGTTTTATGGCAAACATTGACTGTACATTTGAAAAACAGAGGGGTATTTGAATGACAAAATCTAAAGCATTTGCATCTGTAAATTGCTTCTATTGACATTTCTGAGGGGAATGGGCTATTTGACTTTTCAAGGTGGCAATGTTCGGAGTAATTTCATTCATTTTAGCAGAAATTGCTTTCTTTTGCATTCCTTCAGTATTACAAAGAATATTTGTATGGGGGCACACAACCCAGGTTGAATGGTAGCCCCATTTCCTCATGTGAACCAGCAAATTGTTATATTACAGGAAAGAAATGCAAACACTTAGGAGACATTGCATCACATTATGCAAATGCATTTGAGAGTATTTTGGGCCAGGTCAACAACAGAACATGTAGTCAGTCACACTGAATTATCTGTTTTAAAATATACAGGTTCGATTTTCCTAGTAGAAAACTTTATGACAAAAATGCCCTTGGGAAATAAAACCTGCTGAGTTTAAAGTCCATTACCCTCAGAATGCAGAAATTACTTGACTAGATCTATTTTATGGTACATAGAGTTTATCTATTGTCTGTCTGTCTGTCTATCTATCTATCTATCTATCTATCTATCTATCTATCTATCTCTTCCCACCTTTCCACATTTCCATTTTTATAGATCTTGGAGTTTAATCAAGGTTTAATAATTTTGCTAGTAAGAATAATATGCCCTTAGACTTTGGATCAAGTCTGAAGTCACTGGCATGTGTCAAATTATTTGTCATGTCCCTCTCTGTGTGCAAATCCACAGACGTAACACAGCAGCCTATTGTCAGTAGTTGAGTAATTACCTTAATTTAAGCAAAAAGGTCAATGGGACCAAATGTTGCTGTAGCCCTGTGGTTGGGGTATTACATACCAACCCACCCACACATGTTATTATTTGCTCAGTCTTCTTTTTTTTTTCCCTTTATTTTCTTTTTCTGTCAGGCTTTTATTTTTAATTTTTTTAACAAACCATAAAAATAAATTGTAAGTTCCTGAAATATTATATGTCAAATTAGCTAGTGTAAAAATGCTTTCCACTTACTTCTAAACACTGCTGGGACAGCCTGCTCTCATTGAGCCAGACATGCGGATCCCTATTTCAGGAAACATGGCACAGGAGGCGTAACCCAGCCAGGGCAAGGCAAAGTCAGTGAGGCACCTTGATTTGTTCTAGCAGAGTATCTGCTCTGACAATTCTCCCTGAGTCCTCCCTTCGTGCTCCTGCTTCACCCCATACCCAGCAGAAACACTCACTCCCTCCCCCATGTACCATGAGAAAACATACATCCATGTTTTTTCAACTGTATTTGTCTTTGCTTTGCAGCAATGAGGAAAGAGGTGCCTGATTGCTGGCAAGGGGGTTGCCCAGGACCAGCTGCATCTTCCTGATTTGTGATGGGCAGTTTGGCAGCTGAGTGGGTGTTTAACCAGAGCTGCAGCAGAAAATTAGGGTGTCTTGGGGATCCCATTGCTTGGAGCTCTCAATGAGAGAAGTATTATTTGAGGAGTCTCTGAGAAACAGAAGCTTCATGGTGAACAGTTATCTAGGTATATGGGACAAATTTTCTAGAGTGCTTCTATCTGGCACACTGGGAGTCACAACTCAACATTTTGAGCCTAACAGGGAGAGAAGTTTAGGGTTGTCAGGCTGCTCACATTCACCATCAGAAGTGACAAGGGGGGTGACAGAGTGCCACCCCATCAGATAACACCTCTGACTGCCAGGGTAAGGACCACAACAGGATCTCTGTCAGCTGCCACCAGAGGAGCTGCAGGCACCAGCCCACCCATCTCCTCCCTGCTGTACTCATCTCTTTCCTCAGGCCAGCTCCAGGAACACTGAGCATGATACAGGCTCTCTCTTCATGGAGTGGAGGCTGGTTCAGCACAGCCTACTGGCTGCCACAGTGTGCTGGGATGTCCCTCTCCTGAGGGCTGGGTTAGCTGGTCCTCACATTGAGAGCACCTGGGCAAGGACCTGAATGCCAGTGGGACTGGTCCTTATGAGCCATGAGTAGAACAGTGAACACCAGACAATCCCATTTCCAGGAAGGGAATGGGAGCACTGGCAACTGAAATTGTTTCCTGTGTGTCACAGAGGAAATACGTGTCTCAGGATCATATAGGGCCTTTGCAATAGGAATTACATTCCTGTATTCCCAGCACCAGTCTGCTGACTTCTCCTTAAGACGTTTCTCCAGCCCCTGCCTAGACCAGGACACATCTCTCCTGTTTTTCTGCCTTTCTTCCCTTGCTGCTTGTTGTGCCAGTGTTCTTTGCCTTCAGCTGTGGGAGGAGAAAAAGCAGACTCTTAGCAGTATTAGATTCCTTTTCTAAATAAACTTCTTTAGAAATTCTTCTATGGGATACCAAGTGGGGTTCCTGCTTCATTTTAGATGCTAAGGACACTTGTCAGACTCCAGCACAAGTGGCCATAGCAGACTGTCCAAGTGTGCTTCTTTTCTTTGTGGCTTGCAGGACAGCAGAAGCAAAGCCACAGCTGTGATGCAGCAAGTGCTCAATGGAGGCCAGGCTCCTACAGGGGAAGGCAGTCTCTGCCAGGGGTCCTTGCCAGCATGCAAACACTGCTCTGCATACCCAAACTGGCTGGGAAAAGCTGGCTGCAGGCTGCTGCTCTCAGACCTCCACTACCGCAGCAGACAACCAAAGTCTATGCTTTCTTTCCACCCCTAGGTCTGGTTGTGGTGCCCCAGCTCAGGTAGGGAATATTTACACAGTGCTGGTCTATGTTGAAGTCATTGCTTAAATACCTGGGCAGATGTTGGATTGGGATGAGACACTCCCTGAAGCTACGTGGGTAATGGGTGAGACGTTCCTCTTGCATGGCCTTGCTTGTTACCATCTTATTATTGACAGTACAACTGTCAATCCTTTGTTATCTTTTAAAATAAATACTTCTGTTGGATCTAAACCTACACTGGAAAGGCTGTCTTTCCCAGTTTGAGAGGGCAGCTGACAGCCTTCCATATGTTGTCAAACTGGCCCTTTTCCTCTGTCTGCTTCCATGGTTTGAAGGGGCTGTGTCTGGCACTGGACTTTTATTTACATTTGTATGAAAGAAAAGGGTCCTTTACCTATAAATGAGCAAAGCAGGATGGGAAATAGGACTCTATGTCAGACGTAATTCAGTTTACTTGGACAGTTTTAACTCTTTGTGGTCATATCTGTATTCATCCGAGTCTGCCTGAGGTTGGGTTGTACAGAGTACAGGAGGGAAAATGCTGGAAAAACTGAAGAACTCAGAAGGTTCCCACTGTGCCTTATCCCCCAGGGAAGATAGTATCACTCTTTGCTCTCTTTAGTTATACTAAACACTTTATAAAGGTTTCAGCCACAGGCTTTCTCTTTGCATGCCTCCAGTAGTATTTTGTAAGCCAGACTTGCCTTATTGGGTGGCTTTAATTCCACTCCTTCCCTGACCATGTTTATACCTGCAGTCACCAGGGATAAAGGTATGGCCATGGACAAAGAGAAAGCAAAGAGTCATGTCTTGTGGACAGTCTCAGAGACTGCTCATGGATGATGTTGAGGTTCTGCAAAATTGTGATGTGGCAGCAGCAAGGAGAGCAGTTGTTATTTTGCACTGTACTGACGTGAGAGTGATCAGTAACTGGCATTCACTGGGCTCTCACTGCATGATTGTGAGAGATGTTCTTATCTGGCAGTGACACTCATCTGACTACACACACCCTACATATTCACAATCTGGCTCCAAAGAAGGAGGGGTTGGTTTATTTTAATATGTCAGAGTGAATATTTCATCTCTTATTCTAAGGGAACCTGGTGCTCATGCTTAAGGGTGTCCTTATGTGGCTTTTGCTCCCTGAGAGATCACACAGATAACATGGGAAATAGTAGGGGCAGGGTCTGATGTGTGAGTGGTTAATGTCCCTAAAGCTTGTGAGACCAAGATCTTTGCTTCACAGTGCAAGCTACAGGTGCACAGTCCAGGTAATGCTGGTGCTGAATTCATCCCATGCAAGGGAATTATTCTATGGTGAGAGTGATAAATACCTGCTGCATCATCTGCATTCAGCAGCCTAAGTGGGAATGTGGTAGGATTGGGCTCTGGGAGTGGAGCTGGTGTAAGGGCAACTGTTGTGAGCCTGCTGTGCTTGAGGAACATGATCTGCTACAGCGTGGGACCTTGATGCTTGATGTTGCAGAGCATATTTTTTCCTGTAGGGAGGCTTTAGACCTCTTGTTCCTAGGCTCACTGAGCCTCTATGACAGAAAAGAGAGCACCCTCACCTTTGCAGACCCTATGGCTCCATCCCTTCCAGGGTATGGAAACACAAAGGCCCTCAGCCTGCAGGTGGCATTGACCTCAAGAATCAGGTGGGCTCTGAGCAGTGGTGGGCAGCCACACACTTGAGAAGGAAAGCAGTGAGGGACTGAGAAAGAGACCCTGTAAACATCTATTCCTGGGAAGCAGCTGCAGTCTTTGAGCAGCCCATCTAAGCCATGGTCTCATTTCAGGAGTAAAGTCCTCCTCAGCAGGAATGAGGTAATCAGATGCTGATACAGAGTAAAATTATTTCATGGGTATATCTCAGTTGAGAGCTGAACTAAAGGCAGGATAGAGCTGGGCTGTGGACTGGAACCTAGGAACAGGGTCTGGCAGTTGTCCTGGAAGGCCAAAATAAGTGTTACAGTGAGCTTCATCTCTCTTTGGAGGTTCATAGGCACCTCCAGAGAGTGTCTCTTCAGATTCAAGCTCCCCATGGTGGTATTTGTCTCACACCACATCTGGGTGACTGACCTGTTAAACACATGTGTGAAGTGCGTACCATCAAATGGATGTAATGCCTCACGGAGCAGTGATGCAGCTTGGGCTCCTAGGTCATCTGCTCACTTTTGAAAATATTTTCCTTTACTGAAAAGGGGTGACACTCAGAGATCAGGAGTAAGTATGCCAAACTGGCAAGGTGTCAGGTGCAGAGGGAGTGGTGTATCGTCATTTACTGTACACAGCGCATGGCACTTGATCAAAGTGACGCTGGTTTCCTTCTCTGCACCTTAGAAGTGTGAAATCTATCTGGGGAAGGCGCCACTCACACTCCCTGCTTCTGTGCCTGTTCTGCTGGGAGTCTGCAGCAGAAGGAGTCTTGTGGAAAGCAAAAATTACTGTGCAACATGGTGAGAAAGTTGTTGGAACCCGCTGGTTGCTGCACATTATGTCCTGAACCTCCCTCCTGTACCATGTAACCCTGCTGTGGGCTGCTGGGTGTAGAGGAGCATGACTGCAGGGTTAGTGAAAAGGATGGGAACCTTGCCATGGGCTTTGGCAATACCTGGCTGAACTGAAAGAATACCTACTATAGGCCCATGTTGTCAGGTTTGAGAGTCGGTTACCACTGTTAGACTTGCCTTCTGTGACTGATCATGAAAAGCTTTCCTCTCCAGCCTCCCCATGTGGCCTCTTTTGTCCCATGGCACACTTCTCAGAGTCCTCCTCATGGTGATGACCCACGGGTTTTGCTGCAAAGGTGCAAGTGTAATTTAGATGGCACACCTTTAAGATGTAAAAATGGGTAGGGAAATGAGTAAAAACTGATTCCATATGAGCAGGACACAAATGTTCTCTCTGGCAGAAATCACTTAACACAGATAGCACTTTCTCAGCCACCAGCACCTGGGAGAGGCAGGGAATTCACTGGCAGTCACCAATACCAAATGTATGTTCTCTTTTATCATGTTTAGCATGGGTAGTCTGCACATGTCCATGCAGGAGCCTGGCACATCTACTGCCAGTGGGCTCGTGGATGTGGCTCTATTTTCCCTGCTTCTTTTGACTGAACAGTTGGGTTGCTAGACATGACTCTGCAATGGTGCATCCCAAAATGGATTGTTTTCCAATGCAAAGACTTCTACCCCATCTCTGGGGACACATCTGTACAGGGATATTACAGTCTGGGGCTACTGGTTTGATGTTTCCTTCCCAAATTAAGAGGGATAGTCTCTTTACACCCCTCCAAGTGTAATTGGTGAATTCTTCCTCAAGCATCTTATTATGACAATTTTGCCATCTGCCTGCAAAGGAGAAGATGTTGGCAGTTCTGCAGTGAGGTCCCAACTCTCTGTTTTGTAATTCAGAGTTGTACTTTGCCGTTTAGATTTGCACAAAAATCAGCTCCTTGTCTTCTCTTGCAGTGAGAACAAGCATGCGTGTGTGTACCACGAGATCCATGGAGCATTACAGAGCACATCACAGACCAACAGATTGTTAACAGCTAATTTTTTTTTTTTTTTTACTTTCCACACATGTGACTGACCCTTGGATAAATAGTCCTGTGACTAATCTGTGCCAGGAACATCTTGATGGACTTCCTGATCTCATGTGCCCTGTAAACTACCTGGGCTTCCTGACTGACAAGGAAGTACAGTCCTTGTGAGATACAATATTCTGTGCTGTTGCACTTTCTTATTTCTTATTACATTATTTTATCACATAACCTTAGAAGCCCATATTCAATATTTTTCTTAGTCTTTATTAAGGTAGAAGTCCCACTAAGTTGGTACTTACATGACCACGTTGTTAAATTTGACAGGTGAGGTGTTGCTGTTCTGGGAAGGACATCTGTCTATTAGGGGCAGTGACAGGTAAAGTTAGGCAGCACTTCATCTGATTCTGGGTTTTGTATTTCTTTTCTTGCAGTTGCTTATAATATTGCCAGTCATTATTTTACTTAAAATTTTCCATTCTGGAAAAATCTTGCTTCAGCATGATTGATTAATGAATGAGTGATTGAGAAACAGTTTTTGTTAAAATGATTCATTGGTTTCTGAGAATAAGTTTTAGAAAATGACATTTCTCTGCCCTGAAATAATCTTTCCTTTTTTGTGGTATTTTTCCAAAATCCCAAAATAGGCTGAAAAGGGAAACTCTACCTGCAGCCAGCAAGGTGATTGGAGTCACTGACTGAGGGGTTTCTAACTCTGCCCACTATGTATAGAGGTGATATTTGGTAATCAGTTTCCCACCATAGGGACCCCAGTGGGAACCCAGGTTGAGCATGAACCTGGTGGATGATCCAGACCTTGGAAGCTTAATCTCATCACATTAGCCTTAATCTCATTAATGTTTGTGAAGGAGCAGGAACAATGGGAAAAGTACCACAGCAGGAAAGGAGTAATAGTATGTTCAGGGCATGGATAAAACAAGAGGGAATGATGTGTTTGTGTAGATTGCATACTACAGTTTGTTCTGTATGGACAGGAAGCCTGGGGGGTAAAAGTAGAGCATCTTTTCCATGTAAAGCATCGTAGTGTTTGGACCAGGGGGAGGAAAAGTAGGGTTATACAAAAAAGTCTAACTTATGCTCTTCCTAACCTGGTGGTCCTTTACTCTGCAAACATACCTGGCTCTTAGAAGATCAAAAAGAGTGAGCTGAGGGTGTGGTCTGTTTTATGTGGCTGGGGGTCCCTCACACATAAAGAGTCAGAATAGGTTGTAGCATCCTTGAGCAGGGGAGCACTGGTAGTGGGGGCACGGGGTTTGCTTAGGGAGATCTTGGTTCAGTTTCTTTCCTCTCCCAGACAATGAAAAGAATAACAGAATCAGAGAATCATAGAATGGTTTGGGTTGGAAGGGACATTTGAAGGCCACCTAGTCCAACCCCACTGCAACAAGCAGGGACATCTTTAATAAGATCAGGCTGCTCAGAGCCCTGTTCAATCTGACCTTTAATGTTTCCTGGGATGGAGCATCCACTGCCTCTCTGGGAAACTTCTTCCAGTGTGTTACCAGAACTGGAGAGCTTTTGGGGAAGGCAGAGGCACAGTGGGCTGCCATCTTTAATGCTGTCTGTGGCCCCTTCCCAAGTCCTGATATTCTGGCCTCATGCAGAGAACATCACCCTTGTGCAGTGGGCCCACAGGAGGCTGTGTCCTGCTGATGTCTAAAATTAATGCAGCTGGGCAGACAGATCCCTTTCCATCTTACCCTCTCAGACATCTCCCAGAGATGAGGCTGGGAAGGGATCAGCAGGCAGTTTCACAGCACTGCTCCTTAACAGAATTACTGCAGTGTTACCCTTTATGGAAAATACTACATCAAGGGCTGAGTCTTCAGGGAAAATATTAGATGAAGATGCATGTGTCAGCTCAGTCAGACAACTTGGGGGTCAACAGGTTCTCAGACAACATGTCCCCAGGTACCCAAGTCCTTAAGGGGAGCCACTGTATCTGGGTTCTCTCTATTTAAAAAAAAACTGGAAGAAGGCCAGGGGAATTAGTGCAGTGAAAGGCTTACCAGGAAGCTGAAGATATATATGCATGTCTGGATTTGTTTCCCATTGACTTTTTTAATTACATAAGGAAGAGATGATGTCTGTGAAAGAATTCCCCTTTTCCTCCCACAGGATATGTAGTGCTTTGATGCCTGTCCTTTTCAGCAACAGGAATCCTCCTGAAGTCAGTTCCTAGAAAGTCCCTGAGGAAAAGATTTTCACATTTTCTATGGCTCAGCAGCCAGCTCTGAAGAATGGGATGGCCAAGATTCCCCCTGTTGAGCAGTGGAGCTGAAGCCTGTTCATTGTCTGTGTGACACACAGCCCTCTGCTCTGAGCTGACACAAGGGAGAAGAAGGTCCTGCTCTACCATGAGATAGCATTCACCCTTTTATTATTCTGTTATTAATTACTCCTGCATTTCTTGTACAATTTGTAAAAGACTCTCTCTTTGGCTGTGCAAAAATATTTTGGGTGGGAGTTAATGTCAGTATTTTGGGGGCAATACTTCCCTGCTGTCTCACACATGGGTGGTTGCTTCCTTGTCATCTTCTCTCAGGTATGTGGCATCCCACTCCACATTCACTGTTTTGCTTGGGAGGGAATTGAGTCTCACTTGGCATCCTGATGGCAGCCTTGTTTGCACACCTACGGCTTGCTTGTGCTCAATGGGAACTGTTTTTGGTCTTCTGCTGATAGAACCATCTGGGTGTAACATGACACCAGCTGCAGAACTGCTAAGTCTATCAGGCAAAATGAGCTGGAGGAACTCAGGAGCAGAGTTCTGTGGGGAGCCAGGCTGCAAGTTTGTCATAGAGAGAGCTACATCCTGGACATGGTGGCCAGCAGAGCATGGACCTGGACAAGAGGAGACTTCCTCGGTACATTTAGGGCTCTCTTACATGCCATATGCAAAGAAAACCATGGGATTGGTCCTCAAACCCAGCCAGAGATGATCTGTCTATGCTGGGAGCAAGTCCCTTCCTGGAAGGATGCTGTGTTGTTTCCCACACCTGCTGCCTCAGTGGTGAGGAGCTTCAGTTCCTGTGCCATGCTGATGCCTCACTTCCTCTGCTGCTGGATTCATGGAAAAACTGGAACACCAGAACATTTTATTTCTGTTAGGCATCAAAATATATGACCACTGACCAGTAATGCTGCTTCCATTCCACTCATTCTCCCTCCCTTTTTCTCTTCAGCCACCTGTTCTCACTTCTCCCCACACTGTTCCCACCCAAAGGCAGTCTTAAACAGGAAAAGGGAGGTTCCCTATTTGATCAATGCCTTCATTTTCAGCTGATAGTTAGCTGCTGCAAGGCAAATTGCCCAAATCAAATTGACAGAGATCTTCAGCTTTGGCAAAACGTTCCTACTTATTTTAATTGCTTTTAGTGAGAACACTGACTGCAAATATACTTTGTCATGCAATTTGTGTTTGCGTGCAGGCAAATACAGAAGAGTTTCTGGTATACGTGTTTGTTTTTGTTATGCACACTGTAAAGCAGTATAATCCTGCTGGAGCCATCAAATAGGCACTAGCTTATTTTATTCTTTCACCTCTTACTATTTTAAAAAACAGTAAGAATAAAAAACTATTCTTTGCCTCTGAAGGACTAGCTTGCTGAGTCCTCAGCTGGTCCATGGGTTCCTGTTACCCTTCCTAACTTACCAGCTGAAAACAGGATAGGGAGCCTTCTTCTCCTTGGTTAAGGTGTTCAAAACTGTTCCCTGCCCCTCACCCCAGGGGAAGGGCATGAGTTCTGGGAGACTCATAGCTATGAGGCTTCTCCTTCACCTCTTTTTCCTTCCAGACACCAAGACTCACCTCAGCCTTTCCACTTCTTATGAACCCAGATGAAGCCAAAGCCTGTGGGGAAATCCAAGTATGGCTGGAGCAAGGGCAGTGGTTGGTGATTCTCACAACTCTTCACAAAGCAGAAGTGGGGCTGCTGGAGGCACTAGATTTGAGCGTGCTGGCACCAGGGGTTTTTTCAGAGTCTTCCATGTCAACATGGATGAAGCTGTATGATGATCAACCAGACTTCTCAGAGCTGCTCCTGTGTTAGGTTCTACACTGTGACTTGAGGTGGAGAGCAAAGAAAAGGCAACTGAGTCCAATGGATGGTGACAATTCAAGTCAGGAACCTTGGCTGTGTAAATATATCAATAACTGCTTTGTTTATGTTGGCCAAAGTACTCATTTCTCTAAACTGTGGCATTCACCCAGTATTGTGCTTCTCTCAAAACAAACACCCCACTGCCTGGACAGATATCCCATGGTACTGCCGCCATGCTCCAGGCATGCTGGCAGTGTCATACTATTGCTATGTCAATAGTAGTCTAAATGGAGCCCTTTCCTTGACTCTGGGGTGCTGTTCCTGTAAGCTTTCCTACTGAATGTGTGCTTAGTGTGAGGATAGACCCTCTGCATGGGATAACTGCTTACTCAGACACTGCTGCCATGGAGCTAAGCATCCCAGCACCCACTGGCCAGTAAAAACACACTGTGAATTCTGCCAATGACCATGTGGTCATCCCTGTTTTCCTAACTAACTGCCTTCTAACTGGGGTGCTCAGGAGCAGACAAGTTCTAGGTGACAATGGCTGTATTCACTATCCCAGCTCACTAGTCTACAGGTTTTGGAGGGCTAAAGTGAATACCCCACAGGTATCTAGGAGAGGGACATTTGTTCTGCTCAAGGTCTACTTATGATCATAACAGAAACAGCTGTGCTCTGTCCCACCAGCCCTATCACACTGGAGTTCATGAGAGAAGTCCATTTCTGGACAATTAGCTTTCTGGCTCGAGTTGATTTTCCTTCTCCACCACCCCAGTGCTGGCGGTTTTGGCAGTCAGAGCCTTTGGTGAGAGCAGCACTTCACATGAAGTATATTTTTAAAGGCTGCAAGGCTGACAGGTCTCTTGGGAGAAGCACATGCTTTGTGAGCACTGGGGACCTGAGTCTTGGAAAGATAAAAGAAACTCAGTGAATCTAAATCTCTCTCCCAGGCTGCCAATTCAGCTGGAGGCAGTAGCTAGTCATTCAGCCCTTGCTACCTGTGATCATGGAGCAGAGAGGGCTGAACTGGCAGCAGGATGGTGCATCTGGCCCCTGTACAGCTGAGAGACAGCGTTTACACTACAGTAACCTTCCTGTTTGCCACCTGACCTTTCCAGTCTCATCCCCACTCCTTTCTGCTTGACTTTTGACTGTCCTCAGTTAATCTCTTGCTATGCCCTTTCCTTTCCCCTTTCTTGCATATTTGCTATTCAGCAGGTTCACACAGCAATAAATGATTAACCAGCAGATTTGTTGTTTCAGTCCTTTATTGGAATGCAGCAAAGATCTCCACTAATTTGTACATGAGGTGTAACAGAGAGGCAGGGCTTCTGACAGTGTCAAACAAGCCTTGGCCTGTGCGTTAAAGGTAACTAATAATGACAGGAAAACACTTTAAAAAAATCACACTGACTTAAGTAGGGAGGCAGCCAACCCCAGGCCTGCTGGAGGCAGCTTTGTGCATATACCTTCCTCATGCACAGCAGGGATGAGCTGAATAGCTGGGTGAACATCAGGGCACCAGCACTGAGACCAGGGGTCACATTTCTCATCAGGGACCCACACCTCCACAGGAACCAGCTGTGGATAAGGGCTTGGCTTGGCTTGGCTTGCTCAAGGCTGGGGCTTGGACTGACACAGCAGCCAGCTGAGCTCCACTGATGCAGAAATACGAAGCAGGTGCCACAAAAGTGAGGGAAGATCTGGCAACAGAGAGAGAAGACCTTCTTTCACCAAGGTGACCTCCCTTCCTTCAGAGGCAGCCAGAAAGCAGCTGGTGGAAAGCGGAAGGCATCAAGCTGCTGGTGCCATTGCACCCCAGCAGGCAAGGAAGGGCTGAGGAGAGAGAAAACTTCCCCTTGCAGGGTGCTTTCCTCCCTCTAACAAGACAAGCCAGCAAATAATTCAATTATACATCAAAGAACAATGAATTAAATGTTTACAAGGTGCCTTTTTAAATGCCAAGGGTTATAAACCAGTGAGTGGAAGAAAGCAGGACTCAAGATTCCCTGGTGCCCAATTCAGGCAATGCTTAACTACTAGACTGTGAGGTATTGGAAAGGCTCCAGTTCCTCTTCTGGCAACTCTCCTCCCAAATCACAAGCACAATTTTTTTTTTTTCATTCAAAGAAATAAATAAATACCATCCTCAATTATGTTCTGTGTAAGTGCCTTGAATGGAGAAGGAAAAGGAGAGATAGCAGTTTTTCCTATCATGCCTGCCTTTCCAGGCTCTTCCAGGCACTGGCACGTACTCAGGCCTTTCCCTGGTTACAGGCATATATATAATTAGCACAGCAGGTTACACATTGCCTCCCTATTTGCCAGCACAGTTCACCTCTGTGCAGAAAGGCACAATGCCTGAGTGCCACTTACATGGTGTCACCAGCCTCAGCTGTCCCATGTCCCTGGGTCAGACTCCTGGAGGTTTGCCTTAAAGAGCACGATCACTGAGAAGAAAGGCAATGGGGGCAGCAGGATTTATTGGCCTTTCGGTTCTCAAGCCACTACCTTTTGCATTGTTAAGTCTTTCTCATCAGTATGGGTGTCTGGAAACCAGCTTTCTGTAAAAGTTAAAATTGCTGAAGTACAGCAGGGCTTCTGGAGCTGGAGTTGGCAGGAAACCCACCTAGACAGAAGAGCACTATCAAGGTCACTCCTCTGCTGCCTGTGACATATTTACCTGTGACTGCAGAGGGGAAATGAAAGCAGAAAGGGATGCCCTGGGCAGCAGTGGCCAAAGCTGTGCAGTTGCATGACATTCTTGCCTGCCTCTGTGTGTGTGTGATTCCTGAACAGGGGGTGAGGGATCCTGTGCCCTTACCCTTCTCTACCTGGAACAGTGAGTCAGGTCATAACACCTCCAGGTGTTTCTGGTGGGTGAGTGGGATCCATGCTGAAACATGTCAGAAGATTTTTCCAAGGAAGATTCATATGCCAGATGACTTTACCAGGGACAGACAGTACGAGAGATTTAAACCCCTGCACAAAAACCTGTGCTACCCAAATAACGAGGAATGATAACACAACTACTGAAGAGATAAAGATAAAAGAGAAAAGGAGATAAGCACTTGATCAGGGTCTTTGAATGACTTAGAAACCCTAACAGCTTCTTTTAGGACATAGACTCTCCTACTCAAGCTTGCCTGAGCAGCACCTTGAGGATTTGCTAACTGGGGACTATCATAGCTAAACAAACAGTGGAAAATGTAAATGTGCTCTGTGTGGGGTAGAGCACTGGGTGACCCTCTTTACTTCTTCCTCTAACCACTAGACATATATCAGAGGAAGAGCTCGAGAAGGCTTTACTACCAATACAGGCAGATGATGAAAGGAGGCTATTTCTTCCCCAATCACCAAAAATCTTAGGTTACTGCAAGGGGTTGTACCTGTTCTGCTGGACTAGTGCAGGGCAGCCATCAGCCTTGAAACTATTCAGAAATTCAGGAGAGAAGAGAGGCATGAGCCTTGGAGACAGAGGGAACAGCACTGGAGTTTCTGGACATGTCTGCTGTTTACACTGCTACTGTATTTGCTGACTGAATCTAATAACTCAGACTCTGCTCACTGGCCGACTTTGCTCTAATATCTTAGGAATGATACACAAAGAGCAAGGCAAAAAAGCTGCTGCAGATGCCTGGTGGGACCACAGTGACACCATAACTTTGTGAAGGAATGGAAGCAGGAAACAAACGTGGATGTGGGAGTGGGAACTTCCGCAGATTTGAAAAGTGGGCATCGACATGTTCTGACACTCAATATGTTTAAATCTTTAAGGACCCTAGAGTTATTTTCAGCAGCTGAGCAACTTTAGAAACCTCTCTTGCTGAAAGCTCCCTGTACAATCCATTTGTGAAACAAATGTTTAGGGCTCTAAGTTATTTTGTTACCCTTGGGAATGGGCTTTCTCCCATAGTTGCTTGCTTTCTCTAGGGGAAAGAAACCAAAATTTCTTGAATGCTTCGCATAGAGACCTCTGTTTCCTGGTTTTCATCCCTTATATAGGGATTTCACCAGTCCCCTCACAAGATGCAATATTTATCCTCATTTCTGGGTCTCTCAGCATGAGACATGCTTCCTAATGTGCAGATTGTGGTTGTAGGAAATAATTCTTACTTATTCTGCTGCCACTGCAGCTCTGTTTATTCAGAAAGCAATCAAGGGAACCAGGGGCACAGTGGCAGGTAGTAAAAGACTTTGGAACAGTTTTACGGGCACAGCCATCCACTTGTGCTGCTCAAACCAGAAACTGCAGATCTTCCCTACCTCTTCTTCCTGTACTTGGGCTAGCTGGCTTGGCTTTTGCACGTGGTGAACACCAAGCAAAAACAACAGCACACCTTTGCGTGGCAGAGGTTCCTTCTATCAGGATGACTCAGCAGGGTGGCCATGCACTCCTATGCAGTGTCCTCAAACAGACTGCCTCTTCTTTAGACTGCACTGGGTTTGGGGTGGGACTTGGGCCTCCCGGGCAAGCTTGGTGCCAGAGAACAGCTTATCCTTAATTACATTTCCACGATAGGATTTGACGGCGGAAGAACAAACACCAGTGAATTCAAGGTGATAGAGCCGTTTTCCAGGCAAAATAAATCAGATAACTGGGAACCTGAAATTGAGCATAAGTTGTCCAGAGATAGAGATTTCATCATCTCAGAAATAGCCCTGGCAGAGCCCCAGGAGACAATGTAGCTAAGTTATTCTGTGGCTTTTATGTTCTTTCATGTGGCTCCTGGATAGCTAAAGCCTAACCACAATTACAGTAATTTTATTTTAGGGAATCACACAATGGCATGGCCATCTACTCAGACATTTTGGGTGGCCCCTAAGAGGGATATATTGGTGGCATTTTCAGTCTTTGGCATTGCGGGATGGCAAGTTCCCTGCAGAAACATGGAGTGCAAAGCCAAGACTTTTTAAATACTTATATTCAAACCTCTGGCTTTTTTACTCTCAATAAACTTTCCATATTCATTATTTCTGTCCTTTCATAGGTGCTGGGGCAGTGCTTTAAGGCCCTGGAGGCTAAGACAGTATTTGGGATGCAGAAACAGTTGTTAAAAGCATACCTGGAGGTGTTTGGGTGCCTGGTAGAAAGCGGGAAGTGTCCGGGAGTTCGTTTTTCGGAATTGCTCTCCAATGGCGCCAGTCTGCCTGTTTGCAACATTTCACCCAGTTTTGCAAATCTGACAGCCCTCTGGCCAGCGTTACATGTTCTGCCACGAAGTTTTGCGAAACATCCTCTGTCTCTTATCGAAACAACAGGGTAGAGTTCTGCTTGTGGTAAAAGTTCACAACACTGAAGCAGCCAAAAAAAAAAATCACTTTGGGACAGATCAGCACCTAATTTTGGAATGAAGCTGTACTAGTGTGTGCCACCTGAGGATACTGTGGTACGGTAGTAATGCCATTCCACAGACTTCTGTGGCCCACTAACTTCAGGGCTGACTTTAAGGGGTTGTGCCCCCTTAGCACACTGATGAACTGAAGATCTGATATCTCCTCTCTGTCTTGTGGACATCAGGGCGCTGCAGCCTTCCCAATAACTAGCCATCTCTCAATGGCTCATCCCAAGCATTCCTTCTCCAGACCTGCCTGTGGATATTTTTAGCCATCTCTCAACTTGCCAGACCAATTTCTTCAGTGTGTGTCTGCTGACATTGGCAGACATTCTCTTAAGCGCTGGGACATTGGACATTCTCTTAGGACATTGACATAGATGTGAGCATGGTAAGCCCTAAACACCCGTGTCCCACCTTCTCTTTCACCTTGACCTTAGTGTGATCTGAGTTTCACTTTCATTACGTGTCATGGTGAGAGGTGAAGAAAGGAGAAGACAGCGGAGGTGAAGCTGGGCTGTCATTCATAGGGACAGATCACATGAGTTATCCACCATCAGTCACATTCTGCCTTTGAGACCACTGTGCTGCCTCCTTTATCATCCAGCTATTCTGACCTTCCTGATTTACCCCCTCCCACCCCCATTCCCCATGTGTGATTTATGTCTTTGCTCCGTTGTGTCTATCTGTTCTCTGGGACAGGTTTGTACAGCTGGTGCAGTTTGTTGGAACTAGGGCTTCATCTTCACCCCATGTTTGCAAATTCCTCATGAAAAATGAGCATGCTAATAAACTTCACAGTCCTTGTGAGGGTGTAGAGAGATATGTTCTTGTAGTATACAAACCTGCTGTAGAGAGGAGGGTGGTGCTTATGGAAGAAGTCATGCTCTGCATTGTCAGGTTCCTTATTGGCACCCATCATCCATTGCATGGCTTGCCTGAGGTTCCCCAGTGTTCCAAGAAGACAGAAAGCCTCCTTAGAATTTCCATACCACACCCCCTCCTCCTTGAACCAACCTCTAAATAAATGTCAGACCATAATCAGACAAGGAAGCTTGGGAACCCTAAAGGTTTTGGGCTTACCCAACCACAGCTCATGTTTGCAGTGCACAAGCATGCCCTTGATGCCCTTGGGCAGAGGAAGGCTGGGTCCACAGAGCAATCCCATTCCTGATAACCGGTTTCTGCTTTCCCACGGACCTGAAGCATTTGTGCAGCAGAGTAGGTGATGTTTTACTCTTTGTCTAAATCTAGAGGATTATCTTCAGCAAAGCCAAAGACTTTTAATGAGCAAGAGACATGGACTACTTTTTTCCTAGAAAACCCATCTGCTTTCTGGAGCTGCTGGTTTGCCCTGGCCTTTGTAGGGAATGCTTCAGAGAGGTTTGTGGACAGGGTACATCAGAGAGAACTTTCCTGCAGAGGTGTTCTCAGGGGCCCCCTGTGGTGTGTTGGGACTTTGAGATGGACCTGTGTTCTGTACTAAACTCATGAATGGGACACAGAGGACTTAAATAGCATTTATTCAATTTCTTTGTGGGTATTTTTTTTTCTTGAAATAAAACTCTTTTCTCTTTTGTTTTATTGCAAGCACAACCACAGCAGGATGTCCAAAATCAGGCAGGGCCATGTTTGGCAGGGGCTCAATGGGAAGCAGCATGCAGTCCAGCAGGATTGTGCCTCGGGTACATTCTGTGGTTCTCCATCCCCCACTTCAACTAGTTTGTGACTCACATTCTCCAGGTACCAAATGACTCTGGGACCCTCCTGGCTAACTCTGCCTCTCTCTGTCACACCAGCTGCCATGAGATAGGTGTAAGTCTAGTTCTGGCCCTGAACCATGTGCAAATAGGGCACACCACGTCACCATCCCCACAAGCTTCTTTGAACACACGAAATTTCCACTGAGCCTAACTCCCTGAAGTGGTTTCCCTCTCTGCAGGACCACAGGAGGTGCCAAGCTACCATAAAACAGTGCCTGAGGTAGTGCTCATAGCCACACTGTACCCAAAGGATCCTGATCTGAGCGAGATCAGTCCCTCTCACGCTGGGCTTTGGATATATGAAATATTATACATGTATATAACTGTATATATGTTATATATTATTGTTGTGTATCTATTATATATAACATTTTATTAAAGCATAATAAATATTTATATTTATTTTTATATGTATTAGATCTAGATCTCTATCTATATCTAGATATATAGATGTGTAAATATATAAAAACAATCCTGGACATCTGTGTGAACAGCTGTTGGGAAATCTTTTGATTCCTAAATACTATGCTGCTTTTGCAATTTCTAGTTATGTTTCGTTGGGAAACGCAGAGTATTGATGAAGTGTCCAGCTACATCCCATCCTTCCCCTGCGCCATTAAGAAATTTTCGGGGTTCCTCCCCTGTACCATTCCTGCACCTCGGTCTTTGCAAGTGATTTGGTGACAACAAGCTGTCTGTGGGAGAGGGAAGCAGCTCTGCTAGAGCTGTGCATTTGTCTAATGATGAGGTACCACTCCTCTCCTGCTGCAAGAGGAGATGAAAGCATGCACTCATCTAGCTGATCATCCCTTGAAAACTCAGTTTGTGTCAAATAGCAAACCTCAGAGCAATCCAGCATGGGCAAGCCCCCTAAATGATGATAGATGTCATTCTTTTGCCATGCAAACAATGAGAAAGCAAGCAGCCAAAAGCCAAATCGCTGCTGAATCATTGATGGCTGTCATTCAGGCTTAACATGGTGTCTGGATCAAGGCAAGCTGGCTCTTCAGAGCGGGAGTGGGAGCTGTCTCTGTCAGCACAGCAGATGGCCCGCTAGCTCCGTACCTCTAATTCCAGTGGTGAGCACAATGCAGCTGAGTGAGGTTCTGCAGGGCATCAGCAAGGGCATGGATGCAAAAGTTGTGTTTGTTCTTGAAAGTGGAGCTGAGGTCAGGGAATGCCAACAGGGAGTCTTGCAGTGATTTAATTTTGAGGACACTGGATAGAAAGCCCCTCCTCCTTTTATGAATGTTCCTGAAGAACTTACATCTGGAGCAGGATGTGAGACACTGGATGTGAGACAGTGCTTTTGTGCAGTGAGTGAGATGGAGCTGTGTGGTCCCTGCTGTGATGAATTAGCACCAAGTAGCAAGCTGCTGTTCTGGGAAATCATTCAGATGTACTGAGGTGCAAACAATCTCTTCCTGAAGGAGGAGCCAGGAAAGAAGATAGGTGTCTAGTCTTGTTCTTCTCTCAGAATTTAGACTGGCCCATACAGGGATATGAAAGCCAGCTGAGAGTGGCTCAGTTGAGATAAGGCATTTGTGAGCCTTATTAGAAAGGCAGGCATTAGAGGGACACAGCAAGCACTGTCTGTTGTGGGTACCTGTCTCCCTCGTGCAGATATAGGTCTATTTATTTAGATTTGTTAATATCCACTGCTGTAGGCAAAGCAACCCAACCTGAACGCTCAGTCAACACCTCCTGCAGGGAAAGGGTACATGCAAGAGAAATCTGAAGGGAGCTCTGGCTGCCAAGGAAAGATGAAAGGATTTTAGGAAGAGAGGTTGTGAAAACAAGTAGTACTGGAGAGCTTATCCATGCATAAATGAGATGGAGCCTGAAGTGACGGAGAGTCCCCATTGCTTCTGTAAAAACATAACAACAAAACAAAAAGATTGGCTGGACAGGGTGTAAAGGCAGGAAACAAGATCTTTTAAAACTGTTAGCAGTCAGGAAAGGAAGGAAAAATGTCCGTGTGTGCAAATCAACTTTGATTTGATGCCCATCCCAATGTCCTGCTGCAGAGGGATAAGCTTACAACCCTCCCCCAAAAAAGAAATGGAGCATGCTCCCAGCTCTCTGGGTCCATGCCAAACTGTGAAGTTCACTTTCAAAGGCAAAGCTGACACGGAGACATTTGACAGGACTCATGCTTCTAAATCACGTGGATGCTTTTGTAAACATTACTTCTGGGTGTACTTAATATCTCCACTATTAATCAGGTTGCGGGGAGTTAAAAGCCCATTAATGGCATTAACAAATGCTATTTAACTGGGCTGAATTGCAAATGCAAGTTTAGACAGAACAAATACAATGTGACTTTGGAGGAGCAGAAAGCCAGCCAAAAAACCCCACATTTCAACTTGAAAAAAAAAAAGAAAAAAGCCCACAAAACAAACATCAATTAATCAACCCGAAACACACAGACTATGAGAAGGGAGGAAAAGCCTTGGCAGATGTGATATTGAAAGAACTTGTGAGTATGTTGGTTAAAGCCAGATGTGGGGCTCAACAAATGGAAGGTGGTAGGTGGGCCAATACACGGAGCAGATTTGATAAGATCTTGGCATGCAGTGTGACCTAAGGACGGTCAGTGGAGTTTGGTCCTGCTGGCACAAAATGCACTCGAAACAGGACCAGGAGGTTGATTTTTCCCTGAAATCAGTGGTCTACCAAATGAGAGAGGTGGTGATAACCTGGATGGTTTTCAAAGCAATAGCAAAGACAGGATTTGGAAAAATCATCCAAGCCTTTTCGGGTTTTTGAAAAGTGCAAGGAAAGAATGACTCAGACATGCTTGGTTTGGTTGGCTGTCTTTGTAGGGGCATGTTAATACCTGTTCACACTCACTGTTTCTGAGCAGTCAGGACAATGAATCTTTAAAGCTGTGCTTGCTTATATGTAAAAATATAAAAACAGCAGGAAATTTGTTCAGGAAAAATGTAACCTGAATATTGTGGGGAAGTATTAAATAGTGAAATGCACAAGAATATCTCTCCAGAGCCTTCAGGGCTTTCAAAAGCAGACAGTAGAACACATCCTATGAAGTCCAGTTCTCTACTCTGTTGCAGTGCACAAATACCTAGTAAAGTAATTATTTTCTAAATAATTGTGGGAACTGCATAATATTTGAGCTAGATGGGCACCTATTTTTATATTGTCTGTCCTTATTACCTCTTAATAATTACATTAAAAAACACTGAGATTGGAAACATTAATTGCTCGGAAATAAGACATTGAAATCGTGACAGTTCTTCATTTTTCAATTTTAACTTCTATATGCATCTGCATTGTCTCACAGTCACAGGATTGTCACTGTATAGGACAGAGCATTACATGCTCACTGGGTAACTGCTCAGAATTTCTTCTTACCCTCATCACTTGACCTCAGGCCTTATTTACTAAACACCACTTAAGCTCTGCCTAGAACACAAATTGATTACATTTCCTCATGGGCTTTCCTGTGAAACTTTCACTCTAAATCTGAGCAGTTCAGAAACATGAACAGATTTCCCCTTACCACAGCCCTTATGAAAAGAGGAAGGAGCTCGCAGGACTTCCATTTTAACAAAGTGGAACTAAGAAAAAACATTAGAGCTGCAACCAGTGACCTTTGCTGTTCACTTTAGAGCTATACAAGTTTGGTTTTTTTATTTTGCTGGCTGTGTGTGCTGTGCATGTTTAGATGTTGGCATGCTACTTAATTTTGCAGAGAATTTACCCTGTACGTGACTCTTGTGAAAAACAAAATTGCAGATACATAACAAAATCAATTGGTTTCTGTAAATATGAAAGTTAGGCACCTACGGACAGAAAAGAACAGGAACAAGATAAATACAAAGTTTTGCAAGGACCAGGGAGGAGAGCAGGGAGGGAGAATGGTGCATAGACAAAAACATCTACTATTCTGAAAGCTTTGTGAATAACTTGAGTACTACTTTAGGCAGGAAATGTGGCTGAGATGTCAGAAAAAAGGTGAGCTAAGTTGTCCCTAGAATATCCTTGTTTGCAGATTTTGGTATCAAAGCCACCCAAAGGGAATCTCTGGCAAACATATTATGGCCAGCTATGAATGATTTCTAGGTGCAAAATGCATCTTTGGCTGAAGAATGCAGGGCAGGGAATTTCTAAGAGTGGCCAGGATTTCTTAAATGTATAATGCCAGGAACTCTCATAATTTCATGTTGAAGACACAGCTCCCAGCAACTTTGCTTGCAATGCAGAATGCTCAGCGCTTTTGCCAGTCTGGCCCCAGGTGTCCGTAGCTTGGCAAACAAAATGGGAGGTAGTGGCCAACTTAGAAAATGCTCATTTAAGTGACTTGCCAGTAGCACACAAGGGCTCAGTCGTAGGAGCAGGGCTAGGCAGCATTCAGTTGCATTAATGATCAGATCATCTCTTCTCCCCCTCCAATCCCCTTCCTCATTTCCTACACTCCCCTCCATCTTGGCAATAAAACATGCAGACGTCCTGTGGGAAAAACCCAACAAAACACTGTGTGATCATGTAATTAAAGGCTGTACTATAACACACAGGCACAAAGGAGATGAATTAATGCTTTATGGAAAGCCTCCAGACTAGCTTTTCCTCACTCCACTGTGCAGTCATAATGTTGCTTTAACAGAGCTCTCCATGTGCTATTGCACAGACTTGTGAGGGGAGCCACAACAAAGTTTCAGAGCTTCCTTTCTCACTCCTTAGAGAGTGAGTGGTGTGTGGATGAGCTGACCCTGGCACAAGTCACCAGGGACTAGGGAGCTGGAGATTTCCATCCCTTTGCCACCTGAAGTGATGGGAGAGCAGCAGCCCACCAGCCCTGCAGACTGCAGGGACAGGAGCACGCTGGGCTTGGTATTGGAGCCTGGGCTGCCATGGGACACAGGCATACAGACACAAAACAAAAAATTATGGCTTTATCACTTCTACTATATCATCTGAATGATGTGCCCCCATGTACTGGGGTACTCCTGACCTCCGTCTTGTTTCTCTCATTCATACCACATCTTCTCTCAGCTCTGGCTGATACTGCATGTGACTTTTTTCATTCCTACACCCCAGCTTCTTCCAGTTTATGTCTCGATTTACCTCTGCCTTTGAAGTCAGAGTAGGTACAGTCCTCTCACTGTACCCACCAGTACCAGAGATCTCAGCAGCAGTAGTGGCAGAGGCGACCCTGTTTGATTGTTTTGTCCCCATGCAGGGAACCTACACCAACTGCACCTACAGAGGAGCCAGAAAAGATGAAGCACAAACCCATAAGAGATAAACAAGAAACCTTCAGAGAAAACAAGTGCTTGACTCATCTCTTTTTCAGGCAAAAATCAAATGTTGGCTTTTCTGAGGTTTGTAAGGTAGCCAAATGGGTGGATTTTAATGAAGTTTCCAAGAGCACATCCTTGACACCAGGGGCAGCCTCTGCTTGGGTGCCCACTCTGAGACATGGGAGTCACAAACCACTATGAATGTTTCACCATGAGGGAAACAATGCATTTTTCTTCTCCTTATTCTGAGAAACAGCCATGCCACTTAAGCAGAAATGCAAAAACAAATGAACAAAACAAATTCAGCTTGAGGCAGACACTCAGCATGGGGAATTGCAGGCCAGATGGTTAGTGTGACAAAGTTAGAAGCAACTGAAAACAGCCTTTCAATAAGAGCTGTTGGGCAACTTCAGGATTAGGTGGTACCACCTCCACTGAACCCCCTTCCTCTTTTTAAAGATGATTTTTCTAAAGTCAGCATAGCAGCAAATTTGCTGAAGAAGCACAATGATGGCGCGAGAAAGGCTGTGTGGTGTAGCTGTTGGTGTTACATCATGAATGTGTCAGAGGACAGCAAACCTTTCTACCACTTGTCCTGCTGCTGAGTCCCATTACCTTCTCCTCCTCTTGGCCCTGTTCCCTGGACCCACTCTCTTCTCACCCACCCTGCAGCTAGTCCCTTGGTGCCTGTCTCTTTCCCCTTATGGCAAATGCCCACTCAGCTTTCTGAGCCTTCTCCTCTTTGCCCATCCCACTGCTGGCTCTGGCAGCATCAGCTTGGAGTCCAGCAAAGCTCCTTAGCTTGGCTCCCTGCCTCCCTTCCGCTCCCCTCTGCTGTCATTTAGCCTCACCAGTCTTTTGGAAAAATTTCTGCCTTCCTAATCTACTGTAAAACAAAAGGGAGGGAGCCAAAAATCTCAGCTCCTGATGATTGCTGCTGTTCTGTTGACTTTTTCCAGAGCCAAGGCTGTGTTATGCTGCTTCACATCACCAAAGGATGAGCCCTGCTTTTGTCAGTGGACAGATGCCAACCTGCTTCAGCAGAGAACCTTTCTTGTTGGCTTAGGTTTCAGTGTGGCTGGACTGATTGGTGTTGGAGGTCGACCTGACCTCTGACTCCAAATGAATGCAGAAATAGCTAGACACAGCTATGTATGCCCTCCTCATCCTCTTCACCTGCTTTTTGCTTCTTTCACTGCAGAAGCACCTGCACATACAGACACCAAGCGTGTAGAGGAGTTTTCAGTTGTTCCGTGCACTGAGGCTTGCTCTCTTTAGTTCTTGGAGGATTCCCCAGTTCTCAGGAGATGCAGCACACGATGCTTTTACAGTGTTTGCATGAGTTGTTCCTGCTTGTTCCACATCATCAGGTTATGTACTGACAAGTGGAGCATGTGCTCTCAACAGCATGTCTGCTGTGACTAAATCATATCCTGGGTCATCAACTCAAGGCTCACAGTGCATTCTTCCAGTTCCAGAGGGAACTGTTGTCTGCTTGCATTGTTTATAACCCTTGGGAGACTTGGGCAAATCAGGACAACCATGTGCAAGACCCAGCATTGTTTTCCTAAGTTTCACAGGCATTTGCTTTCTTATCTCCATTTTGCTCTGCATTCACTACAGGCACCTATCTACTCAGTTGTGCAACATCTTGGGTGAAGTAGAGCTCCTCAGCCACCACTTGAAGCATGTGTGCAGAACTTGGTTGCTTTTAATAGGACCCTAAAAAAGCAACCTGGATTGATATCAGTACAACTACAAGCAGTTAAACTTCCTGAGTTTAGGAAGTCATTTCACACAGGTTGTGAAAATCTTGCCATGAACGTAAAACTCAACATGTATGAGAGACAGAAGTATAACTGTATCATTTTAAGGTCAACATCTGTAACAATTGGGACTTTTTTTCCTTACATTTTAATTTTTTTTTTAAATTCAGCTGAAATTTTATTTTGCTTAATCAAAACCTTTCCCCACTTGCAACTTCAGCAAGCACATGCTGAAACAATTCCTGACATTCAGTGACAGTTCTGTCCTAGACAATTATATCATCAGCAGACACATTTTTACAGTTTGTATCATCTGTGCACTGAAATGTTTTGGAACCTGCCCAAAAAATATATCAAAGTTGCTCAACCCTGGGCTTTCCATGCCAAAGGAGATCTGAAAAACCTTATCAGTCTATCTAATTTTCCTCAAGAATTTGGCTTCCACCAAGCAAAAATTTCAGTCCAAGTGGAAATTTTCTCTTTGCATGTTCCTGTTTCAGAGGCTATTTAAGGCTGAATCAACTATGCAGTCCTCCATAATTAGAAAGGAGCAAGCTTGCTTGTATCTCCTTCTGTTTTGCAAATACTGCCGCTTACTGTCATGCAGTATCCCCAGGCCTTCCACTGCAAGGCTGGAGGAATGTTTTGGACCGTGCAGATCTAAGTTTCCAAGATATCTTCATCTTCACTTGGATTCCAGAAGTGCTTTTCCATGACTGGAGGTTTCACTCTCCCAGATGCTGTCCAAAAGTGTAATGAGAGACATTCTCGACTCCCATTACATTACAGATTGCAAAGAGAAATTAACTACTCCTGTTTCTGTTTCTGTGGAAAGAGCAAGCATTGGCTCAGTGTCCTGAATTGTCCTGTAACCATTTTTGGACTCTGTTTCATTGAGCTTATTTTACCAGAAAACCATTATTTCCTTCTTTGAATCAATCAGAATCAGCTTTTCATGGCTGGGGACATCACAAGGGTCATGCACTCTTTTTATTTTCCTTTCTTTCTTTCTTTGTTTCACATTCCCTCTCTCTCTCTCTTTCTCTTTTTCCCCCACCTTCCCCCCTTCTCTCATTAGAAGGCAAAGCATGATTGTGGACATCACATCCATCCCACCAGTGGACTCTCTGCTTTCTACTTCCAGCTCAATGCACAGCTTGTAATCATTACAAAACGATGGCGTATCTTCTGGGTGATTGTTAGAGGGAATTACATTCTGGCAGCCTGTGAAGGCATGTGGATGCTCTGATATTTGATATTCTTTTTCTTTCTGTCTGCTACAGGTATTTCCCTTCTGTTTGAGAGCATTTCTTTTTTCACAACTGCTCATACCTATAGCCTACTGAGTTCCCAGTCTGAGATTATCTCTTGTAGTTGTTGAAACTCCTGTTAGAAGCTGATGGACTTATTGTAGATTGACAGTCCTGTCACTACAAACAACATTTGAGCCAAAACTTTGTTCTCTGTAATCTCCATATCTCAAATTGAACGCCTTGTTCACTTTTTCTTCTTTTGTTTCACTAGCTTATGAGATTGCCAACTGATGTAAATAAGATATATATTCACCAAAGTAAAAGGATGTGTATTGATTTATACCATCCAAAAGCCTAATATGAGGCCTTCAGAGAAGGAATCTGTCACATACTGATCTCAAAACACTGGGTTTTTTTTGAGTGAAATTTCTCTCTGTTTCTTTTTATGTGTGTTTTATTTTCCTTCACTCCTCTCCTCTCCTCTCCTCTCCTCTCCTTTCCTCTCCTCTCCTTTCCTCAGCAGGGGCAGAAAAAGCAAAAGTCAATGGCTGAAAAAGTGGTGCTGTGTCTCATTTTCCCGACTCAACTGTGCAATTTGCTGTTTAATCACCAAACCTTCCTGTTGCTCGTAAGTTTCAGAGCCATTGTTGGATCCTCCTGGCATGGTTATACCAGTCTAATGACAGCTATTTAACTTTTATGGTTTCTTGCTCCATACCACCGAGCAGGCTGATCAAATCCTGAAAAACAACTTTTCATTCCGTGACATTGTGCAGAGGAACTTAATTTACAATGAAAAGCTGATTTGGGGGTGACCCATGTGTGAAGACAGATAATCAAAATACTACCCAGCATGGAAATGATCTGTCACCCTAAGATTGAGTCTCTTGTAGCATCTCCTGCATGCAGCAAGCTGAGAAGGAGGAAGGATACACTGGTGTTAAAGGTAACACAGAGAAGTTCATATTGCCTCCTACCACTCCCTATTTACCATTCTCTGAATCAACATTTCCCTTCCTTGGCTCCAAAATGAAGCCACAACTTTAAACTTAACTGTGTTTAAAGAAACAAGAGGGGAGAATAAGTGTCTGGGCCATTCTTCAGAAGCCCCGTGTAAACACTGGGTGACCCATTCCTTGTTCTTTTCCTAACCTGGCTGAACTCTGGAAGCAAGCAATAAACAGCAAAGGTTAATTAAATCCATTTCTAATTTTAACACCCCCGCTCCCCACCCTGTCCTAACCAGACTTTGGGGTCTGTGTGTTTTGGGCAAATATAACCTGGTTTGAATATCAAAACACAATTTCAAGCTTCCTTTGGAGACAAAGAAAACTGATTCCTATATGCCAAACGAATCATTCAAAACAGGGAACCTAATTAGGATTGCAGCAGCAGCTAATTTTGCCATCAAAAAGAAATTTTGTGCACTAGAGAATGAAGTGCTAGTTCCGGGCAGCAGCACCAGACACTCAGTATAATTATAATTTATATGGCCCTCACTGCTGTAGTAGTTAAGTGTTTGACAAGAACCAAGGGATTTACTCTGAGGTAGGGAAAAGTTTTCTTCTCTTTTACAGCCAGGGAACCAGAGATGAAATGACCTGCCCCACTCTATTCAGTGGATTTGGCCAAGCTGAACTCAGGTCTGCCTAAGTGTCTCTTTAATGCTTTCATCAGGAGTTTCAGATCCTTCATTTGCTCTTGCCTCTGCCCTGCCTGTAGCCCTGAGAAACTGTGATCCTGTTTTTAAGTTTTTAGGGTATTGAAGGGAAGGAGCAGCCTTCCCCTCTGCAGCAGGGACATGTTCAAACCACAGATTATTTCAGTAACAAAATTCCCAACAAGACATAGATAAATATTTCCCAGATTTCAGAAGGTGAAGGGCTCAGCTTCCAGTTCTCCAAGGACACCAGGCTGATATAGCTGTATTACACCCCTTTTCTGGAGAACTCACACCTGACTCTTACCTGTCACCATTTGGATGCAGCACCAGGATGCCAGGTACCCAAGCAGGGTTAGATTTGAGTACACTGGACTTACAGGACTACACCATGGGCTGCCCTGTCTCCTTTTTTGGCTCTCCAAGAATTGTGCTATTCAAAGTTTCTCTACAGGCCCAAGAGAACATTATTTCTTGCAAAAAATTCAAAAACAAAAACGAAACAAAACCAACCAACCAACCAACCAACTAACCAACCAACCAACCAAAAACAAAACAAAACAAAACAAAACAAAACAAAAAACCCAAAACAACAAAAAAAAAAAAGAAAAGGAGAAGCATAGAGCTGGATTATGATTGCGAGTGGTTTAGAAATGCTTCTTTGCTTTAATGAAATCTCTTCTTTAGGAAAGCAAAAGCCAGGTTGCAAACCTACAAATGAAAGTACTTTTTTTTCTGAAACTGAGACACTTGGTGCCTATGCTGAGGTGACAGTACTGTCCAGAATTTCTTTGAGGCTGGCAAAGGCTGGAGCGATTGCCCCTGCCCCTGAACTACATTTTGAGTCAAGCAGGAAATGGAAAAAGATCCATGGCTCACCAGTGGGGCTAAAGCACCACCAAATCCAGCCTCTGGGCTGGTGTGGGGGGACTGGGAGCCTCGCAGCAGGGCTGGGGGCTCGTGTCCAGCAGTTCAGGTCTCGCTGGGAAATGTGTGACACACAACCTTGACACTGAAGCTCCCGTCAGCCAAAGAGCTCAGTGCTGCCTGTGGCTTTTGTCTGAGCCCCAAATCCTCCTCCTGCCTTGGGGGCTTTGTACAGCCCTGGAAGACAGCTAGAGCAGCTATGTATGGTTTCACTTTTGCTGTCAGGGTATATCTGCATTGCAGGAAGCTCTTACAATAACTCTGTAAACATGAATGAACATGTTTCCCTGATAACGTCAAGTTAAAAATCCCATATTTTTCTCTTCTTTAATGAGCAATTCTTGACCTTCAATGTCTCTGACCTGAAACATATGTTTTTTACTATTGGGTGACAGTGCTGTAATCCCATTCTTATGCTTGATTTATGGAGGCAGGCCCTGGAGCTGTGCAGGGTCGAGGCTCTGTTACATTAGACACTGCATGGGCTCTTAATGAGGGGAGTCCATACCTCCAAAAAGATGGACAAAACATGGGAGGGAGGATGAAGGCATGGGGGTCATACCTGGAAGGGAGCTGATGTCTCCTGAATCCTGGAGTAGCAGCCCAGCTGCCGATATTGTTGCCCCTACAAATGTTCCAGAATTTCCATCAGCTTTGCTGTGGCTCTAGCCCCGGCGCCAGAAGAGTCCAATATTCTGCAGTTGTTTCACCTCATGGGTCAAGCAGCAGTTACAGGATGCACAAACACAATAGTGGATTTAAGTGACACATATGAGCTTGATTATGGTTTCCTAGGGGGAAAGAACCATGTCTTCCACTGTGCTTCAGGCATCATTCAGGGAGTATTTTTTTCCAGCTCCACAGGTTGGGAGTGCCTGTGTGAATATAACCACAGTGACGCACAGAACCAAAGGATGGATGGGTCAGGCAATTAAATAGAAAAATCTGCTTAAATAAATAAACCTTATAAAGACCTCAGGACAGCTGCTGATGAGCTCTGCATGGAGCCCTAAAGATTAAGACTGCCTACTCCTTACATCTCTCACACGGCCAGGAAACTGGAGCAAATGACAGAGCACACAGCACTTTTAATGGGATCTTCCTCCTCTCCAAGAGAAGCAACACAATGCAAATGGACCAAGCAGCCTTGGCTACAGCTCATCTGCAGGCTGTACATGCAGCAACGTGTGGGCCTTGTAAGGACTCCTGCTTGAGGGCTGGGTTCTGCAAAGCATTTCAGTGGACATGAGAGCAGCCATGCTGAGCATCCGTGGAGAGCAGTGCCCCAGCTGCCTCCTGCCACATGGGAACTGTCAGGACAGTGTTGGCCTGCAAGTAATTCTTGATAAGCTGTGGGGACTGCGGTGCAAGGAAGGAGATATGTCTAATTGTCCACCCCCAAACACGAGCTGGAGTTTGCTGTCTTTCCCCTTCCAAAAGGAAACCTAACCCCCACCTAATCCCCTTGGAAAATCTTCCCTGTGCTGTCTGTAACACACAGTTCTGCAGCAGAATACAGATGACCCATGCCAGTCTTCTTGTCTCTGACCAACCTCCTTCACATATCTGTTTCTAGATGGCAGATGGAGGAAGAAAGAACAAGTGCTCTTTGCTCTACGATGTGCACATGTGTTTTCTGCTCTCTTACTTATTCTAAACTCTCCCACTTCACTCCTTTACCAGGTCCTTAATAATTCCAATAAATGTCAGGTCCAATCTCACTTAATGAAATATACACCTATTAAATGAATGAAGTGGAAAAACGGCCCTCTCTGACTGCCTGCCTTGGATCCAAGCTGCAGTACATGGTTTTTTTCCACACAATCAGGTTATTTTTACCAAGTCCTTAGGAAATTTCCAATAAAACAAACAAACTTTAAAAATCCTATGAGGTCCCCAGCCCACTTTGAAGAGGAACCCTGAGATGTTATTCAATCCTTGGAGCTATTTGTTTCACATGTGATCCCAAACACTAACTAAAGGCAACATAATATGATAGGCATTTACAACATATCCATTATCTTATCAGAGCTTCAGGTACAGCTGTAAATAGCCTGTTCCAGCTGGGCAGTCTGCTGAGTTAAATGGGTTCTACTTTTAAAAGCAGGAACTGGAAAACATGTCCTGCTTAATCTGAGATTCACTTGCACCCGAGGGATGGAAACTCAAACAGCAGACTTCATCTGCAGAGGAGGTCCATACTCCACATGGAGCATGGTCCTCTCCTCCTGTCTGAGGCAAAAGGCTGGGCTCGCAATCATTGTGCCGCTCATCGGGTGCTTTGTTGACAGAGTCCTGGTAGCAGCTCACCAAGCACAGAGAATTGCTGCTCCCTGGATGGAAGGCAATTTTGCACAGTCAGCCAAAGACAAAAGGGAGTATAAGGCTGAGGGTGGAAAGAAAAGAGACCACATTTGAAGTTGTGAGAGGAAAGGGAGGGGGCAGAGAGCTGGTGGCTGGAGAAAAGCGGAAAATATGAAAAACAAGACCAGAGAAAGTGCAATTGTCAGGGAAAATCTTTTCCGCTGATGCCCTGGCTGCAACCAGTCTGAACAGGACATAGTGTTTACTCTTTGCATGCTGCCACACACTGTGTACCAGGTGAGAATGGCTGGTCTTCCACTACAGGGCCTCTGGCAGCAACTTCATCAGTGCAGGAAGGAAATAAATCTGTTAAATCCCTGTCCAGTCCACAGGCTTTTTAAACTCTTTTGAAGAGCTTAGTGAAGAGTCAGAATTGGATTGCGTTGAGTCTGAGCTTATGTAGAAGGAAATGGTATTTCAAAGTAACAAAAGTAAGCAAGTTTTACCTCCGAGGCACAAGAAATCAGCAGCTGATTCCATCATGACAGAGATTACTCTCCAGCGCTTCAGAAACATCCCAGAGGTAACTGTACAAGAGACCTACTGTCAGGAGATGCTGTCGACCATTTTTATCGGCTGGCTGGCTAAAACTGAACTCTGCTCATTAATGGTTGGTTGGCAGCTGATCTGACAGCAAGTGACTCATGGTTACTGACCACAAGAGGAGGTTACTGCTAGAAGTGGACTTAATTTAACAATTTGCACCAAAGATTTGGGAATTTAGTGAAACCAGCACTTGGAAGTGTTAACAAGCCGTGAGCCAGTGGTTGTGAATCTACTTAAAGATGCATACCAGGGCACAAAAACCGGTGCCAGAGTAAACAGAAAGCAGAGAACAGATTGGTTTGCAATAAACATGGAAGCAATTGCAACAGAAAACAATGAGTCTGACAGAGGAGATTTAGTTACAAACCTTCAATAAAAGCATCCCATCTAACAAAAGTATGCTGCTTTTGGCAAACAACAAAGACATCCAAAACCAAAGTGCATTATTGCACATATGGCTGAGGGGACAAAGACTTCAAACTGATCAGTCTGACGATGAGACAAAACCTGTAGTTCTTCAGGTACCCAGCCTGGCAGGAGGAGAGGCTGCTTTGGGATATTGGAGTGGAACAGATGCACTTGAATTCTGAAATACTGTCAGTACCAGAGAAGACTTTCTACTGTTATAATTAAGATGAAATGGTAACGAACTCAAATATGATCACACAGGACACAAAGAGTCTATGTTGCCAAGCTTCATTGGGTGTTTACAGAAAAGCAAATGCTAATCAGGACACAGAGAGTGGAGAAAGCCCAAGTCACATGTATATCTGTAACTTCACACTTAACTGATGCAGCAGCTCCTTTTAAAGAGCTGGTGGGTGGCCTTTAATGCTCTGTGATGGATTAAAAACAACATACTCATTGATGGGAATACACAAGTGACTGACAAACTGTGTACAAGAATTAGCCACCAAGGTCAGAGAGAGAAAGAGTAAAGCTTACCTTAATTTTAAGTATTTGCTGAGTGCTAGCAGCTTGGCAAAGAGAAACCTATAAAAAATAAACCAATCATTTCCTCCTCAGTTTGAGATGGTGAGAGTAGTGCCAGAATTTCATGATGGGTTGAAAATAGCCCATAGCTGCATGTGGTGGTCCAATGCCTATCAAGTAGCTGAGGAAAGGGAATGACAGAGACCTCCATGAGAAACACAGGCAGAGATGCTCATCAGGAGGAGTAGCCCTCTCAAAAAGTAAGATTATTGTGCAAAGGGAGGAAGCAAAATTTTTCTGTAAGGGGAAGTGGGTCACCTCTGAAAAGTAGGCATACAGATGGGCGGAAGGCATTTTAGGAGCTCAGGTACCATGAGAGGCGACCTCTTGCCTTTCATTTTGCTTCTTATGTAAGATAAAATGACATCACTGCAGGGACAAGCAGCTTTTATACTGTGTGGCAATGTCATTTATGTAGCCAGCTCCTACTGCCCACAGCAGACACTTGGGATTTGAACTCATGGTTGCTGGTGAAAGGTCTGGATTGAGAACACCAGTTTTCCACAATGGTCCTTAGTAGGAGGGGCAAAGCTGGATCCCTCCCATGACATATATACTGAGTGAGGAGTTTCCCTTGGCAATGGTGGCCAAGCCTCTAAGGTAAGTTGCAGAGCAGGGTGGGTGGTCAAATAGGACAAACAGGAGAGCAAGCTGTCATATTTCCCCTCCCTCATCCCCTTTCTGGGGCTGACAGAGTCATTGGCTCTTCTCTGTCATGTGCTGTGGGTCTAACCTTAAGCTTGTGCCTTGCAAAAGGATTTGAGGTGGCTTCTTGAAGTCTGTGGGGCTTAAAAGAGATAGTGTGGCACAAGGGGTCGGGCAGATATGAATATACATCTGTCAGGACTGTGTCTGAGCAAGGGTATTTTAGGGTGATGGTATGGCCTTGATCTAGAGCTGTGTCTGGAGTGGAAGGATCTCTCACTCCTCTCTGAGAGACGGAAGAAGGTTTGTGCATGCAGGGCATGGCAGGGAGAGGCACTAAGGTAATTTGTAAAGGGTGGCCAAAGCATGAAAAGGGAGCTGTGTGGTGGAGCCAGGGTGACGTACGCCTGAATAGCGAACATCAGCATGTAACACAGTCAGGTCCTTCATGGGGTAACACAGGGAGCTCTTTTAAACATACACATACATGCACACACAGAAGGAACAATTTATGGTTGTGTCAGACTCACGTCTGGGCTTCTCATTAAAATTAATGAGGTAACGTCTCTGAGGCATTCCGAAACGGATGCTGCCCAGAGAGTGCGGGAAAGACCTCGATCGCTTTGAAATAGCTACTTAGCAAAATCAATTGCAAATTTTATTTTCCCCAGCTGTGCATCAAACTCATGCCAGGAGTATCAAAGACTGCTGTCTAAACTTATATGCAACTGACCTTTCTTGAGACACTTTTGTTACCATGACCAAGGTTGAATGGCCAGAAGTGAGTGATGATGTTACAGCAGAATGGTGTTCAATGGCTCATCCTGATGACTATCTGCAGCCTGGAACTGAACCTACAAGTCCTCAGTCTCCCTATTCGTCTGTTGCCTACAAATAGCTGTGAAACTCACAGTCAAAATTGGTGTCCTGCTCCATTCCCTCCTTTCCCTTCTTTCCTTTAGAGAGTAGCTTCTCTATGAAGAAAAAACAGCTTGTTTTATGAAGCAAATCTGCAGTGCAGACCTTTATTACTTGACTGAAACTAATAATTCTTCTATGGCAGCCAAAATGGGTGATCAATATCCATGTGACAAAATATTTTTACCATGTTTTCTCTCAAAGATTTTTTTGTTGTTGTTGTTGCAGTGCCTTATGTTAAAGTTGCAGAGTTGATCACTCAGTGAGGAGATGCCAAGCATAAGGAGTCTCTGTCTTGTGCTCAAGAGACATTCTGCTGCTCTCTGGTTATGTGAGCACATAGAGTATATTTGGTATGACCTCTGCCTCCTTCAGCACACAGGGCTGGCTGATCTGGGAAGGAATTGGGCCCTGGAGAAGAAAGCTGCTCTGGGTCAACTGCCAGCAATGTCACTGGTGTGGCTGTCATGGCAGGAGCAGCAAGTGTCTGGTAGACAAGACAGAGAGATGTTTTGCTGGAGAAACAGATGCTCTCTTCCTTGTCTGGGCAACACCAGAGCCCACTCAAACTTCTCTGTCTATCACTCACTGTGTGCTGTGTTTTTTGCTGTAGACAGTATTTGTGGCAGTGCTGAGCACGCATACCTGGAGGGGAAATCAGTGGGAGCTCCACGCTGAATATCTAAAATGCTGTAATCTTGCCCTCAGCTTTGGAAAATTAAGCCCTGAGCGCCTTCATTTTGGCACCGACAATTAGTGAGAAGCTTCTGACAACTTTGATCTCTCTCTTTTCATGAAGCAGCATCATCTCCTTTCCCATGCATGCTGTGAAGAAACATGCATCGATTTTTTGAAGCTCTCTGACTTGAGGGTAAGACCATGAGGTAATTCAGTAATGATGTTTACAGGGCTGCTTGCGGAAAACAGGCTGCAGGCCACGCACAGCTTAGAAGGACAAATATCTGGTCTGAATCAACACCCACACAGTTGTAGCAGCAAAAACCCTATGGAAAGAGAGTCTGTGTCCATGAGATTAAGTGCTGTACAATGCCATATGCTCAAGGCTGCAACAGGAAGTTTGTAGACCCCAACTTTTGATGGTCAGGTTTTGCTGTTTACTGCAGTTGTTTGTAAGCCAAACTCAAAGTGGGCAAAGGGTAGACTTCCATGCTGGAAAGACATTGCCTTTTCCACCAGCTGAACATCTTCCCCATCTGTTCTCCCTATCTGAGCTGCTACATGATTTATTGTAACTTGAACCATAGTGGCTTTGTAATAGAAGTCCTTAATCAAGTTGTCCTCTTCTGTATTTAATAGTATTAAGTCTTCTTGTGCCTGCAGATTGGCTTGTTGACTACTTGCTGGTTTGTTTCTTCTGTCTCAGTCTCCATTTTACTGCATGAAAGGAACAGATTTTGAAGCTCATACTTTTCTAATCCATGTATTTCAGGAAATGAAAGATGCTAGTCTCTCCATATTCTTCCTGCATATTTTCAAAGATAGCTCAGGGCCTCTTCTACATGATATATCAGTAATTTCATTTAAACTGAAGAATTATCTTGAAATATTTATCATTAGTATATATGAGTTTCATTTTGTATGAAATAGGTGGATAAAATGAAAATGGATCTGCTTTCTGCAAGTGTCTTGGATAGTCCTATGGTGCATCAGGCACAGCTTCACCAGCTGGGCGAGGGAGGGCATTGTCCTGCTCTGTTTTGCACTGGGGCAGCCTCATCTTCAACACTGTGTGCAGTTTTCGGTACTACAACAGAAGATATTAGAGAGCATCCAAAGGAGGGCAATGAAGATGGTGAAGGGCCTTGGGGGGAAGCTGTAAGAGAAGCAGCCGAGGTCACTTGGTCTGTTCAGCCTGGAGAGGAGGAGAATGAGAGGAGATCTCAGTTACATCTCTGCTCTCTGGTGACCAGTGACAGGACCTGAGGGAATGGCCTGAAACTGTGTCAGGAGAGGGTTAGGGTGGGTATTAGGAAAAGGTTCTTCACCCAGAGAGTGGCTGGGTACTAGAACAGGCTCCCCAGGGAGCACAGCAGCAGCCTGACAGAGTTCAAGAAGCGTTTTGGACAAGTTTTTTCAAGCACATGGTGTGACTCTTGGGGATGGTCCTGTGCAGGGCCAGGAGTTGGATTCAATGATCCTTATGGGTCCCTTTCAACTATGTATCTTCTGTGATTCTCTGATTCTGTGATTTTCCACTCCTGTTGTGAATGAGGCAAGAGAGAAATCTCTGCTACCCCCTGTAGTCTGAATGTCACTGAACCTTATCTTGCTTCTCCAAGCTTATGAAGAGATTAATAGTATCAGACACATGGAAGCCTACTGTCATCTGATTAATAACCCACAATAATGCAATAATGCTTGAAAAACAGAAGCATTTCCTGATTTCCTAACCCAAGTCAGTACAAATAAAATTGCTAGATAACAGGAAATGATGAAGAGATAGAAGTGGTCCATGTTCTTGACCCAAATCTGCTGGTTCTTGTCCTGGCTCTGGTGTTCACAGCATCAGAGTTTGTTGCCCCTATCTATTTTTACTGCTTCTCTTCTTGTGTTCGCAGCTGGTCAAGTCCTCAGTACCCCTTCCCTCTGGGAAACCTATTCTGCATCCTCCACTGGCTGGTGTTGTCCTCAGTCTTTTCTTCAGGTGTCCACCCTCCTCATCCAAAGATCTGTCTATCAACCAATCTTGATGCATATGTCTGTAAATCTTGTGTGAGAACACCTTTCTTCCTTTCCCATCCCCATCAGACCCATGTATTAACTGTAAGAATTTCTAGCATACTGCTCCCCTCTTCCCTGAGCTGTGAAAGGTGGTATTTCACAGCAGCAGCCATGCCACTGTGTCAGATTTGAGGATGACATTATCCCCACAGCAGCTCATGGTGTCATCCTCTTCTGGTTTCTCACTGCTGCTCTCCTCATCTCCTCCTGTTCATCCTTCAAGCAAATAGAACTCCTTTCTCCCATTCTTTTTCAATCTTTCCTCTGGGCTCAGCATCTCCCTGTCTGTCAGATGTGACCAACAGCAGGTTGTGTCCATCCAGTCTCTGACCATCTCACAGTACACGGCCCCTTGCCTGCTGCAGGTGACATGCAGGTGACAGAGTGCCCTCAGACCCCTCTGCAGTCCCCACTGAGCACGTGGGATTGTTCTCCTACCCTGATCCTGGACTTGCTCTCCAGAAGCAACCTTCATGTGGGGAGTTACCATCACTGCATGGCTCCTGCTCAAGCCTGGAGAGATGCTGAGCACAGCTATCCTGGCCACGCTCATCCCTTAGCCCTGCTGTCTGTTTTGGGGCTGGACTTGTATGTTCTGCTCCCTTTGACCCATCCTCAGAGACATTCCCCTAGCACAGAGTGCCCAGATATCCTGGCCTATTTGTTCTGATGAAAGAACCAGGACTCGTTTTCAGAACCAGAGGGAAGGAGGAGGAAAAAGGAGGGGATCAGTGCTCAGATGTTTTGTTCCTGTGCAGCTGACTTTAGGAGAAACCCTCAGGCCCTGTTTGCAGAGCAGAGCTGCACCTCGGCAACAGCTCAGGGCCTGTGCTTGATTATTTCCTATTTGAATAAGTGCTCTGGCATAAGGGTGTGGATGCTGGCAAGGCATCTAGGGAAGGATCTTGGATACAACAGAGCCCAGATTCCCAGGGAGAAAAAGCGTGTGGACTGTTGTGTGGCAGAGCCACAGGCTACAAAGAGCACTTGTGGCTTTGAGTTCAAGACAAACAGACCCTAAAAAGCATTCTGGCTGATGTGTCCACATTACTAGGCCAGCACCACTGGCAGGGGAGCCAAAGAGCAGAAATCATGTCTTGGTTGTACAGTCATTGCCATTGCCATGGTACCCAGACACCTCACGCATTCCAAGGTCGAGAACTAGAGGCAATATGGGGTAAACACTGCTTTCCCTGAGGACAGGATGATTTGCCTGTCGGTCAGCTCCTGTTAGAGTGTTCCTGTGGCTCGAGTCCCCCAGGATTCAGGCTCTGAACTCTGCTCATGGTAGGGCTCAAACCCTGTTAGACTGCCCACTGCCCCTCTCCTCACTCCTGGAAGGTGTTAGTGGGAGGGATGGCAACAGGCAGTGGCTGGAAAGGCTTGTCTAGTCACACCACAGCTCTGGTTCCTGGTGGTGGGCGCTAGGGACCAGTGGACACCACAGAGACCTATTAATTTGCTCAGCTGTTTCTGGGATGACCTGCACAAGTGCAGAGGCAATGGTCAGCAGAGATCACGAGACAGCCTCTGGCTGGAGACATGCTGCCAGAACAATGAAGCATACTAAGGTTAGTGACTTTCTCAAGCCAGTGGCTGGGAGACATCCAAAGAATGCAATGAGAATAGGACTCTTCTGGGAAGCTGCCAGCAACTTAGTATCACATGCCTACACAATGCTTAATATTCCACGCAGTGCCTCTGGCCATCCAATTCCAAGCAATGCCTTCAACCTGGGGTCCAGGTCTTTTGTCTGCAGAGAGTCTGGGCTGTAATCAATTTTGGTGAATGCATCTTACCTGAGGCTGGCAGCAGCCTCTTCTATCCCTCCAGTAGCTCCTTTCACACCATCAAAAGGCAATGGGTGCATTATTGGGCAATGATTTTGCTAAATCATTAAACTATGTCAACTTAAATGCATGCTTCTGGTGTTTGAAGCTCTTGAAGAAAGTTTAATACTTTGACACTGATGTGCCTGAGTGCTTGATATCTGCATCAGAATGAAAAAAAATTCTTGCCTTTCAAACATGTTTTTGAAGTCTTACTATTTCTGCCCAGACTTATGTCTTTGAGTGCCTGAACTGTGTTTTTATGTTTGTGTGGGGCAAGAGCATAGATTTCCAGGAAATAAGCCTCAATAAACAATGAATAACCTTATCCATTACATGATGGTCCTGGTAAATACTTGTAAACCTAGAATATTATTTAATACAGGCTAAGTGAGGCATTTGCTGCCTCTTATTGGGCTGTGAATGACTGGCTGTTCTTCAGACAGCCCCAAGACATTCAGGATTATGCAGAGACAGGCGATACCCAGAGAAATGCCTCTAGTGGAAGCTTTTGGTCTGGTCACACTAATTTATTTTTTAAAGTACTTTCAAGGCATTAAAGCATAGCATGAGCCAAAAAAAAAATTTTTTTTAGCTGTCTTGGATCAGGGACTACTGTTCCAGGTGGTTTTTATACCAGTCTCAGCACCACAGGGTCCAAACTCCTAAAGTTCCTTTCGCAGAAATAATACAAATAAGAAACCCTGCCTAACGGGCTGAGATTATAATATCCAGGAAAGCTGGTGGCTGCCAGAAAGAACCATTGGCAAAATCATGGCTATAGTGAAGAAGGATTAGAAGAGCAAGTTTTATAAGATCATATGTTTTTCTAGATCTATGATAAGGAAAGTCTAAAAAGTAGAGGCAGCAGAGAAAGAGAAAACCATGACAAAGTGTTGTTGTTAGCTTAAACAGTCAATATGTCATAAAAAGGGTGAGGTATTTGTAAAATTCTGAATGACAGAAGTCCACAAGGTGTGTCATTTTAAAATAGACACAGGAGCACAAACAGAGCCCTGCACAATGTTAACTGAGTTCATGGAAAGTAAAGGCAGTAGAATCCCGTTGCACAATAGAAGGGTACCCAGAGTCCTGTCAGCCCGCCAGCACTGTGAGATCTGGGTATGTTACAGACAAAGAAGCCCTGCCCTATAAATATGTGGATGCTGCTTCTGTGTGGGTAGCCAGCTCTAAAATAACATAAGCACTGGGCACAATTAAAGGAACAAAGGAAAATGGGCTTGACAAAACCTTTTTTATAACAGACCACAGGCAAGTTTTCTCAGGTTCAGGATTATTGCACTCTGTTGCAAAACAACACTCGTGTATTAATACCTAGAAAAGCTCCACTGATGGTCCTGGCTGGACTATGGGGCAAAACAGAGATTAAGCAAGAGGGAGAAATCAGAAAAATTCCAGAGACTTGGGAAATTACAGAAAACCAGTCTTCACAAAGGACTTCAAGAGAGCTGAGCCTGTGCTTAAATCTGAGATAATTGAATGCTATAACATCATGACACTGTATCCCCACGGTGCAGCTCCTGTGAAGCCAGCCCAGCAGGCAAATCCTCAGGCTGGCCACTGTTGTGTTTGCTTCAGTGATGCGAGTGCTTCTCAGCATGAGGTCACAATGAAGCTCTGGGAGAGGCATGCCAGCTCACAGATCCCATCTGCCCAAACCCCACTACCTCCTATTGCTAAAATTATAATCTGGCTGCTAGTGAAGAAGCCTTGTGAATAAGCAAGTATTTGGTTATTTCCTTTGGGTTGTTCACTTTTTGCATGTAGCAGGACCTCATGTGTATTATTGTCATTGTTTTGGATGCACACTTTCCCCTTCTGGCAAGTTTTGCTGTGAACTCAAGAGGGAATCAGGAAAGCTGTTCTCAGATTCTGCTTAAAAAATTCTTAGTCCAAGACAAACTGCTAGAGGGAAAATACATCAGAATGTTGATTTTAAGAAAATCAGTCAATGTCAAATTCCAATACAAAAGGACAGATCCTTTGATGTTGGTAAACCAGTTCTTAGTCCTTAGATGGATGGAACTACAGGAATACACATTATTATTAATCTAAACACTGAGTTATCCAGAGGCATAATACAATGAAGTACAAAGGGCGATGCCTCAAACCTTTCTTGCAAAAGTACATCAGTGCATCACTTCTGAATGTGCTGGGAAGGCTGTTGCCCTTCTCAGGCATGGGATGGCTGATGCAGTTCACGTGAGTGTTCCTTAGCTCAAGGGCTCTTTATCCAAAACACTGAATTTACAAACCGCTTCCTAATAAACAGAATAGGACTTGTGTGAGACTTCTTAGCTGAGAAAATGAACAAAACCAAGAGGCAAGAAAAAGAAGAAAGAGACCTGTGACTTCTTTGTAACATTCTGCCTTAGGACTCGTGCTGTGGTCTTTAAAATTGTATTGCAAATGTCTGTGCACCTCTGGTGTGTCTTAGCAGTCCTGTGCATCTGTTTGGACTCCAGAAAAATTGAAATAATGCTGGGAGACCTGTTCACCCCCTTTCACCCCCTCTATCTATCATGCTCTTCTGCTCAATGGCTCACCTTTGAACAAATCAGTAACAGAGAGCCTGCACACAAATCCTCACTGCAAATCCAGAGAAACTCACGCACCGGTGTCACACTCAAGTTTCTGAATTGCTGGGATCCCATTTGTTCTTCTGACACTTCTCAGCCTCCTGGGAACCTGTCCAGGAGTTCCTGACAGGGACCAGAGAACCTGTCACCAGAAAACACTTCCCAGCCTATGCCAGAGGTACATGGATTTTTTTCCCCCCTGCTTTCACTGTAGTGTTCGCAGTCCAATTTACAAGCCTCTCTGAGCTATTAGTAGTACAGTCGATAAGCCAGGGAACATTACAGAAGCTGCCCCCTGCATCTGTGATTTATGTTTCTTGCTAAATATAATTCTCTCAAGGCTCGGCACATCAATATTTTGGAATGGAACACATGGAAATATTTGATGGACTGGGGAGAAGAGATCCCTGTGACCAGTCACTCACACTTGCCCTTTTGTGAGCAATCTGTCTTTCCCTGAAACAGTCAGTGGGATTTGGGCACAACAGCTGGAGTTTCAGTATCCCTGCATGCTTTATTCATGAGGGAGCCTGGATTCAAGCCATCCAGACACTGACCATCCGCAGATGCAACTGTAATATCAGCAATGCAGGAGCCTCTCTGAGCTGTGACAGGCTGTGGGGAGCACATACCTCCTGCCCCTCACTTCATGTGCTGCACCATAGCCTCAGCGGGTTCCTTGGGAAACAAGTTGTCCTACAGGGACTCCAGGTCTTCTCCTGGCTGTGCACTGGGATGGTGGCTGCTTAGCTGAAAGACTAATGTTCCCAGTATGGCTCTTTGGGCTGCATCTCTGTAAGAGTAGTAAAAAGCCCAGGAATTCCTAGTCCTCTTATAATGGTGTAAATTTGGGACATGAGGCAGTGAGACTTATCCATTCAGGGAAAGGAAGAGTGGCCAGAGAATAGCTGCCAGTGGGAATGGCTCCCTGGATGGCAGAGGGCAAGCAGATCATCCAGTGTGTGCACACACCTTTTTGTGTGCTGTACCCTTATATCCCAGCTGCTGTAAATCATTTTAGCTCTGCTGCAGTCAAAGGATTTTTTCCAACTGAGAATCTGCTTTTGGGTGGAGCCATGCCAGGTCTGCATCACCCTGGACATGGATCTAACAAGTAGTGTTTCAGATCTACCACAGAGGTATCCAATATTTTGGACAAATCTCTCAACACAGTGCTCATTTTATCTGCCCAGGGTATGTTGTTCTCGTCAAAGAGGAATGTAGCAGAGGAAAGGCGTGTGGCATTTTTAGCGTAGCAGGTCTATCTGTGTGGCAGATGTCCTCTGACCTATCAGGCAGTCTGGCTGAATCACAGTTTAGGAACCTCAGTCAAATAGAGTGTGTTGTGGAAAACACACAAAAGCTCTCAAAATTAGCAAAAAAACCCCTCAAAACAGCAACCCTTTTCAGAAATGCTTTCACAGTTCCCTTTTGTGTGTTTTTTAGCATCTAACATTTATTTTGGAGTGGGGCAGAGAGGTAGATTGGCTGCTTGCCTGCCTTCTGGGATGGAGAGCTTTGCATAAAAGGAAGGAGAAAGAGAACATCAAAACCAGATTTAGGGGAATACAAAGTCACCTCTTTGCAGTGAAAGTTTATGGTTTTTCGCAAGTTCAGGATATAACAGTTATTTTCCAGCTATTGCTATTCTGAACTTATCCTACTGAATAGCCTTTGTCGTGGAGTGGCCATGACAAAGTAAGAATGCATATGCTTGTTCTCACAGAAAGAAGATTGAACTTTACCATGAAGTGGGAAACAAAAGATGTGTGTAGCCGGTTCTGTTGTGTGTAAACCACCAGGTACTGGTTTCCTTGTGTGGATCTCCACAATGCTGAGTATGAATCACTGCCTCCTAACACACAGGTTCAAGCCAGCCATGCAAGCCTATTTTTCTGGCTGATTGAATTCCTCTGATGCATTTAATTCTGCAGCATACCAGAATGTCTCTGAGATAAGGGCTGGTTCAGCAACCGCCCTGGCAGGGGAAACTCAGATTGCAGCTTGGAATGACAGCCCTGGGAAGGAGGGGGGCCTCGCCACAGTGCTGGAGCATAATAACCTCTTTCTGGCCATCCAGCCTAGTGTTCATTGGCCAGACAACTGTCACCTCCTCTAGCAGGAACATGTGCACTCTGTGTCTGCATAAGACATACTATGGGACATGTCCTAACATCCTGGAACTAACGTCCTGGCTTTCAAAAAGCACCTGTCACTAATGTAAAAAAGGGCCAAAAGCCACAAGTACCAAGTACAAGAAAGCAAGACTCATGCAAACTATGGCTCAGTCCGTATTCTCTCACACTAGCAAGGGATTCACTAAGTAAAACTCCAGAAAGGCTCAATCTTTCTTTTGGAGAGTTGTGCCAAATCCTTGCAGTGAGCCTTCACTGGAGGAGTTCTTAGAGCCTGGGAAGTACAAGGCTAGGGAATCAATCAGCAGAGCTCTAAACTTCAATATCAAATGCCTGGTTTCCTCCTACCATGCCTACAGCCTGCATTTTGGCCTGGGTGCTTGTTGCTCTATGGTTTGATGAAGCCTTCAGTTCCGTTTTCCCAGACAGCAATCTGCCAGACAAAGCAGGTACAACTTCATCTCAAAAATATCAGACAGAAAATCACACTACAGGCAATGTCAAAATGATGTGTTTATAGAGCCACCTCTGTTTCTAGTCACTAAGATGAGATAAAAAGATGCCCTCTTCATGAGTTGGCTTTGCCTACCAGGTCATGAGAAACAGCCAGCAGTTGCACTCTTACCTCTTCAGTAAAAAGTACAGAAAAAGGAGACCCCTTCTGATGCCAAGAACTTCATAGCATGCAGGTGTGGCATAGAAAAGACACACAGGATTTTAAGGTCAGAAGGTATATAGTTTCATTTTAATGCATACATGCCACAGGCTACTGAGCAACCTTGAATTTGTGTGCTCAGATTGCAGAGGAGTTTTAGACAACAGACAACCTTGATCAAAAAATTTTCCACAGAGGAGAATCCATCACAACCTCTGCACATTGCCCCAGCTGCTAGTTCACTTTTGCCTTTCTTCTAGTTTGACTCTCTCTTTGCCAAATATAATATCTCACTTTGTCTTCACAGGCTTTTCACCCTAGGGGATAATGATCACCTTTATTTTCCCCTAAAGACATCAATCAAATTTTTTTTTGCGCAGCTCACCATAAGTGTCAGCTCAATGTCTAAGTGTGAGATCCATCTAGCCTAATAAGCTACCTAAAATTAAAACTCTGGTCTGACCCAGTTTTCTGGCCTGCCTCTAAGCTTTGGAGAAGTATTGGCTTTTTAAGATGGTAATTTGTCATGCCTAGAACAAATGTCACACCTCTCTAAGGATGGGTGAGACTTAATTATTAATGGACTTATGTCTTCTTCCAGGCTATCAATAAAAATGTTAAATAGCAGAGGGTCTAGGGCTAGAGGACCCTGGATATCTGGAGACATTCTCAGGAAATAGGTGAAAAATAGCACCCCCTTTAGAACGACACTTCAAACCCTACTGTTAGTAATTTCAAGGGTGCCTTCTATCACATATTTCCTTAATAAAAATACTGTGTGATACCAAGCCAAATGCGTCACAGAAGCTTAGGTGAATCACATCAACTCTTCCTTCCACTGACTGAGCCTATAAATCTCCTAAATCTGAGATTATAGCCTAAACTGACACATATTCCCTCCATGGCCCTGTGGGTCAATAGCAAGGGAAAGTACTCCTTTCAGGAAATTGTCTTCTGAGCACCGAATACACCATCTTTAGCTCTTGAACGAAGACTAATGGTGTTCAAAACCTGTGTGTGAAGCATTCCTCTGTATACTTACATCTATTTCCCTAAAAAGACCAACTGTGGCCTCAGGTCAATCACACACTCCTGATTAGAGAACATAATACTTTTATGGAACTGGAATGACTTGGGCAGTTGGTCCTTAGGGACAAAGGTTGTTCAGATGTAGGATCTTCTTCTGAGAGGCCAAGAAAACCTCCTGAGACACAGGTCTGAGTGAAGTCCAGTGCGTGTCCCAGAAGGCAAAACTCATTCAGGGGCATTCTGTCACAAACTTCTTTCTCCTATGCAATATACCATATATTCAGTTTCTGCTTTTCTTATCTTTTTTTCTCCCATGATTGTTTGTTTGATTGCTTGGGTTTTGTGTATTTACATTAGCTGGGGCCTTGAATGCATTATTCTGAAAACAGTTCATAGTTTGGAGGCAGTTAAGTCCTGCAGCTCACATATCATCAACTCACAATTTCACATCTTGTTAGCCTTGCCTGAAACCCGGGAATGATTGTGCTGTTAGACTGAAGAATAACATCAAGAGAAGCATCTGGCCTTGATTTGAAGATATCAAGAGATAGAGCATCCAGAACCAGCACTGGCTGCTTAGTAGCTAAGCACCCACACTGTAATCCAATTAATCTGGCTTCAGCTTTCAGTTCCTTGATCTTCCTTTCCTTATGGCTTAGAGAGGCCTCGTGTCTTTAAATCTCCTCTCACTCTGGCTTTAGATAGGCAAAACAAATGGAGCTCTGTAAGAAAGATACTGGCAAACTGGCAAGAGTCCAGCAGAGGACCACTGAAACATATATGGTGTGTGGAGAGGTTGAGGGGACTGGGATCACTCAGCTTGAAGAAGGGAATGCTGAAGGGGAGCTGCTTGCTCTTTTCCACTCTAATGGGTGGTGGAGACAGACTTCTTATGGAGGGTCACAATGGCAGAATGTGCAAGTTGCAGCAGGGGCATTTTCTGCCTGGACATAACGATTTCATGGTGGGGGGAGGCAAAGCAGTGGATATTACCAGAGATTTTCAAACCTGGGGCAGGCAAGGCCTCAAGAAACCCGCAGTCTCCTGCAGCACAGTTTTTTCCTAAGTCATACTATATAAGAAAATTTTCTACATCCATAGAGACCTCTATGTGGTTCTCTTATGAGCACCCTCCCTCCAGATTTAAGCATCTTCTAAACACTGCAAGCAAAATTTACTTCAGCATTCTGACATTTTTTAAGCAGACTCACAGAAAGATCACCTTCTATGAGTCTTTTTATATCTCAAGGGATTGTATTAACCATAAGAGAGCCCTTGACTGAGGACATTCAGTTTTCCTCTTCTCATCCTTAATCATTTTCAGAATCATCCCTTTCCAGAATGTCATCTCCAGGCTGTTATGAGTGGCTTATGTTCTCTAGATGAATATATTAACATTTGCTTCACTAAACATGTGTTGTTTGAAGGTCCTAATTTATCAAGTGATACAGTCAGGCAGTGTGATTGCCATGCTTTCCACACTATTTACCCATCTGCCAATCTTTGTGTCATCAACAAATGATTACCAGAGGTAATTTCAAGCTTCCGGCTCATTGATGAAAATGTTGACTACCACTCTCACCAGCGACACATCCTCCTTCAGCAAGAGCTCTCTGCTGACAGCTGCTTTAAATCTGTCAGTCACTTTGTCCTTCATGCCACTTCACCTGCCCTTTCCTGATGTTTGGTTATGCTAATTTGTAATCAGACTGTTACATGGTCACGAGGGAGACACTTCATCAGGGACTATCATGTAATAGTTGACTAGTGACTTTACTGGCCATACCTGTGAACTCATCAGGAGAGCACTATTATATTTATTCAATGAGACATACTTTCCACAGTGCCATGTTATAGGAATTAATTGCTTTTTTGTTGTCCTTTTTTTCTTTATCAGTTGAGTCCCATGTCAGTTTTTCCATTTTGCTTGGATTGGGGTTCAGGTAAGTGATCTGCAGTTACCTTGCTCATCCAGATTGCCCTGTTTGAACTGGCATTGTGCTAATGTTCCTTCCATTTTTTGGACTCTCCCATTTCACAAGGTAGTTTCAAAATTAATCCCAACAGACCTCAGGTAACAATTTTGTGATTTGTGAATGCAGATTATTTGGTCTTCTGGTTTGAAAATGCTTTGTCCATAAGACACATTTAACTTCCAAAGACATTTAACACCAAAGCAGGAATATTCACTGAATTGCTTCTGATTCATGTTATCACTCCTGCTTTTGCTATCTTTACCCAGTAATGAGCCTGAGTGGTTGCTGCAGTTGCCTTTGTTTGGAACATCCTTTTGAAAACATCCTTCTGTTGTCTTATGTCCTACTGTCTATGTATTTTCCTCCAGATACTCTTACAATTTTAAACCTTCAGTTTTAAAATACTGAAGTTTGAAAAAACTATTCTTTTCTCATCTGTTTAATGAAAAATCTTTTTTTTTCCCCTGTTATTACCCTCAGCTTTGCCACAAAACTTTTGACTTCTGTTGTGCTATTTCTTTTTTTGTAGACTTGCAGATATTTGCTATCTAATACAATTCTACTGGACATATCTACTTTTATTCACATTTTTTTTCTGTCTGAGTTACATCCTCACAATCTGGCTAATTCCTAGTTTTCTTTGAGTTTGAAAAATTAGCTCTTTTGAGGTCCTGGTACATATATAATTGTTAAGGACAGCCCTTATTTGCCCATATTGAATATAATCAGGTCATACTCATGTTCCCTGGACAACTGTCAGCTTCTAGCCCAGTAATAAATTCATCTTTGTCAGAACAAAGTCCAGAAATGTTAGAACGTGATGGCCCTTGTGTTAGAAAACAGACTGTAGTTTTCCCCAAATCAGGATGCTTTCTCAGTGGCTGTTTGGAGCTTAGAGTGTACGGAAGTCCCCTGGAGCATCATCTTTCTTTCCTTGCATTTCTCATGGAGAGTATGGAGTAATTCCTATTCTATGGCCTGCTTTTATGGCATTATTCACACAGTCCATCTTCACCGACTATCTTTCCTAAGCAGGTCATAACCAGTTATTTTAACATTACGATCATGCAAATTGAAACCAGCAGATTTGAGTAATGCTGATTATATCATATTTCTACTCACTAATGAGAATTTCCAATTCCTCTTGCCTCCTACCCAGACGACTAATGGCTACATAAAATCAAATGGAAAATGTCTTCTGTTCACATTCTTTATCACACGATTAAATCATTTTGCAACATGCCAAGCTTGTTTGTAGTTAGTTCCTTAACCCACAGCTCTTGCATTGTGTAATGCCTTGACTGTTGCTGGATTCAGGATAGGAAGATTAATTCTCTCTCCTCACCAGCAATACGCCTGTCATCCTGTTTATACAGGGGATGTGACCTAGTGCCCCTCAAAACCCAGACTTTCAATGTCACCTCTCTCAGCTAAACAGTAGTTAGTTCATCTCTGTGTTCTGTCGCTGATGGGGCTAAAGGGATTGTCGGTAGGTTACGTGAACCTTGCTCTTCTTTGGCTCCTTTCCAAGGGTTCCTCAAATCTTCTGTTGTCTGTGCTTCTTCACATGATGTTAAATCAGGAATTTCCCCATTTATAGTCACCAGTGTGACTTGATGAATGAATGCACAATCCAGTACCTATTGTGCTGTTATCCCTGTTATTTTCTCTAGGGATATGACTTCCCACCCCATTTTCTTCATGCCAATGTCCTCATCCATTTCGCAATAGATTTCCTTGGTGAGTTCAAGAATCCTCTTCATGCTTTTCAAAGTTACCATCAGCATGTCCCTGAACAAGTTCTTGGCTATTATTTTTCTGTTTGTTTGAAATTCTTTCCTCTAACCAGACTCAGTTCATGTAACTTGCCCTAAGTATCCTCACACTTCATACTATTCACATGTAGATGAGTTTGGATTTACTTTGCACGAACTTAGCAAGTACAGTCAAATCATGATTACTTGCATGCAAGCAACCACTAAATAGGTCACTGATCAGTTTCTCTTCTCTGTCAATATCAGGTCACATGTGAAGTGCATAAAGGATGGAACTCTTTCTGAATCCAGAGACTGTCACTTGCGGTTTTGAATGGCACATGGATAGCTGTATATTAAGGCGAGCACCCTGAAGCATTTACTAGGATTATTGGTTAATGCTATGAAAACCTCACATCTCAAAAGAAAGTTTGGGTAAGTTCATTTTTGGGTAGGTGGCTCCATTTGCCTTTAAAGAGGTGTGATTTCCAGAGTGTAGTAGAGCAGACAGTGCTGGAAGCAGTTCAGTCTGGTCAGGCTGGAGTGTTTGTTTAAAATCAGAGTTGTTTCTTGAACCATTTGTTAAAAGCTGTATCATCACACTCTTTGTTGGGCTTCTGCCTCTCCTGGGAGCTGTGATGTGCATACCCAATTTGACTTAATGGTGATCCCTTCTCTCTGCCCACCCAGCACCCAACATGGGACTCCATCCACAGTGGAAGGGGGTGAGAATTGGCTGGATCCCTTTGATCTCAGCCAGCAGGGCTGGTTTCTTGTCTCTGTCTTTGTTCATTTTATGATCCAGTTTCAGATGTCCCCAGACTAAATAGGGAAAAATCCTTGCCCTGAAACCCAGTCCATCCTTGGAGTAAGCCATTAGATGGCTTGGGATATCTGCTGCCTGTCTCCAGCAGAGAGTGGGATAGTTCAGAACTTTCTTTGAAGTTTCAGCACAAGAGATCCTCTACTTGTCTTCTGTGGGGTAGCTTTGCTATCCATACTGGAGCAACCAATAATGGCCATGGTGCATGCACATTGCATTTCTGCATCCTCTCCTGGTAGAATCTCATCCCTCTGCGTGACAGGAATGTTGTGAATCGTGTTAAGGATTGGTCACTGTAGGACTGCTGAGGCAGAAGGTCAGCTCATATGGTTAAATAACTGTGACCTGAAGGGCTCATCCATATCACCTGGGAATATCTTTCCTTGGATAGTGGCAGCAAGATCAGAGCATGAGGGAATTTTCTGTGTTCCATTCCGGCTCTCCTGCCCAGCATGGAACATGACAGTAACAACTTCATGTCAAAAAGTCCCTCCTGGAGATTTTCTTCCACTGTCCAGCTGAATCAGTGGCATGTGAAGATGTGATAGCAGATGTGATATGAAGATCTGACTTGGGAAAAAAAAAAAAAGTTAAGTGTCTTTGAGCTGGGTATTTTTTGGTGATTCTGGAGGCTTGTAAGACTGGGCTAACCTCAGATGTGGAGCGAGACTATGGAAATGTAATTGCACCTTCAAGTTTGAATAGATCCTCAAGGTCATTGTCTTCAAGCTGTAACATATGTGTACAGTGGCTCTAGGAGGACCTGGATCCTGGCTGTTGATAAATGGCATTATTTAATTTATTTCTTTTCTGTCAGTTGCAACATTGGCCAGGGAAACCTGCCCCACCAGTTTTGCCATTATATTAATTTTTGGCTTCCAGCCACACTATAAAGTCAATAGTAGTCAATGAAACAATAATGGGAGAGGAGGACCAGGATTAAAGACAGAGCCCATCTCTCACCAATAGACATGTGACTCCAAGGCTATGTGTTGGCTTATAATTACTATTAACAAAAGCAACCTGGGAAGGAAATGTGATCTTCCCTTTGTGCCATGTGCAGGGTCAAATCTTGAATATGCTTCCTGGGAAAAAGAAACAACCTCCTGCACAGTGGAGAAAGGCAAAGACTCTCTGCTGAACCTGTGGTTTTCATTTGTCTGGTTTCTGGATGACTGCATGATGTTATGGAAAGTTTTTTTGTAGTTTCTAAGTCCTTTTGTGAAAATCAGAAAGGTATGCTGGATGAAGAAAAATAAATCAAAGTTGTTGGCATTATCCCTTCCCCAGCTTTACAGTTTGCTCCAGCAAGGATGTGATTTATGAGAAATTCCCTGGCTTTATTGTGGAAAGTATCAAATGGAAGAGTATATCCATTTCATTCAGCATAGCTTAAGATGATATAGCTGGAAGTTGACTGAGTTGAAATCCCAGGGTATATACTGCCAGAACTCAAGTGGCCTAAAAATACACACAGTGATTTCCTGATGTCCTCCACACTCACCAGAATAGTGCTAATGTGCTGGTCATGGCATAAAATGCTGCATATAGCAGATTGCTAGGAGAAAAAAAAACACATTAGGTTTTAACTTTTCAATGTAAGATCTGCTTTAATGCAGCTTGACCACTCTGAACATTCTGTGCCAAAAGGGGTTTTGCCACAGTCCTTAGAAGCCATGTCTTTCTCAGGTACCACTGCAACATTTGACCAGATGACTCATTCCTGTACACTTCAGTGTCTGGGGTGAGGCCTTTTTTTGCAAAGAATCCTTTCTTCTCTCATCAAAACTCTCCAGGGCAAGGATTAGCTTTTGTTCTGCTGTGTTTGTACAGCACCACACACAATCTTGCATGGTCCCACAGAGCTCAGCCCTTCACAGTCCTCTGATGGGCTGCTGCTCCTGCTTACAGCTGACTGCAGAGCCTGGGTTTCCTCAGATGTTCCTGACAGACCTGCTAACTTCTTGCAGATCTGAAGTCAGATATGGATGCCCTAAAATCTAGACACCACCCTAAAACACCACCCCAATGCTGAGTAGCAGTTTTTGTCCCTGAGAGGTGTAAATGTGTGTGACCATGTGGTTCTTTGGTGGGGCTCAGTTTTGGCAGCTGATGCCAGTACCCAGGAGGTTTAACCTTCCACTTTGCCCATGGATGAGGAAACCTTGATGGAGAGCACATGGCACATAACTCCTGTTTGCCACAAAGACAGCTTTCTGTACCATACTCTTCATGGGATTCTTATCATGGGCCAAAGCTTTCAGAAGCAGGACATCAGGTGGAGAAAAATCAGATATAGGAGGACATTAACAACTTGAGAAGTGCCCTTTTTAAACAGTGTCTTAGGCTCTGCACTTCGGTGGGATGGTATCTACTGGGTGTGCAAAAGCCTCTTTCAAAGACAGGTCTTCCTGAGAGAAGCACAGAGTAATTGTGAAGGTTACCAGCACAAACATGAGGAAATATATGTAAAGTTGGGGCTGGAGATGGTGTAGGGGTAGGAGAAAGACAGAAGATATCAGATGAAGGGCTTGCCAGGCTTTTGGTTACATGCTCAGTTTAGTGGAAATGAGAAGGAAAAGCCTTCTACTTTTCCTCTTAGTATGCTATCCTCATAGCCTATATTTGTCATCTAGGCATTGAACAGCAGAGAAAAAAATTTGCATTGCAGTAAAAATAAACTGGCTTTTTTGTTATTGACTATTTTTATCAAATGTTTAAAATAAAACAGTGCAAAAAAATGAAAATCATACCCATTCTTTTGCCAATTTCAATACAGATAGAGATGAGCTGAACTATTTTTAACAAAAAATAAATACCCCTCTTTGAGGTCTTCCTCTGAATTTCATACCAGGACCCTTTGTGTTCCCTGGCGTGAGTGTTTGATCCAAAAATACACAAAGATCTGCCAAACCACTAAGTACAACTGAGACAAAGTTGAGTAAAAATGGAGCCAAAAAAAGTTGTGTGTGTGGCTTTTCTTGAGAGGTTTGATCACTTCTATGTTTTAGAAATATGTAAATATATAAATGTATGCAAGCTGATTTATAATTGTTGTTTATCAGGGAAACTGTGCAGGTAAACAGAAAAATATAGAAAAGACCATTAAACAGGCACAGGAGAGAGATTAGAGAATGGAGAATGGATCAGGGAAGTTAAACTCAGCTGTTCCATCTTCAAACTGAGAAAAATGATGGTGTTTTGATTCTTGGTGGAATTATCATGTAAAACCCCATGACACAATATGCAAGCAAACCACGAATTTTGGAGAAATACTAAAAGGAGCTGATAGTTCTGGTGCTGATATAAACAGCAAGAGTTGAGATGGGAAGGACTGGTAATTTGCAGGAGTGCACCCAGCTGGCAAAAGTCCAATTGCAGAATCAAGGCTTTCAAGCAGAAATGGGGCTGCAGGCTGGGAAAAGAGGCTGGCACCTGGGAACTGGTACTCCTAATGCTGGAATTAGGAGAAGGTATTGCTCAGCAGATCATTTTGTTCTCTTCTAGCTGGAAAAAAAGGCTGACCAAGGAGTACCACAGCCCTGTGGAATTATGACTACTATGTACCACCAGTATATTTAACTGCTGAGAGGGATCCCAAAAGGACAATCACAAAACTTTCTTAGAGAGTGGGCTATGTGCTGAAATGGGGTGTTACCTTAAATGATAGCAAAGCTTCCTTGTGAAAGATATATGTGCATTTATACCACCTAAGCCCAGTATTCAGGACAAACTAAACTTGAAAGTGCATACCTGTCTTTTCTTTGTGCACACATATTTGACTTTAAATTATCTGGAACGAAATAAGTGAAGCCAGTATTTCTTCTTTCTGGCACACCAGAAGGTCCTAAAGGAACCAGAAGAGGTGACTGTCTTCCAGAAAACATTTCCAGAGTATTGTACTTCTCTTTTGTTCATTTACCTAAATGAGACCTTTTTACTTACCTTAAGAGTTTTGTGTTATGTTTCATCTCAATGACCCAAATACTGCTATGTGTCACAATTTAGACCTGACAATCCAGGGACTATATCTTCCCAGGCATCTTTGATAGTGTCTTGTCCTCATTCAGCTGACAAAGAGCTAGAGGAAGGATCTTTCACACAAAAGTAACAGGAAGGATGCTTTACTATTTATGGAGAGGAGAGCTTTTAAGCACAAAAAAAATGTGATAGGTACATAACTTGCATAGTCTTTCACTGGAATTGGGGGGCCTGTCTTCTGTTTGCATTTTAAAATGTGTCCTGACTCAAACTATTCAGCTAAAGCATTTCAAACAGAGAGAAAAAAAAATCAAGACAGGGAGGCAAGCTTATTTTCTGGTACAGTAGAATGCCAGCTTTATCTGGATGAAAAAAGCCAGAGATTAAATTTAGTTCCTCAAAAGGATGGTGAATATCAAACATTACTGCAAGGTTTGGATAAGCCTTGTTTGTTTGGATTCTTATCCATTCCACAGGCGAGAATAGTTTTCTCTCCACAAACAGAAATGTTTCCAAACCCAGTCCCTCTTTACCAAACCAAAGTGTTAGACCTAGAGACAGCAAACGTTCCCCAGACTCTGTTTCTTCCACACAGCTTCCCTATCAGCCCCAAAATCTGAGCTCTCCCGAGCTTCCTGTTTTCCACAGTTGCATTCTCACTTTCATGGTATTTTCTGAAGCATGCCCCACCACAGCTGGTGTAGCTTCTACTTGGGAAAATATTATTTTCCCATGCTGCTGTTGAATCCCCGGAAAAGCTCTGCACAGACACCTGCACAAAGAACCCCTCTGAGAGCTCTACCATGGTCAGTTCTATTAATACTTACCAAGGCCAGACACCCAGTCTTCAAAGCCTAGAAATTGTTTGATATTCCAAAAAACAGTGATCTCGAATTGCTTCACACCTCCCTAGCCCAACTGTAGCAAAAAAAAGTAGCACAGGGGGAAGTAAAAAATATTTTTTGTCTGTCCCATGCCCCTACCTGCAAATTGCTTAATCCTGAAAGCAAATTTCACTGCTATGTTGCCATTGTGTAGTGGGCAACATTATTATGACACCTTAAAAAAAATCTTCAATGAGAAATGACTTTCAATCTCAATGAAGAAATGTTTGAAGGAAATGTCTGCTTTGGTAAGATTGGGGTTTCTTTTTCTTTTCAAATTCTGCCTTTTCAGAACAAGGGACCTGATGAGACACTGGTAGGTGGCAGACACTTGGATGCACTGACAAACGATGGGATTTGCCAAACTCTGGCACCATTGTCTAGGAATAGGTACTTTATGGTTGGGCCCCTGCTAGCAGTGGTGGCAGGAATGGTAGATCCCTGGGGTTATTTTATAAGGGCCAGATCCCCCTGGCCTAGACAAACAGCCTGGTGGACAAACACCCTCTAAGCTGGTCCCCCAAATCCTACATGGAAGATAAGATGCATTCTGGTGATGATTCCTCCTGATCCAACTCCTGTCAGTGGGTGATGAAGACCCGAGAGAGCTCCTGGAAAAAACTAGGATAGTGAAGGTCATGGGAGTGCTACCAGATAAATCCCAGTCAGTGGGGATGTGGGGTGCTCCTGGATAAGACCTGCTCAAAGGAGGTGACTCCAGGTTGTGTTTCCACCTCTGGCTACTGAGGCTGCTGTGTCTGGGCTTAGGTGTTTGCCTCTCTCGTCTTCCCAGTCCCTGCTCTCCTGTCTGGCTCATCCTCCCTTTGTTTACTCACCTGTAAGATATATTGTCTCAAGGCCAGACTGCTTGGTTCCCAGAGCAGGCAGCCTGGGAAGCACAGCTGCCTGGGTTATGAGTTAGTGCAGCTACGTGCCAATCCTTTTTTAGGGTAGATGCACATGGATGTAGGGCTTGCAATAAAAAGCGAACAACGAAACAGCTGTGAGCAAAGACATGGCACGCATGCCCTGGTGAGCAGGGGCCTGGAGGCAAAGAGCCCTGGGAGGAAGTAATGGACATCCCTGTCCCCTTTGTCCTCTCCCCTCTGCCACCCTACCCCACTACCCCCACCACACCCTTTGGTCAGGCTGCTAGAGCAGGAGGACAAGGAGGTGAATGTGGCACCTCACCACCAGAGAAGACTCCAAGTGTCCATCCAGGAAACATGCAGAGAGGACTTCTGCTCTCCCTCCTGCTTCCACCCTACCTCCTTACCCTCCCATCCACTGAGGGGTTGCCTGAGTGATGGCTGGAGTCTCATTTTTGGTTCAGTTCAAGTAGTGCAGACATGATGCTCACCTGCCCTTCTGCTTCTTTACGTCCTCAGGAGAGTAACTAGATGGGCTCTTTGGTCATCCATACTGCAGCTGGGTGTGTGCAGGTCTGTTGTGGGTGGAGATATGCACAGTTAAGTACAGAGAAATTAATGACCTTCATTCTGGCCAAAAGTGGGAGAGTGAAGAGAGGTTCTGGAGCCAGGGATGGAGGTAATAATGTGTCATTTAGGGCACAACTAAAGCTTTCAGACATCATCTCTGAGTTTTTATGCATTGGGTTCACACAGTTTGGCACATCACTGAAGTCTTTCCAGAGTCTTCTTGTGCCCTGTGCCACAGCTGATCTGTCCTCTGGTGAATGTTGTGTGGGAAGGTCCTGTCACATAGGTGATGATTTTGAGAGGGTCTGTGGAGAACAGAAAATGACATTGTTCTGTCTTGGCCTGCCAGGGAGCTGCTCTGCTGCACAGGTACTGTATATAACATACAGGATGCTAATTCAATTTTCGTGTACATTTTGGAGGAGCTGAATGTGGCCTTTGTCTAATGCTTTGGCTCACAAGGGCTTTTTCATAAGAAATTCTATTTAAATGAAATAGAAAACTTTTGATAGTTACCAAACACCAGGAGACAATGGCAGGCTATATCTGTTCATCATCATCAGCCATTCATTTATCCTAGGAAGGAATTTTTTGGTGATAATCCTGAGTGAAGGCTTACTTGTTTGCATGACTGGATGAGATCCAGCATCGATAGCACCTTGCTGAACCCTTTGGAGTGTCAAGCTGAAATTACAGGAGAGACGTAATAAAGCTTGGGAAGCACTAACAAAAAAACCCATTCTCAACTGCACCTTAAGCATCTTTCCATCCTGGCAAAGGAGGATGTGAAGAACAAGAACAGATGGGCAAAACACAGACAGCCATGCCTCCAGCAAGAGGTAAAGACCAAAACACGTAAATTTAAAAAGGACAAACAGAAGCATGTTAGAAGGGGAAGAAATAAGCTGGTGGAAAGTGGTTGTGGTAAGAGTGGGGTACAGGAGGGCAGCACCACAGCAAATAAGAAACCTGAAAGCCCACCCAGTGCTGCTGAGCCCTGCAGCTCGGGCTCACCTGCCCTGTACAGGTATGTGCATCATCTCCCTTTAAATATTACCCTACGGTCTTCCCAGGCACCCTGCGCTGCTGGCTCACACCTTCAGCATCAAAAGCAATCCCCAGTCCCTAACTTGGCTCTTCCTTTCCTCTGTTTAAGCTCATTAATTATTATACTGCCCCCGGAGATGTGATAATTAGTTCATTAGGGGATACTTTTGCCTGCATAGAAAGCAACAGTTGCAGCCATCATCAGGAGAGAGGACAGTGTCTGCGTGCAGCCATCCCAGTGCCAGATGGAGTCCAGGTTTCAGGTGAAATTCTGCCTTAAAGAGCTGACTGAGAAAGGAAGGCTTTTCTTCTTAATGATGTTGGATATGTTCCAGGACCTTGCAGAAAAAAAAGTCGAGCTAGATCCCGAAGGAATTAATGCATCAGTTAGCTCCAACTAAAGCTTCTAGGGAAGTGATAAGAAGGCATAGTAAATATTTTACCAGGGGCTAGGCCGAAATATCTGAACCACTCTGGGGCAAATTAGTGGCTGAGCTCCTATCAAGAGCACCTAGCAGAACACAGCTCCGAGGAGGACACACAACCTTGTTTAACCCCAAGGAGGTGTCAGTGCTTCTGTGGCAAGCTTCCATCCTGCCTCCGGCAAGCAGCTGGGCACAGTCCAAGACTGCTTGTGCTTTCCTCCACCAGTACCACAATGAATAGCATTCCCCTCTCTCACACTCACCAGGGCTTCCAGAAGAGCTCACATTCTCCATTTGCATTTCAGGTAATTTCAAAAATGTGAGCCCTTTGTCACCTCTTGATGGGAGCTGAGACCTCTGAGTCTGTGTGTGGGGAGCCAGCTGGGGAAGCAAGAGGGCTGAAGATATGAAAATGCCTTTACCTGCTGCTTTCAAGCAACAGTGGGGAGCTGCAGTGCAGGAGGTGACCTGTGGGAACTAGATGAGTAGATCATGTATAAAGGCCATGGGTTCAACAGGCAATTAATGAAAACCAGAACTATTATTTGTCTAAGTGATTGCAACAGGTTGGGGTCCAAAGAACCCAGTCTTCACTAGGGGAAGCTGGACCTTGTTAGTCTGCCAGAATGCTTCCAAATGAGGCAGAAAACTGGTAGCTAAATGGATTCAAATGATTTCTTAAGGGATTGTCAAAACTTACTGGCAAAAAGCTGTGAGAGAAAAAAAACCCCAAGTGTAAGGAGTTAGGTAAATGACTACTCTTACATTAGTCCTGGGGCTATGGGCATGTCTATGAAGTGTTCTGCAGCCAGATACTGATACACTGTCTGAACTCTGAACTGATCAGACACCACAGGATAGCACTGACCCTAAAGTAACCCAAACTTGGGTTTTTCAGTGTGATAACTCCTTTAAAACAGCGTGCACTCAACTCTGCACACAGAGAGATCCTGAGCATGCTTGCTCAGTGCCTGGGCAGAGTGCAAAGTCATTGACAGATGTAGCCTGAGAGAGGAGCTTAATTAATAGATTCTAGAAAAGGTCCTAGAAGGCTTTATGCTGAACCAGAACACAGGGAAAATGGCATACTCAAAAAATGTGAAAAAAAAAAATAATGTGGAGAAGATAAGAGAAGAGAAAGACCAGTACACAGTTATTTTGTGGCAGTGAGTCCCAGGCATCACCCCTTGCTTAGCAGGCTGAATTTCTCATTATTCTCAGTGTAATAAATGTGAATGGGTGAAGATACAGTAGCAATGGCTAAATCAAAAAAAGTAGAAAAGCTGTTGAAAGGTTCACAGGAACCTTTTGATATCTCTACCTACAGTCTGGACGGTCCTATGGGGCAGGAAGGACTCCAGTAGCTGGGGGACTCGATCAATATTTAGAGAAATATGGAGTTCCATACTGTGTATTGCTCTTTGCACTCAGTTTGTGTCCTGGCAGGATCAGGTTCCCCACCTTGCTGGGCCCTGGTAGGCAGCTGCCCACAGCAATGCAAACCCTGCTGCTGTCTCTCTCTGCCTGGCATGGATGCTGGCAGACAAGCTTCAGGGCAAATGGCCACTTGGATGGGCTCCCTCTGGGCTGGCTTGGGAAGGACAGAGCCTGGGGTCACCATCAGGATGGGCAAGAGACAAAAAGAGCCACTGCTAACATTCTACCTGTCTTAGGGCTTAAATTTAACTCTTGGGTCAACCAGAGCTGCCAGCATGGCACCTTCTGCCAGCATAAAATGGCCTTTAAAGTGGGAAGGAAAATGAGTATGTAACACAAACAAATAAAAATTGGTTGACCAAGAATTCAGGGAGGGCAGTGTAACTGCACACAAAACTGAGTTTTGCCTCAACCACCAATTTACCTTGTCTTGAGGGCGCTGGAATATGTTAAGAGGCATCCAGTGGCCACAGACGTCTGCCACTCACAGCCAGAGCCCGGCAAGCGGCGCCAGCACTTGCTCCTCCTTGAGCCCTTCCCAGCTGGCAGAGCTGGTGCCCTTCAGTTCTGCTTCCCAGGCCTAAATGTGGCTCTGACAGCCCCTGGGCTGACCTTTCCCCCTCCTTGCAGAACACCTTGTAGGTATGCCTGGTGAAGGGTCCAGAGACGCCAGGAGAAAATCTCACTGGAGCTCAGGAAGATGTGAGGAATTGGGAATGTACATCCAGCAAGAAGCACGGCCCTTGCGAAGCACGGCAGAAAAGCTGAAGAAGAGCAGTATATTTAAGTCCTCCACCTGGAAGGGATGTTTTATGGTGGCTTCACTGCAGGCTAAGCAGTCATGAGACCATAAGGGAAGAAATGCTCTCTTTTTGCAGTGGCAAGTCCCAGACAGAGGACTAGGACAGCTCTGCCATTCTTAGCTGTCTGGAAACATGCTTCTCATTCTGTCAATGTTAAATACAGATGTATTTAGAGAGCAAAATTACAGAACTGAGCTGGTTGTGGAATTTCTGATATTGTTTCCGGCTTTTTTTTTTCATTTCCTTTATTTGTACACCTTTGCATCATTTTCCCTCATGCTGTCCTCCACAGAGCTGCCCCGAGGAGCAGACTGACCTGTGTGAAGCTCCTTGGACCGTGCTACACATCCATCTTGATGCAGCATTGCTAAACAAAAGACGGGGCCCAAGGGAGCCATGAACCCTGCGGCGGGGCTGGTGGTGTTCTCCATGCCCAGCTTCTGCAGGAAGCTCAGTGCCCATGATGTTCCCTCCTCTGCCTACAGGGACATCTCTGCGGTCCTGGGAGCTAATTTTAAGTGCCTTGTCAGTGGCTGACTGCAAAGACAGACTCAGAGGTGTTCAGTTAATTTGTCAGAGGTCTGGCATTTTCAACCCTATTTTCAACTGGTTCAGGCTGGAGCCTCTTAAAGACACAGCTGTCCCCAAAACCAGTGAGGAAAATGTTGCTAAGCCTGCATGGCCAAATCAGAGAAGCTAGGGGTCATTGCAGCCCCCAGCTACAGATGGTTAGCTTTTTAACCCAAGCTATCTTATCTCACGCTTTAGACTTTGGAGAGGCTGGGTTCAACTCTTGGCGCCTCAGCCAGGAAGCTGGCTGCCTTGGATGCTCTCCAACGCTTATTTACAACATACATATGCAGTGTGCCCATTGATTTATACTCCCAGCAGCCTCCGCCCCAAAGAAGCAGATTTAGAAGCAGTGTGTCTTCAAAGCAAAACCAAGCTCCACTTTACTTTGCCCTCAGTTAAGCCTCATCCTATCTGGATGCTCAAACACAGGTAGTCGTGGTGGAATTTTTGGCAAAGGACCCCAGCAGGATTAAACACCCAAGTAGGAGCAGAAATTTCCATTCTCTTACATCAGTGTCATGGTTGTCCACAAGCACTGAGGCTGTCCAGGCTTTGTAGGGGAGTCTAATGGTGCTCCTGGACAGATTTAGGTTCCTAACTTTAGATCCTTCTTTGAGAAATTTAGCCTTTATGTTTTGGGCCCAAAGTATTTCTGCATGGTGACACACTGTCATCCCTTCTATTCTGGCACACTACCACCTATTCAAACACACCAGCCATGCTAAAACAGCCAAATGAAGTTGTCTTTTCTTCCTCCTTTTTCCATGCTCTACATGCGGACTATTTCTGTCCTGAATCACATGGTCTCCTCTCAAAATGAGGCTCACACACCTAAAGGGAAAAATGTCCTGTTTGTTGCAGGAAAGGGGAAGTCGGTGCCGAGGTTGGGCAAGTTTTGGCTAGCTGATCTCTGCCCCACAGCTGCAGCTGAGCATCCCACCCTGATGAGCTCTTCTCCCAGCACCCCAGCTTTATGGCTTCACTCCACTGGCCAAAGCCTGGCTAGAGGCAGCCTCACACCTGCTTTTCTTCAGCAGATCTCCCTTTTCTTGGGCACATGAATCATTCTGTGACATTTTCAAGGATCTGCCTGGTGCTCAGGATCAAAGGCTCGGCACCTTCCTTGCATGTGAACTTGTGCCAGCATTTTCATAAAAAAAATTTGTGTGCCTTGTTCAACAGACCTGGCTAATAGCAGGTTCTGAGAAGCACCTAAGTACCTGGTAGTGGAGATGTAATAAAACCTGCTATACTTAGGCCCTTGCAGGCACTTCCAATTATAAAAATCTGTTTTTGTACCTTTATAACCATCCTTTTTTTAAACTCTACTTTACAAAGAGCCTCAACCTTTGAGCTATATATTTTTCTTACGTTAAAAAACCCGCATATTGTTTTGCTTATTTTGAGCTGAGCATTTGGAAAAAAAACAAACAGGTTTGCTGGTGGGAGAGCTATTTTTCATGTTTGTGCAAATAATGAATGGTGTGATTGATAAAAATGAAAGTCCACAAAGGATGCAAAATTTCCCTTTCCAAAAGGGAGTTCAAAGAATGAAGCATGTTTTCTGAGGTGTTTTTGAGAGGAGGTTGTAGGGCTTGTGGCCTTGCTCACAGACAGAAAGGGCTCTCTAAGGTAGGGAAAAACTCTCAGGAGAATCACTGAAGACTTCCTATGCCTTGCCTGGCTCCATGCTCAGTTCAAGGCAATGCAAAAAACAATTACCAGTGGGGAACCATTTCCTCCTCACTTAATAGTTTGGAAATATGACCTGTGAAAAAACAGAAAGAAAGAAAGAACAAACCCTTCTGACTTCAGTAGGAGAATGGATACAGAAAGTCTGGAGCATTTTAGCTGCCTTCTAAATACAAAAGATAGAGGAATTTCACTATTTTGATTTTCTCTTTCTTTTCAACGTAACAAGTGAAACTGGAAAATACAAACTCAAAGACCAGCTCTGCACTGAGAGTCACTGAGCCAATTCTGTAACAAGAGTGCAACTCAGCCATAAACGTCAAATGTAAATTTATATTTCTTTTAAATTGGTCACGTCCTCTCCTGCTATGTTATAATTTAGTGGGAAGGATGCTGTACTTGGGATGGACATGAAAGAGCAAGAAGTGCAGCCTGATGCTGGGATGCAGTTCATGGGGTCCAACGCCTCACCCCTGCCTCGCCCCTTCTCACAGGCGACCTGAATAGCAGTGGTGCTGGGGAGCCTCATCTGCTCAGGGGGCCGTGAGCCCCGGCAGTGCACAGAGCCATGTGCACCAAAGGAGCTTTTTGCATGCCTTGATGTGCAGCTATGGCTGGGCAGCCCTGGGCAGGTGGTCTGGGGAGGGTGGCTGAGTCAGCGGGGCAGTGAGGATGGCTCCGGGCAGCGAGGAGCAAAGAAGGGCGCTGTGTTTGTGCCTGCTTGGTGCAGCACAGTGCTGTGAGCAGCCTGCCAGCTCGGGGCCATGGACAGGGCAGCCTGCCAGCTGTCCCATCATGTCCATACTCACGTGCCCTGCCCCACAGCCTTCTGGAGTCTGTATGGACAGAATCAGCTCCAGACTGTCTCTGCCAGTACGTGCACGTTTGAACCCCTTATGTGTCTTGGTGTAGGAACAAGCAGTTGGCATGAGGGACAAGGGTTGTGGCTTGGTGGCCAACCTTGGCAAGGTGCTGTTGCCCATACAGATGGAAGGCTGTGCTGAAACAGGACGCTTATGGGGCCAGAAATATAGAGAACAGTGCACCTTGGTGTGCTCAGGGCTTTTAGAGGTACCACCAACAGTGGTTGGTTTAACCAAGAGGTGATGATTGATTCAGCACAGACGGGTGGAGAGGCCTCTGGCAGAGCTTTATCCCATCACCTTTCATTCCTTGGCTGCTGACCTCTCAGCAGCACACTTAGGAGTCAGGGACAGATTAGTACAGGTGGCTCTGTCCAATCTTCTTGTGGTATGGGGCTGTTTGTAGATTCCCCAGAGACAACCAAATCAGGAGAGACATCCAGCAAAAGCAAGACCAATGTAAAAGGTAGTATTATCCACGTGTGCTTTTAGATGCTTTGCATCAGTCTGGGGTAGGGAAGAGCAGCATCAGTACACAGACTTTGAGGTGGCTTGATTCCATATGTGGATAAAGTGTATGTGGACTCCTGGTTTACTGCTATTTCTCCAAGTGCTCCTTTGTCCTGTGAAAGCTCTCCCCAGGCCAGCTATGAGGCTGTGTGTAAGGTGTCCTGCTGAAACCCATGTCAGATCTAGCAATCCTGCAAAAGGGTAAGTGACTTGCTCTGGCACTGCAGGCTTTGGGTATCTCTTGGGAATTGGGAACTTTTGTGGTGTTGTGGTAGGTTTTGGACATAATTGAGGGAGGAGACATGGGAAGAACAACAGCTTTTACTGGATCAGATGTTATGGGTGGAGAAAAACAAGTGAACTTTTGTCCATATATGTCCTCCTGAGGGGTGCCCAAATGCTTCCCTGTTTTTTCTGCCTGTATCTATAGGTCCAAGGAAAGCTGGTACTGGCCCCTCCGAAACTTGCTGTGGGAGCCAAAAGGCAGTTTGAAAAACCAAACCAAAGCAACAATGTGTAATTGTCTGTAATCAGAGACAATGTTCTCTTAGCTCAGTTTTTCAGTCAAGCAGGATAAACGCTGACACGTTGCCCACAGCTGAAATCAACTTTTGGCAACAGAATGTGGCAAAGCAAAGAGCACCTTACAGTGTCTATGACTGGTACTGCTGAAGCTGCTTGTGCACTGGTCTTCTCCTCAGCTCTGCTTGACTGAGCACAGGGCAGCACACTGTAAAGTGCTGCTTCCAAGAGCATGCAGTGGAGAGTGCCTCCAGGAAACAGCTCTGGGTTTATATTTGTCCAACAGTGATGCACCTTCTGCTGTTCCCAGGCAGACTAGGGGGCATCTCGGCCAGAGGAAGAGAGGAGGAAGGAGACCAGAAACGAGAGACACAGAAGGAATCCAGACAGAGAGAGGCCAGCTCGGCTGAGCTCAGATCTTCTTGGCTTGGCGGATGCCGGAGCTGCCAGAGGATGGTCAGCATGCGCAGAATGAGCAGCACGGCTGCGGGCACTCACACTGTCTGGCCTGGCAGCAGGGAGGTGACCTTGACAGACTGCTCTTGTGCCAGGCTAGCCGGAGGCAGGAGGGCAATTGGAGCCGTGTCAAAGAGCATGGATCACTCCAGAGGGAGAAGGAAGCATGAGCCGTAGCAACTGAACTTGTTTATAACTTGTGTTTCTTGGTATGTGAGTGACAGGAAGGCAGGAGGTGTCTGAGGCAAGGAGCTCCTGCCTGCACACAAGAGTATCTGGTTTTGCATATTAGCCTCCTTGTTGCCAAAAATACTCTCACATGTATGTGCTTTACTATTATCTCTAATCGTTATAAATACACTCATAGGTATATACAGATACCTACAGATTCTTTATAGATATATAGATATAGATATAGATATATAGGTATATAGATAAGTCAGTTCCAGTGTGCTGTGCGCTGCATCCAGTCACATACCTGCCTTACTCTTAGGTGCTCCCAATGCTGTGTAGCCACTCTTCAGTGCATGGGTGCCTGTGTCTACTTTCCTTGGGGTTATCATGTTGAAAGCCCAGGAGCAGCAGGCTCTAATTTCCATCCAAAAGACTGATAAAAACCTGGAGAGGAGTAAAATCCAGGTTGCATTGCAACAGCACAATTTCAGCTGTATATTGCAAAGGTGGTTTAAAGCTGTCTCACTTCTTGGAAAAAAAATGTGCTCAAAGATAAACTATACCTTAAAACAAGAACTAAGGGCTTCTAGAAAGAAAAAAATTCTCTAAGTTTTTTGGGTTTTTTTTGTGTAGCTGGATGTGCAACTTGTTCTACACACCCAGACTCTTTTCAGCGCACTCATCAGTAAAACCCACTTCCTTCATCCCTGGGACAATAGGGCAATAAATGGGAACATCTCTCCAGGACTCTCCAATCTGGAGCAGCATTACTCAGTCCGTAAACCAGACAGCACCCAGGCTGAGCAAAGTGCAGAAAATCAAAAATGGAGGGAAATTTGTAAAAGGACAAAATAAAATGCATAGTTTTTCACCCAAATTTTCATCAGCTGAATGTGAATATTGTGGCTGCACTGAAGGAAAGGTGTTGTTCAAAGAGGGTAGGTGACCGGGGGGAAGGATACCCTTACAACTATCAATAAATCTGCAGCTCACACAGCTAAGAGCTGCTTCATGAGACCAGGGAAGATCATGGCTCCCATTTCTGCTCAGGCTTCAGCAATAGCTTTATGAAATGCAATACCTTATTCAAAATCCTCTGAAGCCTTGACAAATGTCTCCTACCTACCTGCTTGGACAAATGTTGGTTGTGGATCCATCTTGAAGGACTGAATCTGAGCCATTTTCCGTGGTCTACCTGTGGCAAGTCTGTACAAGCTTTTAGTAATAAAATACTTTATAAGTGTAATTCAGTCTGATCAAGAAGGGCTATGGCAAAACTGCTTCCTGCTCCAAAAGAATTCTCCATTCTATTATTCATATGCTTTAAAATACTTTACCTGTTAATTTTCCTGCTCCTTTTTTTGGGGAAATTTTTTTTTTTAGTGCTTGACAGTGCTGCTACAGGCTGTTCCTTCCACGGTGAAAATGAAGAGACATCCCAGCCCTGCCCCTTGAGAGCCAATAATTGAGCTGTGCCTGAAGTAGGCTGAAGTGAGAGACACCAGTAATGCCAAGAAGCACCAGCCAGGAGGCTGCTGTGGGACAACATCTGGTACCACTTCAAGGAGCTAGGGGATGGAAAAGACAGAGCTCTGAGAGTATTGTCTCATTCTCTTTTTTATTATTAGTTTTACTTTATTGTGCTAAGCACAAGGCAACAGAAACAAAGCACAAAAAAGCAAAGAAAAAACACAAGGCTCCAGAAAACATACTTCTAATTGAGTCACAACTCAGTTATTGAGGTTGGGTGGGGATGGATGACTGGTGTCTCTCAGACTTGGAGAGAGGAAATAACCAGGTGAGGAGCCCATGTCCTCCATCATAGCTCTCCTGCTTGCAGTGATGCAAGGGGAATGAGGGCAGCAAAGAAGGGTGCTCTCCCTACAGGGAGGTGACAAAGTGAAGGCACCACAGCAGAGTCCCACCAGTTTCTGTAGGGCAGAGCTGTGCAGCCTTCAGCACTCTCCCAGGATGATACAGGAGTCCTCTCAGCCTGAGATGGAGCTCGCTGTGGGGTATCACAGAGGGCAGGAGGTGTGGAAGAGGTCAGGATGCACTTGAGGGTAGAAACCACAGGGCACTTGCTGCATTGCTCAACTCAGGAAACCCCTTGGTCCTGTTTTCTGAAAGCTCAAGGAATATTTGAATAGAAAGATTACTCTTTTCAAGTCTATGTCTAACACACTTTTCCTAAGTATTTCTTGTCAGGCACAAAATAATTAGTGGGGTAAATGAGCCACTAGCCTGATCTTATGTACCTAATAACTTTTGACAGCCATAGAAAATAGCAATGGATGACAAGAAGGCATCCAGTTCCTTTCTGACCTACAGGGAAGATCAGCTGCTTTCCATTTATGTTTCCCAGTGATCTCTGATCCTTTCCTACTTTGAAAGAGGACTGGACTAGGTGACTTCTGGCAGTAGTGTCCTATCCCAGAAAACAACAATCTGGCAATAGGATGCTGGTGCCAGAGGAATTTAGCCAGCCTACACTCTCTTCCTGAGTTGCTCCCAGTAAATAAGGTGATCAGGAATAGGCAACAACCCAAGTGATTAGATTTGGAAGCTGAAAAATATTTGTCTTGGGGTGACTGTATGATGCCTGTATCCCCAAATCGTCTGTTCTGTTGGTGTTGAATATTAAATTCTGCAACTTTAAGACTGGTTCCAGGAGTGAAGCAGGGGAAAGAAGAAGTGCAGGGTTTGTTATCAGAGACTGCACTGGCTCCCCCGCATTCCTGCTGGCACTGTGTTGTCTGCGGTGGACAGCGAGGGAGAGCTCCCTTTTGCTCTGGGTGGCTTCTTCTGGCTAGCCGAGGCAGAGAAACTCCCTGGATTGTTTTTTTTCCTCCTTTCCTTTTTTTTCCTGGAACTGTTTTGAACCTGCTCTGGACTGAAAACTTAGAAAGAGCACCAGGAGCTCACACCTGTGTCCCACCAGGCCTGGCCTGGGCCGTGGCATTTCCCAGCACCGGAGGGACTGAGAACAGCCTGAGTGAGCCGGGCAGCCCACGGAAGGAACTCTTCTGATCCTGTCATCTCTTCAGAGTGGCAAGAGGTTTTTTTCTGTTTGGTATTGTTCAATTTTGTGCTGGGAGGTGTGTTGCCTGTTGAATAAACAGTTTTGTTTCTTTTTCCACTTCTCTCCAAGGAAATTTTTTTCCTGAACCGACTGGGGGAGGGATTGCTTGGATTGGTTTTTTTTTCCCTTTCCCTGGAGGGACCCCATTCAGAGGTTTCCTCCCAAATTTGCTCTAAACCAGGACAATATTCTTCAGAATATTTTTCAGAATATTCAGAATAGAGAAGACAACCCTGGTTTCACTCTTTTAGGACCCCCTTCAGCAAGGAGCCCATGCTTTACAGGCAAATTGATACTCCAAAAGAGTAGAAGTGACCAACAGATCCTGGTAAAATGGCAATCACTCAGAAGTGATTTTTCTGTTCCCCTGGCAACTTTTGTGTCTTTGGAGCCCTTGAATTCAAATATCCTTGGCCAATGGCAAAGGTCTTCCAGCAAACTTTCCCATCTCTTCCTGTCTTTTGTCTCCCCTTGTTTAAGATATTCCTTCTTAAAAGCAAACTTTGTTTGTTTCTCTTGTACTGGATTCTCACATTCTCTATTTCCATGTGGAAGAGCTATCAAGACTCAATTGCTGTGCTGGAAACAATTGTGAGTCCTCATCAGCATAGAGTTCTGCTAAACTGTCCCTACCTAGCAATCTATTCCTGTTTTCCATATACTGTTTCAGAAAGACAAGTCCTAATCCATTTCAAAAAAATATAATCACAAATGCTGGTTTTAGGTTAGTAAGGCAGAGTTCCCCAAAGACTCATCATCTTGTAACAACTCCTCCACATCCAGGTACCATCTCTACTCATTCTCAGGGCATTGCAGTTTTTTCTACCTCAGCTGAATGGCAAAAGGGGATTTATCTGGGGGACACTTATAGTGGGCCATCATTAAAACTCATCCTTTACTATGGTTTCTAGAAGGAATTTAGCCATTGTTTCTGGTACTTCAGAGTCGTACTGTCTGCTGAGATCCCTGTTCAACACACACTGTTATTCCTGCAAGAGAACATCTCTGTTGCTGCTTTCTGCCTTCCAGTTTCCTGTTAGTCTTACCCATTTATTGTAGAACACCTCTGCCATGTAACAAGTCCACGAGCAAATTACTTCAGCTTTTGGAAGGCTGTATGATGGTCAAATCATGGCAGTGTAAATGGTTTGAAATCATGAGCTTTTTACAACTTGTCTGCACAGGTCCTTGCACAAGAGGAGGCCACTGAGATATCCCTACCAGCCTGGTGATAGCATACAGTGTGGTGCCAGTAGGAGCAAACTATACTGTGGGATAGGAATAGATTTTAGTAGGGACTTGAATTAGCAGGTACTTATGTTCTCTCTTTCAGTTCTGCTTGTGGCCCTGTACTGATGATGGGGGCTATCCTTCCTCAGCCAAGAAGACATGATAGAAACTTCTATCAGTAGCTCTGGACAAATATTCTTTAAAAAATATAAATTTCTTGGACTGTTACAGCAAAGCAGGTGAGCACAGCCCTGCCCAAGCTTTACTGCCCCATTTAAAACTCTTCTGATATGTATCTGTATCCTGGGTGTGAAAAGGAAGGGCTGTGCATGTGATGTGTCTCTGGGGAATGTGTGTGAGAAGACACAAACCAGCAAGAACTGTGGCTCCACCTTTCTCATTCCCTGTGGAGCCGTTGGAGACCTGTGCCAGTCAGACCTGGTTATTGTTGGCCATTGAGTGCCACTCCGTGGGAAAGTGGTGTTCCCATAGCCTCGACATGCTCAGTGAGAAGGTGTTGGTTCTCACAGCGTTTTCAAAGAAGGTACAAGTATTTCCAGCTTATTGAAACATTTGTTTTGACTTTTATCACACTTTATGAGTTTTGTCTATTACGTTTCCATGCCATAATATTATGACGGGTCATGGCATAATAGTCTTACTGTTTTGACTCCAAAGCATGCTGTAACACGGGTCAAGCTGATGAAATCAAAATGAAATTAATGTTTTATTTTGACAAGATTGTGTTTCTCTTTCATTTGTTTGATAAAGTCAAAGCAAAAATGTCAGCAGGATTTTTCCACGGTGCAGTCTCAAAATTACATTTTCTCATTCAAGTGTGGATTTTGAATGGGCACCATAACCTTGTTTTGTGCTCAGATCATAATGGAAATATTTTACATGGATGGCATCTCAGAGTACCAGATTCTACTTGACTCTTCAGCGGTTTTAAAGAGCCCGTTGCAAAAGTACAATCTTGGACTATACTTTGAACTATGCCATCTTCTACTGTGCAGTTCCCAGTCACCCATCCCTTCTGTTCAACCAGCAGGCACCCAGTTCAGAAACAGACTGAGAAGGAAGAGCTCCTGAAAAACTGGGGGTTGTGTCCTGTTGGGTCAGGGACCCTCCAAAATACAGAATAAAATTATTTTAGAACAGCAGGGTTTCTATAAGGGGCCAGTGGTGTAGACATGCTCTCTGTGGCTATAAGCCTGATCCAGCTTTTACTCAGGTAGCACCCAGAAAGCACAATCTTTTAATCCTCTTCCTAGTCCTTGTTTCTCATGTATGATGCAGGCAAGTGTTTGTTCCTGCTTTCCCATCCCCATCTTTGTCTACTTGGACTGAAGTGTTTCTGAGACTGAGACTTAATTACTGTGTGTACAGAGCACTTGGGGCACCGTGGGAGTCTTGATCTCTGCTTCTGGTGACTGATAATGTATCCTTTCTATTGTGCAGTTTTCTACTCTGAATACCAACTTTCATGGTAATATATTTATTTCCCTTGTTTATTCCATCTCTTTTTTTTTCCCTCAGAGCTTCCCTTTGTTTGCTTGGTTGTGCTCTGATGCACAGGTATTTATCTAAATGGGGTCTGCTGTATTTGTACCAGCCCAGGTGGCAGGTAAGATGCAAACATCAGACACCTCTTTACACATCCCCAGGTTTCCTGAATGATTGATTAATTGCTTTCTCCCTTATCAGCTTTCCTTTCTCATAACTGGGGGTCAGCTTGCATGGACTAACACCTTCAGGGAGGCCCTATTTCCTATATACATCAGCTTTACTGGCTTCTTATTATCTCAGCCCTATCTGTACCTTTGTTCAATTCAAGAGGTAATTAAACTCAAAGCCAAAGCAAATGTCAGGGTGATAATGAGACAGATAAGATTAAAAAGAAGTCTTTTTTTTTTTTTAATACCTTACACATACCTGAAGTGACTGTTGGCCCACAGCCAATGGAAAGTTTCCTTTCTTGCTTGGATATAGTGAGAAAAATGACCATGTAAAAAAATGGCACCACCTCATCCAGGTGTGCACTGCTGAGAACAGCACCTACCTGGCAAAGCACTCGAGCATATAAGTATTTGCCCTGAAATTGTTTACTCATATGCTTAAATTTAAGCACGTGCTTTAGTGCTTTGTTCAACTGTGCCTCAACCCAATGCAGCTTGAGTGGGTGTAATTCAGCGGGTGCAATTCCATTCATTTCAGTGATGCCATGGGAGTCACTCTGGGCTGTAGCTATTGCCTTCAGTCTGCCACTTCTGTTGAAAGCCCACAGTAGTGCCAGGGCTTTTACATGCTGCCCAATTTGCAGAAGAGCTTGGAAATTACCCAGTCACTCCTTTGGGCTGCACAGTGCCATGCATCACCTGCTAGACTCCATCTTTCTCTGCCTTGTTCTGGGATGGAAAGATGGACATGCTAATCTCTGTTCTGGGATAAGTTTTTTCAGCAGGAGCCCCCAGTGGCTTAGAAACCACTTTTGGGGGAGATTTTACAGGGGATGTTGTGGTCTCTCACTGCCTCATGGGCTGTCCACGCTTCCTTATGCCTTTCTGCACTGAATGAGTTTATAATATGAAGCAGACCTATGGTGTAATTTTCAGAGGTTGGGGTGGAGAAGCCACTAATCAAAAAGTGCTGCAGTTTTCCAAGGGAGCTTCAAAGCTCTCTGCAAGCAGGAGAGCCTGTGAAGGCTACACATGTTGCTGGCTAGGCAACCCCTGATGGTTAAAGTTTTACTTAAGCCCATGTGTTTTTCCACTGGGTATTTTTATCCTCTGAAGTCTACTGTACTTGGCTATGTACTGTAAACACACCCCCGTTGTTCTCTCACATCATGTTTACTTTGCAGCTGGGGGAGCACAGCTCACCATGCTGGATGTTGGTAGCTGGCTGAAAGTGAAAATGAAGCACCAAAGCACCAAATCACCCCAGAAGCCCTGGGGTATCTTGCCCATCTCCTCCTGTGGCCTCCCCACCTTGGAAGCCTGGTCTCTGCCTCCCTCCCACAGCACAGGGCAGATGCACCTGAGACCAATGCTGTCCTCAGCATCCCCTTTGCAGACTGGCTCCCATTCTGCTCTGCTTCCTCAGGTCCTCATCTGCCAAGAAAAAGAAGTCATCCAAATAAGCCTCTCCTAGAATGAGTGAGAAGTGGATTTATTATCTCATACCTGAATGCTGAGTAGAGGCAGTAAGTGAAACATCTCAGTGCTGAGATCATGCAAAGAGCCAGTGAGGGAGTCAGGACCTGAAAGCTCAGTACAGGACCTTGCATGGCCTTTCAGCAGCTCTCAGTGCTCTGAGGTGGATGCTAGCTGCCAACAGAATGATTCCACAGGGCTCTGCATCCTGAAGAAAGATATTGAAAGTGATGACACCAAGGTCAAGTAATTATGCAAGCAGTAAAATTTATTAGACTCTTTACCATGGCCGTGTCCTTTGGGGACTCTTTGATATTTACCAATATGTCCAAGTTCCTCCCAGAACCTTTATCCTGAGAAAGGCGAGCAATTTCTTTTTTTGTTCTTTTCTTAACTAGATGCCAATTCTTACAAAGCAGGTAGAAATTCAAGGTCTCTTGAAATTCCCTTTTCTCTGCTGCTGGGCTCAAAAGCTGAGAGAGTGCGGAGCTATTAGGCTCCAATAGTTGCATTAAAACATTGTTCTGTCAAGATACCAAACTAGAAATATTTTCATGGAGCTCTGAAAATAAGCAAGCAAATAGGAAGCAAGGGAAGAACCTGGTTGGGAAAGGTCAAGTTCAGCACAAAGTGCTGCTGTTACAGCCACACTTCACCCTGTGAAGAGACTTTGTGCTTTGGGTGAAGCTTTGGTCTGCCTAAATAACTCCTCCCCAATATTGTGGGGAGTTTTTGACTGAAAAACAGTAAGTTACATCAATGGGTTCTCCTTTCCTGCTGTAACATGAGTTATATTAATTTTTTAAATTCTCTGAAAAAAAGTTCTTTATGCTATCAGCCTTCCATTATTTATTGACTGCCTTACTTTAGAAGACAGCTAGGGTAGAAAAGTTTAATAAAAAGACATTAAGAATTATCTATGTAATTTTGAATATAGATTGTGAATACATATTTAACTGTATTATATTATACATATTAGGTTGAATACCTAAAGGATTCTATAAAGCCCCTGCAGAAAGGACCCAGCTCCCAGATTTGAATTTTTTAAAATAGTTGACACATATTTATTACTCATAAGGAAAATTTTGTTTTCTAAATGGTCTAGAAAAAGAACAGTGGTCAGATAGAAGAGAATCACTCCTTCAAATAAACAGCTAAGCCCACACATTTAGATGTGGTTCTTGTTATGCCTGGGACAATACTAAAGAAGCAGAATAAAATTTGCCTGGATATTTGCTGCTTGAAACTTTCTCCCTCCACCTGGGGTAAAAGACAAGCAGGCTTCACTCATGATGGTGCCAAAGTCCTTTAGGTTTCTGCTGCCTGTCTTTGGATGGGTTTACCAAGGGATTGCTTGGCTCTCATGGGTGTACTTATAGGCAGCATTACCTATGTGAAGGAAGCCCCCACTGGGGAGAAGGTGATGGGATCTCTCCCCACTCCCAGTGTCCCAGAGCAGATCCTGGAGGTCCTGAGGTCAGGGCACAAACCACAGTCTCCCCAGGAGAGGTGACTCATTGTGAGACATTGCTTGCTGAGAGGCAAAGCTAACAAATGCCACCCTGGGAAAGGCGGGCGGATGTACCGTGGGTGGCAGACACCAGGCAGCCCACCTCCCCTTGGGGGCAAGAGGTGGGGACTGAGGTGCCTGCAGTGGTTCCAACACAGCAAGGACATTCAGATCGTGCTGAGGGCAAAGACACCCACTCACTGCCATGACCAGGGGCTCTGCAGAGATGGGTGAAACGTCCCCGGGATCAGGACTTGCTTTCACCAAATGCTAAAGCCCAGACAGGAAAATCATATTATTCTTCTATGAACGTGTTTCATGGCAGCTCCTGCAGCTGAGAATGTTCTTGAGCAGTGGGTGTATTGCCACAAAGCTCTCCTTCCAGCTCCTGGTTTTTGACTCTGGGTCAAAAATGGTGAACCAGCTTGAAGTCATGTCTGTTTGGTGTGTTCCCTTGCTCCTAGACCCTACCTAGTGTGGTGCTGGGAGAGTGCCCCCCAGGATGGCTGGACTGAGTTCACTGCTGGTGTCAGGGAGGTCTCTCTGGCCCAGTCAAGCACCAGCCCCTCACAGATGGTATAGAAACAGCAGAGCTCAAGACTGTAGAGAAGAACTGAAACATGAAAGCCAAAAAGTTTCTGTAGATCCTTCTCCCTGCTTTTGCTGCTTTTCTGTCATAAAAACTTAGCAAGAGGATGTTTAAAATGCCTGTCATGCACTCACTCATTCAGTTTGTGATGCCTGGTATTTCAGCAGAACAATGGGCTCCAGCTCACAGTGTGTGTACACAGCTCAGGGGAAGGGCAATTGCACCTGTGCTCATTAAAGATCCTGTCACAGCACTTGGACAGGAGATGAGCTGACAGGGTCCCACAAAGATGAGTGGCTCTTCCATTTCAACCCTTGCTCTCTACAAGCAATGTACATCATACATCTTGTACAAAAGTACAAGAAATTATTTACTTGCTGAGAAATCAGGAACTCAAGATCAAGGCAACCAACTGATTACACCTGGTATTGCAAAATGGGAAATAGCAAACAGCTGCTGTGTTTTGGGGAGTATCTCCTAGCCTTTTCCACATGGGACCACCCATTTTTAGGTGAGGGTGAGATGCTGAGGACCAGGTTGAAAAATGTGCCCTTGCCTTTCCCTGGGTGCATGTATAGAGGAGGTCAGCAATGAGCACCGTGAGATCTGGTCATGCAGCTGCTGATACATATGGACGAAAAAGAAGATGCAAATTTCTGCAGCAGAAATGGTGGGATCAACACACAGCTGAAAAACTGAGACAGGCAGCATGCCTGTGACATCCATGCATTGAAAGTTATAAGCAGAATGAGGCACTGCATGAAATCTGCCATTCACCTCATGAGCTGCCAAGAATGGTATTAAAAAAAAAGCATAGGCTTGAACATGCTATGGGGCTTGGGATCAGATTTTCTAGGTTCCCATGGAAAATCAAACCAGCATTAGTTTGATTTTCCAGCCCGTGTAGGGTTTGGTTAAAGAAGCATTTTCCATGGCTCTATTCTCTGGCCAGGAGCAGAACAGCAGATGTGCAAAGCTGCAAAGCTGCAGAGCAGTTTCCAAGGTAGCTCCTGAACACAGCATCCTGCTGGCAGCCCTTAGCAGATATCTGTTCATTTCCCTCACATTGCTGAACTCTAGAAGGAGTCACATTTCCCTTGAGACATCTTTCTAGGATTGTGGTGAAAAGCTTGAGTAAAGAAATAGGCAGTGCATAACCTCCTGTATTTTACTTATTGGTGGTACCTCAGGACAAATCTCAGCTGTTCAGAAGTAAATGGCAGTCCTCTGTAGTGGAAAAGGCAGGGTAGGGGTAGGAGTGCTGAGAGAATGGGCTGATCTAAGGGAATAACAAAAGGTTTTCAGACTTTCTTCCCATCTTGCTTTGACACCCTTATTTTTTGTGTAATGGGCCACATTTCTTGCCCAATTTCAAGTGCTCCAAAGTCTGGCACGTTATCTCCATGATGATCTCATTTCACTGGGGCACTTTGCAGTTTCAGTTTTACTTTACTTATCGGGTGAGCCAACCCCTTTCACCAAGATCTTTTATTTATGATCACCCTGTCAAAGAAAGAGAAAATAGAAAACTGTTTCAATGATTGTAGAGAACTTTCCTTCCTGAGAGCTCTGAGCCTGGAAATTTGGTGGAGGCTGCACTGATGAAAGTTGTTTTCTCCAGACCTGAGCCCTGGGGTCACCTGCTGTTTTTTGTGGCTTTGGGGAGAGCAAACATCACCTCACCCTTCTGCCCCCAAAGCTTGGTATCCTTGAAATTGTTTTAGAATGAATTGGTAGGATTAGTTCATTTATGCATCTGATGTCTCAGCAGAGACATTAGTTTAACACTTGAGAAAATGAAGAATGGAAATCTTTTCCTCTTTGTGTCAGCCAGAAAGAGCTCAGAGAGGATGGGAAGAGCCCATGACAGCACACTGGTGGTTTCTTGCATGGTGGGGTGAAGTGTGAGGGGACACTGGAAAGTCGAAAATAAGTTCTTCCTTTAAAGTCACACTGGGACCTACTGTAGTAGTAACAGCTGTGTGTGCTATTTGTGTGCTCTTGTACCCAAGACAGTTTCCTATAAGGGGAACAAACCTTGTTCTCAAGCATGTGACAGTGAACTATGTAGCCAGACTCTTCCTGGACCATGGACTTGGACCTGGTCTTAACACAGCCTCAGCACCAACCTCAGTCAGTGCCAGAGGATGTAATTTTTGGCTCAGGCCTACAGGAATATTTCTGAAGCCAGTGTTACTCTGCCAGATTTCTTTTTTCTTTGTCATTTTCAACGATGACAAAAGGAAAGGTTTCATTCTTTTCCACTCCTTGGGAGTTTTGTAACTAGTCACAAAGCCAAGTCAGCCACCTTGTTTGCACAACCTGACCAGAATCACTGAGAAGCTAAATACATTCAAAAAGAGGACCGTGAGAATGTTCTGTTCATTCTGAGGATCCTTTCTGCAAGAAATGTGGGAGTGACCCTCCTAGCCAGACCTGCAGTTCTGCTGGGTCATCATCCCCAGTACAGACCAATACAGATGTTTTACAGGAAGGAATTATTTTCTTCAGCAAACCCATTAAGAAGACTTTGGCTTGAGCTCAGAAGGTTTTATATCCTTTCTGTGCCTCTTAGATGCCTATGTTCTTTGCCTAACAGATATACTGGTGAATCCTGGGGAGAGGTAAACAGAAGAGATAAAGACTCTGAAGCTCAGAGCTTGTTTGCCTGGTGTCTGTTTGAATGACATACAACAAAGCTTTATTAGCACAAGGCAGCAAGGTCTGCATGTGGCCAGAAATCTCTCCTGCCTGTTGTCTCTGCATAGCCCAGGCACTCACTCCTTATCCCTGGTTTATACAGCTGGCCTGAGGACCACCCCAGGTAACAAAGAAAACATCAGCTCTTGAAAGATCCCCTGGGAATAGAAAGATGTCGTATTATTTACCCGTCTGGATTTATGCATGTGTGTGTGTGTTTAACAAGGAGCTTGGTGCCTGCTGGACTCCCGAGGCTGGAATTTATACAGGCCAGCATTTGGCTGCTGCAGTTTATCTTGAATACAAGAATAATAAACTCAGCTGACAGGATGATGCATGCAAAGCATCTTCTCCTCCCACGGCGTGTGGTAGAGGTGTCTGGTTTGCAGGGAGTCTTATTAAGTGATTAGCCTTGCGACATTATCGATATCAGATTGCTTAGGGGCTTTATGGGATCAGCAACACAGTAGGACTTGGTGCACATCTGTCCCAGTGACAGTCAGATACAGATGGTGGTGGGACAGCATTACCTGTGTAGATGAGATAGATGTGTGGGTTTGTCACACAAAGACTCACAGAGATATTTGCAAAAGAAAACGAAGTTGCGCCTTCCTTATCATAGTTCTGAGATAACTTCTGCTACATTATTTTAATGGCCCTCTTTGTCTTGTCCTTTCTTGTCCTGCTACTGGCTCTCATCCAGCAAGAGCAAAACCAAAAACATCCCAAGCACCATTGAATATAGTATTTTCTCGACTTTTCAAGCTAGGCTGATTTATCCACCCCTAATTAAGTTTCAGCATCTGGGCAGCTTCAATTTCCTCTTTGTGCTTCTGCCAGTTCAGATGGTAATTCTGAGATTCTAGGAAGCCTGGATCCTTGGATATTTTTTCATCACCAAAGGAAGATCCTGAAAAGACCATAAAAACCAACAGCTTGCTGTACTGAGTGTGTTTGGCCCTGAATAATCATTAAGGCCCACATGGCCAAAGGCAGATGGAGCACTTCAGGGGATTTGATTGTAACTATTTAAACTCTGTTCTGCTCACATTATAAATAATCCTCACCCGTTGTATAACGCAAAAAGTCCTTCACAGCCACACCTCACCATGCATGTTTCCTCTTGTTGATACTTTTATCTTACCCTAGCTGTGACACCAAAATCCCCTAGGTAAGGGCCTGCTGCTGCAGTCCATTATATAAATTTACAGTGTTGTGTACTTGAGTGATCACAGTGGATTGAATATCTGTGGGAATTATTAGTCCCTGAAGTGCAACTGCTCCCATGATACAGCATGACTCTCAGAAGAGGGAACATTAGGCCAAGTACAGTCAGGCCAGACCGGCGCTTGTAAGAAAATTTGGGTCTAATCCATCATGTCCACATGGAGTGGGTTGGAGTCTAGATTCTAAAGCCTTTCTAATTCCCTTACCTCCCACTAAGTCTTTGGTGTCCTGTGGGACAGACTAAGATTTGATCATGTGTTCCTGGGAGGTAGAGCTTTTAATCCTGTGATTTGGACATGTAAGCAGACACTTCTCTGATCCCACCCATCTCAAAAGTGGAGAAAGAAATGGTTGCAAAGAATCCAGGCCACTCCTGGCTAAAATGTTCTTGTGCTGGCTGTCTAAACTGAAGGCCAAGTCTCTCTAAGCACTGTTTTCAAGCTTGGGGCAGCTTGCAGAAATTCATAGAGCAGTTGTGGAGAGAGGCAGTAAGACCACAGACCTAAACTGTTCTGGAAGAGAAAGGCTTGAAAACCTGAACACTGACCCCCACTTCACAGGGGTAGTTTCACCCTAACATTGACACTGGCTTGCTTCTTACTGATGTCTGACACCTCTCTAAGTGGGCACACTGGCTTGCTCCTTGATGGGGATCATTGCTGAACCTCTAAAGTCAGGGCACCGGTTTGGCTTGTCAAGTACTTCGCAACCCATGGATAGTACTTAGATATGGAAAATTTCCTGCAGTGACAAGAAGACAAGAAGCCTCTAACATAGAATATTACATTGCCTAGAAAACCAGAAGGTCAGTTCAGGTATCTAAAATCCCTTGCTCTCTGTATTGCTTCATACTTCTCAAAGATGTGGGAGAGCCTATAATAGCACCTTTCATCTACCTAGGAGGACATATATTTTGGGAAACAGGACCTGGTCCACTGAGGTCAATGGGAAGTCATCCATCGGTTCTAATCAGCTCTGAAGTGGGTCCTGGAGGGGCATCATGCAACTCAATGATGTTACCCAGATCCTTCATTTGCATTTTGTCTTGTCCTGTGTTTCCTGTTATCTGTTTTCTCTCATGGAGACAGATTTATCCTAGCAATTTAGAAAACATCTTCTGCTTCTTTTTTCTTTTCTGTGAAATCCCTTGTATTATTTCTTCATCCCCTGACTTCCTCTGCATAAAAACCACCTTTGCTTTTCCTTCAGCATGTTTGCCCCTAAGCCACCCAAGTCACAAACCATCTTTTTCAAATAACCAGCTTCATAAGCAAGTCACGGTGTTGTTTTTTCCACAGTAAACTCCAAAGAGCAGAAGTTAGCTGGTGGAGCAGGATCAGCACCACTTCTCTGTTGGTTTGGGTTTGTGCCATCATGTATCATACTTGGCCCTGAGTGTGGCATCACCCTCCCCACATCGCCCACCCCACACCTCGCAGAGATGGAAAACGGAGCAAAAGTTTTATCTGAGCTTTCAAATATTTTGCATTGTGGGCGGCTTGGAGCAGATCTCATCCTAATGGACTGTTAGACTAATTTGGGCTTGCTAACTGCCTTTGTAAGGATAAGAAATGAGCTGGGACAGAGAGGAGCAAAATGCTTTGGAATATATATTTCATTCTCTGCTAGCACTTCTGTGGAAGAGCCAAAACGGATATCGCTGTCACTCAAATTTCCTTCCTGTTGTTTACTTTATCAACCCTGCCACACAAGGCCATGGTCACAGTGAGGGTGCCAGCGTGCCACTCTGCTGACCTCATGGAGATATGGCAGCAGGCACCCAGCGAGGTTGTGGGCCTCCATTTTCCATGGGGCACACATCCCAGGGAGAGGATGAGGATTTGGGCTCACACTGTTCACTTCATCCAGTGAAGTGGAGGCCACACATGGCCTCTGTGGGCAGCAGAAATGAAGCTTTGCTCCTTGTACCTATAGGAAATAATCTATGTCATTAGAGCACAAGGAAGGGTGGCTGGGATATAAATACAGGCATTTTGCTTTATAACCATCAGGTTATGCCCACCAGGGGAAAATGTCACCATAGTCAGCTCAAGGGACCCCAAACTCTTAGGAGCACAAACCCCATAGTACATGGTCACAGAAGGGAGCAGAGAGTGGCAGCATCAAAACATGGAGAAAATGTCATATATGTGTGTGTGTGTGTGTGTGTGTAGCAGAAAGACAGGATAAGAAACCCATAGGAGATCTGTGAAGCTGGGATGATAGCCATATTACCCAGGGTTTAGGTGGAGCAGCTTCAGGGAGAAGGAAGAGAAAGGGAACATAGCTTTACTCCCCAGCACTGCAGTCACAGAATGTGATTTTGCTTTGCAAAGGGCCATGATGAGCCTGTTGATAATTTTGCAGCCTTCTGAGCTTTTGTCCCCTTTTTCCACCAAGACTTTTTCATCATCTTGATCACCACATAGTCTGGGGAGATGGGACCATGCACACCCAGAAGCGTATTAGCTCCTGGAAGCAGGACAACTGTCTCCTCTGCTCAGTCAATTGGAGTGGGTGGGTGTAGAATAATGTTCATGGTTCCAGGTTTCAGCCTGGCCAGCCATGAGATGTGTGACTGCAGCACAACAACATCCTTATTTGACAGCATTCCCCATTCCAATTTTTCTGAGTGCTAAGAAGAAAAGAATTCATGTAGTTTCCTGTTTCTCCTACCTTTGGAAATGCTTTCCCTCCTTGGAGCTGGTTTAGCATGCTGGACTGCTCCTGCACAGGCCAGCACAGTGTGGAGAGAAGCAGGCAAACACAAAGGAATGGAAAGTTTTCTTCTCTCTTAGTTGGATTCTAATTCTCACTTGTCCTAGGTAGCACTAAGGTTTTGGAGATCTCCACTGCAAATCCAGTAGAAGTAATGCAGGAATGTTTTACCTAGGCTGATCCACACTCAAATAATTTACTGAAAACATTTATTGAAAAAAATTCAAAACATATTGGGAAACACCATTCTGAACCTCTTGATGCATTCAATAGCTACAAAATATATTTGCAGTGTTCTGGGGTCATGGAAACAACATTCTTCCCTTAAGTTTTTGGGTGTGCTGGATACTGTGGGTCCCTACTGTGCAGAGAGCAGGCACAGGTGGTGCTGGATACACCACTGATCTCTATGGAGCACCAGTCACCACCAGCTGCACAGTCAGGGAGGTGAAGAACAAACAGCTGATGGACTCCAAAAATTTCTGCTAGTCTGTTGCTGCTTTACAGATGTCTACCAGAACCACAGGTCAGAATCCACCTTCTGGTGCCTGCTGATCTTGTTCTTGCAAGGAAACATCTTTTAAGGGTGTTTTCCCTTCTTCATCATTAGAGAGGCATCTGAAGAGTTCCATTTACCTTGCTGGAAGACTTAAAAATCAGTAACTTGCACTCTCGCCTGCTCTTGCCATCTTTCAGAGAGGGGCTGCCTGAGGACAACGTGGTACTGAAGATCCTAAACTGTGCTTTGGATCCTGTTTTGTTCTGCTCTTGCCGCCTCTGCCTTCTTCATAATAATTGTTTGATGGTGAATCAAAAGATGGGGACCATGGCCTTCCTCCCTCCTGTCTGCCATGCAGCCTATCCTAAAGCTTGGCAGCTAGGCTTCCCTCCAGATGCTGGAAGACATGGGATGAAAGCTTCCCATGGAAGGCAGACAACAACATGCAGCCCTCTCTCTTGCACACTCACCACTGCTATAAACCTCAATTACAGTACGGGCAGCCTCCCCTCCCAGCCATTCCTTTGAATGAACTGTTTGAGACATTTATCCTTTAAGCAGAAGTGACTGTCAAGTTCTGAGTCCATCTCCTAGGCTGGGCCATTGAAGTGCCTCCTCAGGAGATGGATAAATGCAAAATCAAGGCCAAAGCTTGCTGACCCACCATCCTTCTGTCCTTCTCTCTGAAACCAGGCACACAGGACAGTGCCAACTCTGCACTTCACTGCAACTTGCTCTGAGTCAATCAGTGGCTGGATGCCTCCTCAGTGACCTTCCTAAGGTGGTCACTCTCCCACTGTCTCTGTAACTTCCAGAAGTCCATCTCTCCTGAAAGTAGGGAAAATGAGTCAGCTGGAGATCTCAAGGAGAAGCTACCCATCTCCTGTATAAAATCAACATCTCTCCCTATTCTCTGCATCTTTTGTGCATGACTCTACACTCTTGCTGGGCATAAAAGCCTTCCTGTACACACTGGCTGGGGTGAGCTCACTGCCCACTTCCCTTCCTTGGGTGGCCTTTTGCTTCTAGCTGCTTGCAGTCCTGTAGCTGACAGAACGCCTCCAGCACACTCTCTTCTTGCAAGCCTGCAGCTCCCTTGCTTGGAGGCAAGCAAGGGAAATCACACAGTCATAGTGTGAACGTTTGAAAAACATTTATAGAAAAGGGAGGGGAAAGTGAGTCAATATTAATAAATTACAGAAAGATAGAACATCTGCACTAAATTATTGCAAACTCAAGTGAGAGTGGAAAGCTAAATAAATAAAGTGAAAATCATGTTAAGTTGGAAGATGAGTAATAGAAAAATTCTCCTTCAAAGTGCCACCAGTTAGCTTTTTTGTACAGCACTTTATACAAACAAAACTAATGGAGATATAACAGAGGTCAGAAAGCTTGATCCAGCTGTCTAACAGCTGTCTGCCCTGTTTATTTTGCTCCCTTCTGACTCTACATTATTTTATGGCTTGGATAAGTGCAGTGCAAAGACAGAGACCCTGAGGTTTGGATTGTCTTTCCCTATAAAGGTGGCCAGAGGGTGGACTAGATGAAAGCAGAGATCCTGTACAGGCAAGGATAATGAAGTAGTACCTGCACACAGCAAGCGTTTAGGAATGGTCTTGGAGAAACCATGTGGCAGTCAGGAAATCTGAATGGCCAAGGAGCTCAGCAGCTCCTGGCCTATGAAAAGAACACCACTTTATTTTTTTCTTCTAGTTCTATTGCCCTACCTACTCCCACTTGGATGTGATGGGGCACTGAGGTGGAAGTAGATGACTTTCAAGTGTCTTTTCCAGGCACGGGACTTGATACCTTATATATTGCCTTTGCTCAGGGATGTGACTGATCAAGAAGTTCAAGTTAGCATATATAGCAGTGGTAGAGATGCTCAAAATGTGGTAGACCATTTTTCTCTGTCCTAAAGTAAGATCCATTACTATACCATTACTAATAAAGGTACTTGCTTGCTGGTTCTAAAGGCATTCTGCAATGGCTACTTCATATTTTCTTCAAGCAACCTATATTTGTCACTGGAAAATTGTTTTGAATGCATAAATTGCTTTTGTTGTAGTAATATAGACCCAAGGATTTGCTATGTCTGTGCATTGAAACAGTAGATCCCTTTTAATTTCAACAGCCATCTGCTTGTTGAAAGTAAGTTTTCATGTCTCCTTCAGTTTTCCCTAAACAACCCTGATTCTTTTAGTCTTTTTTCATAGACAGCATTTTCTACATTTCAAGCAGTTCTTGCTCTTCATTTTTGTGGAAGTACCTCCTTAAGTTTAAGGAATAAAATTTCAGTGAAGCCCTTCCCACACTAAGTAGAGCACAGTATCACTTTTCATGAAGGCTTGAATTTCTGTTTGCACACTCCCATATGATAGTTTGCCTTTTCGACACCAGCCTGTAATTGCTGTTTCAGGTTCAGCTAACCCACAAATACTTTTTCCAAGAGAGTCCTTTCTAATAAAAATATCCTGCATTTTTAGCATCATAAAATTTACTATGAGTGCAATCTCCAGAGTTTACCTGGAACTTAATCCATTGATCTTGCTCTGTCATCTCACCTGCCTTTTTCAGACTATTTCTTCAACATGTTAAAATCACCTAGAGTAAGATGTTTTGTTGAGATGCATGGTAACACAATAGCTTTCCCTCTGTGCATAAAGTGTTGTTTTCCTAAACACTCCCAAGGCTGTGATTTCCTACTTAGCTTTAAATCTTACCTATTTTTTGTCGGATTTTCTGTGCTAAGTGCATCCTCACATTTGGCCATTTTAGATGCAATTAAAAAAGACGTGAAACACTTTGATCTTCTCATTGTAATCTCCCCATTATCCTCCCTCTTCATGGAGTAATGAGCTAACATTTCCCCCCATATTCTTTTTTGTCAATGATTGAATTCTGTTACCTTTGTTGTCTCTTGCTAATTTAATTGCAAGTTTCCAGACCTTGTTTTACATGGCTGTGTTCATACTCATCCTTGGACATCTGGTTTTGTTTCTTCTTGTTGTGGTTCCTTATTGTCTTTGAGATCAATGAAGAGAAGTCAGTGTTTTTCATTTCTAGTCTTTTTTCTGCATCTGAACTTCTGCCTTTAGCATTGCTTCTTTGGGGAACTACTAACTCTCTCTAAGCCCTCTGTTTCTTGGCAGTTTCCCAAGCTTATTGAAGTCTGTCTGTCTGAAACCCATTGGGTTGGGTTTCTTCTCTTCTCCTGGCTTGTCTCTCCAGGGCCCGTGAAATCTACTTTCCATGGTAACTCCCATCCACACTGCCTTCTACCTTCCCTTTCCTACACTGCTCCTCCCTTGTGCTAAGACTCAAACCCAGAGGAGCTTTTCCTTTAATTCCTTTCTGGGTCTTCTGAAAACAAACAAAAGTTTTGATAAGTCTGTTCCACAAAGGAGCTGAAGATTTTTTTAAGCTGCTGCATTCTATTTGTTGGACCGATGTCTCTAGATGTAGCTAAAATCTTCCACTTCCCATAAGACCTGTGCTTCAGACATCTCTGTTAGTTCCTGTCAAAGAGCCTCATACACCTAATCTTCATGAATGGATGCCCTTTAATAGACTCCAGTGAATTCTGACAATGGTGTCCTATTTCTGCCTTTGCGTAAGTCCAGCAAGGCTAACTCCATCTGTCTTCTGGATTTCAGAACAGACTTATACCTACAAGCCTCACAAAGTGACACCTCTTTTATATCTCTGCTGTCCATTCTTCTTGAACAAGCAGCATCCTTTCCTGTCAGCATTCTAGTCATATGAGTGATGCAACCATGTCTCTGATTTCAGTGAAGCTGTTATCTCGATCCTATGTCACAACTCCCAGTTAGAATAAAGAGAATGCTTATTAAATGCTGATTTCACCATGCTGCTCTCATTACTATGCCAACGTCTAAGACTGATGCATTATTCTCTTGTTTCTTCTGTGGCATTGTGACAAAAAGCATTTTCCTTCTTCATTTTAAGATCTTCCTCTAGTTTGCTGTGTTGACTATATACTGATCATGTGGTTTGACTCCCTGTACATTATCTTTCTCCTGAAACATCATACCATAGGTAAAAAAACAGAGGTTTTTTGAGGCTAAAACATTATTTTATTATTTTTGTGGGTACTGGTGCTTAGGATACTTCTTTGAAGTCTTTCAACCCAGCATTTGCTCTCAGGAATCATGAATAGTAACTCTTTCCCTAAATTAAAAGCAGTTGCCTTAAAATTACATTTGTCTCAGTTCAAGAATGAGATTTCAATAATAGGGATGAGTTGAGGACATAAATACATCACTAGGAATAAGTGAGGACAAGGGGGAAAGTGCCTATCTTACTAAGCAGAATTTGATCTATTTCCTATAGACTAGAAAGACACACGGCTCTTTCCATTCCTTAAGTTGGATGGGGATGTAGCATGCCATGCCAGCAGGAATGCTCACTTCATCTACATGCAAGAGTTTTTCCTCACCTTGCTGACCACACAGCCCAGACCCAAAGTTCTCAGCAATAACACAAATAGAAGGAATTGTCAGTCATGGAAATACTTCAACACATTCTGTGTTGCCCAGAAATGTAAGAGACCATCTGGAATTAGTGTTGAATATTTTTGCTAATGACCTCATGATGGAATATTGAGAATGTTTATTAAATTTGCAGATGACACCAGGCAGGGATTACTTGTGAGTCTGGTGGAAGACAGGATTAGAATTCTAAATTATCTTCCTGAACTGGAGAAATTGTCTGAAAAAAAATGAAATAGAATGCAATTCAGTAAGAACCCACGCAATACATACACTTAGACAGGAATAATCATCAGCATAAGCCCATAATGACAATTTTTAGAAAGTTTGCACAAAAAAGACTGGGAAGAATTCTGGCAGATCACAGAAGTTGTCAAATGAGCCAACTGTATCATACTTCCGTGAAAATGTCAAATATTATCCTGGGATATATAAATGGGAATAGATCTTAGATGACACATTCTACTCAGCACTGGCAGGGCCTCAGGGGCAATATATGGTCCTGTTTTGGGCACTGCACTTATGAAAAGATGTACGGTGTTTGGAGGAAGGCAGGACAGGACCAATATAGTAAGGCAGAAGTCTGGGAAAATGGAAATTGCAGAAGTTTGCATGAAGGCTGTTCAACAGTGGAAGAGGCATGAAATAAATTTTGGATTAACTAAGCTCCTACAGAGAAAAAGGAAATTGCCTGTTCTCCCAGCCTGACAACAGAAAGACATAAATGCAACAGGAAAAATGCAGATCAGGCATTACTAAAAAACTTTCTGTCTGGTCAGAAAAGTGGAAAGGGTTTTCTTGAAAAGAGATCTCTACCCTGGAAAGTCTATAGACATGGATCTTCAACTAAGGAGAATTGTTGATACAGAAAGATTTTGACAGCCTCTCCAAAAGGTCTGGCTAGCTGAATGCACAACTGTGCCCTACGAACCAGAGATAAAGCAATATTTTAAACAAGGAAGCTTCTGCCTTGAATCTAAACAACTTTGGGGTATGCCCCTCTTTAAAAAAATCAGAAATTGTTCCTACATGTTCCAAATGGGTATTCCCACTGCACCAGGAGCCTGTTGTTCCCTGTCACTTGGGGATGTTTGGCAATGTCTTGCTTGACAGCTCCTCAATGCCTCAGGTCTGCCTGGGTGGAAGGCACCCACTGAGCTGCAGTTCTCTGGGGCAGACTCTTTCCCTGAAATGCTGATGTGAGCAGGGATCAGGGCAGGAGTGAGACACAGGGCAGCATATCAGCACGTGCTTCCACCTGTGTGTAAGCACACAGGCCCCTCGTTTCACCCTTCTCCCACCTTCCTGTCTCCAGGTGGACTGAACAAGCAGGGGCTTGGCACAGGATGCAGAGGAGCACATCCCCCGGTGCCGAGGGACCATCTTTCCTTACTCCTTAGCCAGTGTGGAAGGCAACGAGGAGGGGTAACACTGCTCTGCCAGAGAGGCACACCTCTGGAAAGATCATGATCTTGGGAATCAAGAGAGCAAGCAGAAGCCTGATCACCTTTAATTAAGACCTGGATTTAGGGGATTGGTGATTCAGAGATGGTGTCATTCCAAATTGAGTTTAGGTTTGCCTTTATTTAAAGTTATCACTTCTGCTTTGGTTCTATTTAGCTTTCAATGATGTTCCAAGTAAGTAATTTTAAATTCCTATGATTCATATTATCCCTGACTAATGGTGCCCACAATGGAAAATTCTAGGACTCTTGCGATGAAAACCATATTTAGTGTCAGTAGTATCCATATATAGTGGGACTGACAGTAATAAAGAGAATGAAAAGAAATACGCTGGTAAAGACAGGAAGTGGAACCTCTAGAATGAGACTTTTTCATGTGACATTTAAAGGGATCCTAGAAATACTTTGGTGGGAGATCAAATATCACCATTCTCCACATTTTGGTTTGATGTCTAATCATTCTTCTTGGTCAGGTTCTAGCAGGAAAAACCACAAACACACACTAAACATCTTCTGTTCATCTTCTGGTTTTGTACTTGAGACTCCTCCTCCCACTTCAGTGCCAACCCCTCCCAGCTTCCACATCACCATGGGGTTATTAATCAATTGTGATACCCACATGACCTCCAGTTTCAGCTCTCTTTGGTCCCTCTACTCCACTAGCTGAACTATTTCTAATTGGCTAATCAGCTTATCCGGTTTGGCCCTTGATGCAAACCAGGTCTAGACATGATCTATTCCTGGGAGGCCCCTGGGTTCAAGGGGCCAATCTCACACCCTGTCCATCACTATTGTCAGCACGGTACCCTATCTCAAAGACATGCCAATGAACATTAGAGAGAGATTAAAATGACAGCCTTGGTTTTCTTACATGCCTTTTAATCATCGTAACATGCAGTCTAATGTTTCACTCTGTCTTCCTTTCCCTGTGAGCGCATGTTCTCAAGGAAGAAACCAGGAGGGATGAGAGCGGGTCAAAGACCACAGCAGGGTGAAAGCAGTGGAAAGGAATTAAAATGGAGGGTGGGGGAGGAGGAGGCAAGAGACAAAACCCAAGTCAGAATCTGGCAGCCAGACACAGAGCAACAAGGCTGGAATATAAATTCCTTCATCTGGCTGACATCTTATAGGTACCACTCGCATCACACTAGCATACCACCAACGTGTGCCAATGCTTGGGTCTACTGCAGGCTGCCTGACACCCATAGCCACACACCCAAAAGGTGGCTTTCTCAAAGGCTGCACATCTAAACTAGTTCTGAGAACAGCTGAGAGTCTTGGCTGCTCTGGAAACCAAGCTGCCTTTTTGAAGTGCCTACATATGGATTTAGTAGCTGACTTTTAGACCTCTGGGTTTCTGAAAAAGTCTTAGCCTGGTCACTTAGCTGTGACTTTATGCAATTATTGACCATTTACACAAACAACAATCAGAGGGCTGCACGCAATAGTATGGTGTCTGAATTCCTTCTTGGTCTCTCCAATAGTGAATAGTGAATAGTCGGCGGCTCTTAAACAAAGCCCCATTCTCTCTGCAAAGAAGTGCCAGTGTAAGAGGCGGATGCTCCTGTATGAATATCTGCTAAACAGGCAGGCATAAAGAAGGTCTCCCTGCACCCCAGTTGAAGAGCTGTGTGGCTGTGTTAACAGCATGCACAACCAGAGTTAATGACCACACTCGTCCAAGACTTCCTTGTGCTCGGCCAGCTCTGAATGCAGACAGAGCAAGTTCACACCTGCCTGCAAAATACCATATGGACATCATCTGTAACAAACTTGCTCAAATGGTTCATTTCTAAGGGGCATTCCAACTTTTCCTGGATGTGTGGTTTTTTCCTCTCTTAGTCATGCTTTTACTGAAAATTTTAGCTAGTGTAATACCAACTCCTTAGCTTTTCAGCTCCTTGGTCCAGAACTATTTGGCTGGTGGGATGTGTGAATTCCTTTAGCCAACCAGTGGAGCATGTAATTAGCTCTATATGCACGAATGAATTACGCATATGTTTTGCTATGTGGCTTCAGCTGGTAACTAAGCATGAGAAGTTTCCAGCTAGAAAAGGAAACCGGTAAGAAAGTTAGAAAAGGCTGTGAAGCGGGCAGTGCACAGGACATCTCTGGTTTTCCTTGCTCCCTTTCTGCTACATGCCTGATTCTGCCTGCATCCTCATTTTTTAGGCTATGCTTCCCATGGAATACAGGTTCTTCAGAGGATACTGGGAGCATACTGCAGGATGTATGCTGTTTCCTGTGCATCACATTCTGCTTTCATTCAGCATTGGTCTGGATGACTTTTGCTGATCCAGCAAGGGTTAAACCCATCCAGCTTCAGAGGTTAGCATGAGTCCTCCTCACCCATCCCAGCCTACCTGGGCAGGAGATGGAAGCAAAACCTTGTAATCACACCTGTCCAGCTTATGAAGTTCCTGTCTCTTGGATGAGACCAGGTGTCTGGCTCTGTGTGGGTGCTGCCGAGGCTGTTGCAATACACAGTCAAATGAGTTTGCAGGAACTGTTTCACAGTCCAGTGACATCGCCTACTGGAAGAAAGACCTTCCTGAGAAGGCAGCTGTCTTACTGAATTCCTATGCTGCTTTGCTCCTTTCTGCCCCTTGTTTAGCAATTCTTTAAGGATGCAAGCCTTCAAAGCAGGCCAGAGTTGAGAGAGGTTTCATGGTTGTAAGCCTTCTCTCAGTCCTTTACTTCAGTACTCAGCTCATGTTGAGTTGGCCTTCCCTGAACAAGGGGAATGTAACCCTGCTGGTAACACCATTATCTTATTTATACAGCAAGTTACAGTGCAGAGTTTAGACTTCTTTTTTACATGTCTGGGTGGAAAAAATGATTAGAATGTTTTGCATAAGCAAAATTTATCCTGTCCATTTCAATGGTCAATTTTTGTAACGTACCCTGGCATGTTAGAGCTATTATTTCTTGATATAAATAATAACTGAATACACAGACTTCCTGCCTGTTGAAATCCATCCTGCTTTTTAAAGCAATACCATGCCCAGATGGAGTAGGATGGATAGAAACAAATATTTTCAAAGAGAGGATCTTTTAGAAGACTATCAGATCTCATTTAATTTCATGGTGAGAAAAAGCCAGAAGTGGATTCAGTGTAAATGCTGATGTGTTTCACTAGTGTTTCATACTGAACTCTGGCATCCAAGGACCAAACTGGGGCTTCCTGAAGCCAGCAGAAGTCTTTGCACCATTTCTCTGCTTCTTAGGCATCCAAATGAAAGCTGTCCAGCTAGGCAGCACACTTCATGCCTTTTCCTCTGACTTCCCTCTGAAATTGCACACAAGGCCACACATTTGGCAGATGGGGAAAGGCTGAACAGCAAGCATTTCGGCCTCTTACAGATGTGGTTAAATTATCTTAATGTATTTAAACAAAGTGCAATGTCAAAGTAGCATAAATACCATATTTCAGCACAATGGCTGCTTCTCCAGGGCTCTGCTCACCAATGCCAAATGAAATACTTCCCACTGTTTATTCACAAAATTCTTTCTTGTCCACTGAATTTTCATATTGCTGGGCTGGGCCAAATAATCAGTTTCCTTTTAAAATAGAAAAACCATTACTGCATTCCAATAGGCTTTTCATGTTATGTTAGAAACCCTTGGGAATGCAGTGTGATTAGCTTTCTTTGGTCTTAATTATTGCTGATGGGAGCCTACCTGTGGGGAAACCCTGAAAGGCACACAACACTGGGCCATGCACACTGAGGAGCTAAAGGAGGAAGTCTGAAACGCGTGGCAGCCATTTGGTATTTTAGTGTCAATTCCGGCCTTCTTAAACAGGACACCCTTTGTGTTAAGAACCACACCTGCACCACTTCAGAGATTAATGGGCAATTTCTTGGCAGTACTAGTGGACATTTCAGTCGTCCATTAGGATGATAAAAAACCAGAAGAGAAATTTTTTAACAGCTTTAATTGAGCAGTAATCTCTTCTCCTTAAAGTAACTTAAGTTCATTGAGAAACTCGTAAGATTCCTTGACTGCCTGGACAAATAGTAAAGAAATGACAGAGGCCTCCTAAAGTATAAATCCTCCTCCATCCTCCTCCATTAGTCAAGCCTCTTCTGTGAATGAGTTAACTTTTAAAAAATCATATTACTAAGTATTTTATCAAAGCAGACGTTTAATCAAAGTGAAAGGAAGAGATACTAGTCCCCTTCTGGAATGGGATGGAGACTGCCAAGATGTGTTTTAATTTCTTAAGAAAACAAACTATGTCAAACACTGGGTTTTAAGCAAGCAGATGCTAATTTATCATTCGTTTTGTCTGTGCATGCACTTGGGATCCTGCTGAACACAAGTTTTCTGAGATGGAAATGACCATATGGCCAATACCTTAAAAATTAATTCAACATGCCGTGCCTCTTGTGCGCATCACACTCTTTTAATGGTGCTTTTCTTCTTTTTTTTCAGTGTTGGACAATGGAAACAGAACAACTGCCTTTGTGAGAGTCTGATTCATTGCAGAGACAATCTATGACTGATGCTGTATGCTACCAGCAGAGTTTGGATACTTTGCAAAGGCTGTGATTTCATGGCCCCTCTTCTTTCAGAGGTTATCTCACAAAAACCCAAACAAAAAAACCAGCTTTGCTACTGTTTTAGATGTTGTGAGAGAGCCCACAAGAAGTGGTCTGCAGCTGCCCCAAAGCTGTGCTGGTGTGCTCTAAGCTGAGCACTGAGTGTGTGGTGTGCCAGAGATGTCCAGGGATAACAGCAGTCCATGCACGCATCAGGTGCTGCATGCACTCCTCATACACAAAACAGCTAAAGTTTATTGGCTAAGGAAGATGTGAGCAACCAAAATAGGGTAGGGTAGCTTTATAAACTCCTTATTTGCAGGTACAGTTACCACAGTCACTGAAGATTTATATGGTAAAGGCCACTTTGATTTCAGAAAGGTAATTTGTGAGCAAAATTAATGCAAGTGCAATTATGGCCATAGGTCCAATGGAACACAGCTGTATGTCATTAAAGATTGTAGTTTTCACCTTCTTCATAAAGACTCAAGTGGCAGCTAGGATCCTGAAACATAGCTCAGTGACGTCATTTATAGATACCCACTTTATCTTAGCCAGGGCAGGGTGTTTCCCTGGTCAGCAGAGTATAATTTTGTCTGTCTGCCTGTACCATCCCTGTCCTGCCTCCTTTGCTGCTTTGTTCCTCTGCCTCCCCTCTGCCAGTGGTCACTTTTTTGTGAAGAATTGTCCTAAAGCTCTACAAGCAAAAAGCAACACTAGCAGGCATTGGGGATGAATATTACCAGCAGGGTGTGACTGGTCACACTACTGACATCTTTGACACCTTGTAAACCCAAACTTGAAACCATCACATCCCAGAAAAATCATCTGCTGACTGTGCTGACGCAAACAGCAACAGCAGAAGTACCTCAAGTCTGCATACACAGCTCACAGGTTTGATGCTCAGTATTATTGGATGCCACAACATCAGTTAACTATAAATACCATGCACCCTGCATGTGACACAGCTGCCCACCTGGGCTTGAGCCTGGAGTTAAGGGAGCAAGGATGACAGGAATGAGAAAGGAAAAGCAACTGTGTTCCAGCTCTCCTCTTGCCTGCTTCCAGAGGATCTGAGCTTCAGTTTCTTCCAATCCAAATACCTGAAGAAATACCTGCTGTCTGGAATGTTTCCAGGGAACTTCCTACCAGGGAAGTAACCAGACATTTTTCTTCCAAACAGTACTGAAAGCCTTGATTTTGGCTCCAATAAGGACATTAGTCATAATACTAGAGAATAAGGAAATAGACTATTTCAGTTGGATGGGACCTACAATGATCATCTGGTTCGACTGCCTGACTATTTCAGAGCTAATGAAGTTAAACCATATTAAGGGCATTGCTCAAATGCTTCGTAAATGGTATTGACCACTTCTCTGAAAGCTTGTTCAGTATTTGACAAATCTCTCAGTAAAAAAATGCTTTCTAATATCCAGTCTAAACTTCACCTGACGTAGTTTTGAACCACTTCCATATGTCCTGTCCCTGGATCCCAAGAAGAGCTCAGTGTCTCCCTTTCCAATTTCCCATTTCAGGGAGCTGTAGAGACCAATGACATCATCCCTCAGATTTCTTTTCTCCAAACAAGACAAGTCCTCATAGCATTCCTTAGTTCTTTTGCCAGCTTTGTTGCCCTTATCTGGATCCAAGGACCTTCACATCCTTTTTAACCTGTGGGGCCCAGAACTGCACACAGTGCTCAAGGTGAGAACAGCAGACAGCAGGATGATCATCTCTTTTGACCTGCTGGTTGTGCTGTGTTTGATGCATTCCAGGATGTGGTGCCCTCTTGGGTGCCAGGGCTCACTGCTGGCTCACACTGAGCCTGCTGCTGACCAGCACCCCCAGATTGCTCTCTCAAGCCACTCCTCTCCCAATTTATATTTGTGCTCGGCATTACTCTGGCATTTCCACTTGTTAAATTTCATCCCATTAATCATAGCCCAATGCTCCAACCTATCTAGATCCCTCTGCAAGGCCTTCTGTCCCTCAAGAGAGTCAACAGCATCTGCCAGTTTGGTATCATCAGCAAACTTGCTAATGGGGCACTGAACTCCTACATATTGGATATGATAATGTCCTCTGCAAATAAAGACATACTGATACTTGTTATATTACTCTCTTTATTTCTCTCTTTTTTTCCCTTTTATTTTTGGTGTGAATTTTCTATTTGATTAACCATTGTAATTTTAGAAAACAATTCACTGAGGTGTGGCCACATGGCACATCTCAGCGAAAGTTGTTTGAACTGCAACCTTCTCCAAGGAAATTGGTTATGTGCTTTGACTTACCTAGAAATCACACTCATATGTCTAAATTTTTATTTTTTTTTCTGGTAATGTCACCTTATTGTCAGCACTCGGGAAGATTAACTAACTGATAGGGATGGAAAGTACAGCCCATCATTAGAAAGACAGACTCTGTGTGGTGATGATCAGTAAGAAATCTTTCCTCCAGCTCTTCTTGCTTTCTGCAATAGTTACTCTGTCAGCTGTCTATTCTACTCTTCAGAGATGCTTTGATTTTTCAGCCAGTAGGAATAGACTTTAGAAAATGAGGCTGAAGCTGTCAAAACCAACAGCCAAATCTCACCAACATTCTCAAGAGGAAACTTAGATATACCCAAGGAAGAGCTCAGTCATAGAAGATGGGTTCACAGACAAGTATTTTAGTAAGATTAGCAACCAGTGATAGTTTCAAAAGTCAGTAGCAAGTGCCTGGATAGATGGTAAATATTTATTTCAAATAATATTTTAAATACAGAGCTAGTCCACAGACAAGTGTCCTATCCAACATGTCCATGAGTCAGTGACTGATCTGAGAAGAGGATCCAGGTCTGCCACTGGCTCCTATCACCTTCTATGCATATCAAGCCATGCACTCCCCCTCAGCAGCTTCCATTTCTCTCCCAAGAAAGAAGTGTCTCTTATTTGCACTGCTTTATATAAACAAGTCACCTGATTTCACTGCTAAGGGGACTTCTGTAGGATCAAGACCACACTCCATCTCCAAACCTCTCATTGCCTGCATTGCTCATAGTCTGGCTCACACATAGGCTGATCCCACTGATCTGTAGGCCAGGGACACACAGGCACAAGGAGAGTGCTGACCAGAACTTGGATCCTGCCCCCACAGGCAATATGGGTCCCAGCAGGCTGGGCCATGCCCTGCACTGAATCACCTAGCCCAGCAGTGGGTTCCAGTAGCCCTGTAGTAAGCCAAAAGCTGGGTTTCAACATGACTATGAAGAACCTAGCTCACTCATTCATTTATGAGAGTTTGGCCATCTTCTGTGTCTCAGAGTATTTCTTCAGGAAATTTTATTTTTTCCTTATCTCATGATTTGGTGTTTGTTTGTGTAAAGTTCCTGAAACACAGTCCAAGCAGGTTGAACCTTGTGACTTGTGGCTGACTGAATACTTCTCTGCAAACAAATGTGCCATGACCACAAACTGAAAAAGTGAGCTTCAGTCCCAGGGAGATCTCCTTTTGCTCTTCCTGCAAGCCTCGTAGCTTCCGTAGTGGAGTCCATGTCTGCACACATCCAGAGGTTTCCCCTGGAGAGGCAAGCTGCTCTTTGACCTGACACCCCAGCTGCCTGCTAATCGCCAGTCTTCCACAGCTACATCATCAACCCTGCAGCATGAACAGTCTCATGCCCTGTGTCTCAGTGAAAAGACAAATATGAACCATGGGGAAGAAATTACTTCTCTCTTTCTACGGCCCTTTCTGATAGCTGGTGGCATTCCCACCATGTCCCCTTGAAAGTCCTGATAATTCTTGTCAGACTGCCTCGGTGCTGATAATTCAGCAGCACCTGTTACCCCAGTCTCCTTTGGTGTTGGCTGCCGTGGGCTTGGATGGCAAGAACTTCCTGCAGCACATCTTGCCTCCCAGGAAAGGCACGGCTGCAGTCTCTGCTGGTCAATGAGCACATTCAGCATATCAGCTCATGCTCTGTTCCCTGCAACTTTTCCATGGCCACATTTCAGCTATTTGATCTCTGGGAAGAGCCCATGGTTTGGCAAAGCCTGGAGTCTCCCTCTGCTGAGGGACTGTCTCCAGCCACGGCAGGACCGGCAGATTGCCCAGGCCAGCTGGTGCCCTTCTGAGACCTCTGTGCAGGGCTGCTCTGGTCTGATCCTGCCACCAGTGCCCCTGCTCAGCAAGATCCTCCTGCTGCACTGCAGTGACCCAAAGTCTCCCTTGGTATCATCCTCAGTACTGCAGCCCAAGACTTTTCACTTCCCCGAGGTATGGGAGAGGAAGAACCTAGGACAGGAAGATAAGCAGACAGCAGTTTTAAACTGTCCCCTTTCCTGAATTTATGTTTTTTTCAGATAAAATTTCTATCTGAGAAGTGACATTTATCTTATTTTCCCCTCTTAAATAGCTCACCAGCAATTCACATCCTCTCAACAAGTGATAGGGGTGAATGTAAATGTGTTAGTGTGCATGACCTCGATGCTGTCCATGAGATCTCTGTGCACCCCAAACTTGCTGTTACCTTGAGGCAGCTGCAACTCTGGTGACTGATTTCAAGCCAATTACCTCAAAGGTACATTTTACCCCCAGAGGATTTTAACACCTCGACAAATCAACAGTGGTGAAGGTGTTCCATGTGTGTTTTGGCTTCCCAAGACAACAGTCATGTCACTGTTCATGAAAATGATGTTGAGACACATTTTTATATATTAAATAATTTATTTATAATAAATTATATAAATGCATATGTGCTCAATATAAGTGAATTGTTATTATTATTCCTTTCCTAACACCTCAATAAGCCTATTTTTCAGAAGTCCTCTGACATTAGAAAAGTTGGCTTCTCAGCCCCATCTGCCCCACCTATGCTCTCTCTCTTAAGTGGGGGAATGCAAATCCCCCAGTAAATCCCCAGTAAATGTCAATAGTCCTGTGAATGGGTTATGCAGGGTTACCTTGCTCCCAGCTGATTTGTTTTCTTACCTAGAGAAGGGAGGCCTGGGACCAAATATCTGGGGGTTTTCTAGTTCCTGGGCTGAAAGGGAGCTTGATGGTGTCTTGCATCCTGCAGTTTGTTTGTTTGGGAAGTTTGTCTTTGCACAGGCTACAGACCCTGATTAATGTGATGTTGTTGCTATGGTCATTGCTCTATCCCGCAATGTTTTCTGTTTCTGTCTTTGCTGACAAGGCCTTTAGCACCAATCTAAGGACAAGGAGTAATAACAGGGAGGAACAGAGTCATAATGACCGTCCTCTGAGCAAACAATTGATATGCTAATGACGTTGGTGGGAACGAAGCTCCTATCTACAAAGAGAGGGACTGGAGAGTGAAAATAGGACAGGGCAAAGAAAGAACAGAGGGGATTAAAAAAATGAAGAAGACTCTTCTGGGATTTTTCCAAGGACCAAGAATAATCTTTGTGGAGGAAAGGGAAGGACCCAGTGTAATTTCATACCGGGGGAAGTCTGGTTTATCAGCAGAGCTAGCAGAGGAACTGATTCAAATTTAATATTACCTTACCAGAGAGAGGATATTGAAGTACGGAAATCTGTGCAGAGCTTTTTATTTGAATTTTATCTTCTGTGCACTTCTGGTACATGTCAGTTGTTACTGAATCCCATCTCAATCCATGTTTTCAAAACATCAGTGATGTGCTCTAAACACTTAGGAAGAAGGACCAGATTTCCCAGGTACCAGTTGTCCTGAAAGATGGAGTGCCTTGAAAGTGGTGGCTGGAACACAAAACAGTTGTGTTTGAGGCTTCATCTCTAGAGAACAGCCAGCAGAGTCAGTGGCCTGGATGTGTTTTGAGACAGGTCATGGAGAAAAGGGAGCTGCAGTCAGCATTGTGTCAGAGCCCTGGGAACAGTTCTGTGAATGCCTAAAGAGGGGATCTGCTCTAGCCAAGTCATGGGCAGCTGCATTTCACACTACCATTCTTTTCTTATTTCAGTCCCCACAAATGACTCAACTAGGTATCTTTTGTAGAAAAAATCCACTCTTGGTCCAAGACTTCAAACAATGAAAAATCTGGAAGTCTCATGAGAATCTGCTCCAGTGCTAACACCCTTACTGTTAGAGGCTTATTTCTGCTCTTGTTTTTCTCCACTTCAGTTTCCACATTTCAGAGTAAAGGGCCTCTCTATCCGGATACTTCCTTGTGCAGACACTTTTTAACCCCAATCAAGTTGTCTCTTAACTATCTCTTTGATCAGCTAAATAGATAGAATTTCTTAAATTTCTCTTTGTAGAGTGCAACTTTCTTGCCATGAACCACTCTCGTGCAGTCTAGGAGCTGAACAGAACAAAACTGAGGGAAAAAAAAATTTGGCCAGACTGTGTTTTGAGAAAATACTTAGGAGATAGACTTTGTTATCTGATTACATTTGGTGTTAATAAAAACTTGATTATACAGCAATAAATTCTGCAGTTTGTATTGTTTTGAAATGACAAAAACTTGAGTCATCCATTTTCCTTCTCTGTGAACTTCTTCCCTTTGAAACTATTAAAACAAGTATGATTATATTGCATCAATATAAATCAACAGTGATACTCTGCCCTAGTTACAATATATTGAGCTTTATTCACAACATCATGAGTTTTCTTTTTAGGCATTTTCAAAAGTATAAATCTCCCTTTCAGGGTGCTCAGTCGCAAAATTAGCATTTGCTTTTTTTCCCTGTGCTCCCAATTTTTTCATGGTTGTCAGTCCAAGTATTTGGCCTTCAGAGCTGTCTGAGGGAAACATAAATCAGGCATATAAAAATCCAGTATATAAAAATGTAGTTTCTTTTACATGCAAGACAAAGTTCCTTTTTGCAGGTGTGAAAGTGGAAGTGAATCTCTGTTTAAAAGTGTGATCACTAGTTTTTCACTGCAGAAAACTGCAGCATTATGTTACTACAGTGAGAAAAATGCTATTGGTCAGCTAAAGGCCAGTAAATCATAACGTGCTGCTGTGTCTCCCGTAGAAGAAATCGTGATCTCATCATGGAAATGTTCACTGGCTTATATTCTTACTGCAACTTGTCCTCCAAGAACAAGGGCAGAAGTTTGTAATGGATATGGGGCCGGCACAGTCACACATGAGAGTGCTCTGCTATCCACATGCCTCTGCACCGCTTCTCCTCCCACTGAAAGGTCAATGACAGAGAGGTGAGAGGATTTACGTACTTGGTGCCCTAGTGAGAAATGCTTCTAGGTAGGCTGGGCCTGGGCTGTAAACAGCCCCACTTATTTCATCTAAACATCATTAAGGTCATAAAATGTCTCAAGATTCATGCAAACTTCTTGCCAGTTTGGCTGTACCCCAGGTGCATCTGCTGTGAAAGCCCCCTGAGAATGGATGGGGAGCTTGAGGCTGTGATAAGTCAGAGCCTTAAAGGGGTTGCTTTGGGAGGTTTTGTTTCTGGTTTTGGCAGTCCAGCTTTCTGTGGGATGAAAACATTGCAAAAAGAAAATGCAACAAGGTGATCTTATGGCTTCCTGAGGCCCTCTGTGGCTGTGAGTGGCATCTCCAAATCAATGACTGGGGCATCCTGTATTTGGGTTGATCTGAAAGTACAGGTGTATTGTTTTGGAAAATAAGGCAGACAGTGGCATTGCAAGGTGAGGTGAGGTTTTGCAGTGCTGCTGGCTTCCATGCTCCAGTGTACAAGGTTTGCCCAGTAATCCTCAGTAATTATTTATTGTGCAGGTGTTCTTTGAAAGCAGTGGCCTTTCCTTCTCAGGGAGGTAACAGCTTATTCCTCTCCTTTTGCAAAATCACTGACTGCCTCATTTAGCTAGTGGTGGGGCTCGATGCTCTCCCTCCTTTTCCTCATCCAGTGGCAGGGCACAGGTATGAGGGGAGGCTCAACAGTGCAGTGCATCCATACTGGGATGTCAGCTGGGAGGAAGCTTGAGGAGTGAGGGATGCTGGAGCCAGGAGTGCCAGTGCCAGTGAGATCCCACACACCCATGGGACTGCCAGCTCTGACATCCTGTAGCACCTACAGGGAATCCTGTAGCAGAGGGAGAGATGGGAGAGCTGTCCAGGCCCTGGGAAGGGCTGTGCTCCAGTGGCAGGAGAGCTATCAGGCTGTGACAGCCTGGTGTTGCCTGATTGGTCTACAGCGACATGATGATATGCTCCCAGTTCCAGGGGACATCTTCCCAAAAGAGATTTTGTATGCTAATCCCTTCTGCCCTCATCAGCCAGGCCTCAGGCTGCTGAGCTGCCAAGTTCCCAGCAGGAGTAACCTCTGCTGCATTGATAAGAGGGGATAAAAGCCACCCTCCCCAGGCCCCTCTGGCTGTGGTGGGCTCTCTCCCTGCAGCCAGCCCCTCACTGGAGGCTGCTCCCCTCTCTGGGAGGGGGATGCAGTCACCCAGTGAGGATGGTGCCTGGCTCCAGGTGAGCAGGGACCACCAGCCCACAGATGGGGTCACCCCAGACCCCAGGGAGCAGGGAGTGGGTTCAGCACCCTGGTCTTGGTGAATCTGTCCCTTTACTGTGCAACTCAGCTTGTGAAGCAAAACTGGACACACCAATGATGGGCAAGGCTCTTATCCAAAGGATTACCACAGCCTGAAATACAGGTAGCTCTTTGCTCCAAAGCTCAGTGAGCAGACGAGGGTCTGCTCTCCCCCATAGTGATCTCTGAAGTTACCTTTGCACTTCCCATGACCCCTGGGGCAGTCACAAATATATCCCACTGCTCAGAGAACCCTTAGGGCTGCTCACTATGTCAGCAAAAGCCTCCTTTTGGCAGCTGGGAATGGCTAGACCATAGATTGTGGCATTAGTCCAACCATTAGTCCAACCTCTCTGCAGGGAATTATAAGCAACTATTACACACCTCTCTTGCTGATGTTCCTGCACCATGGGGAATTCAACAGTGACAAAAGACTCAGCTGTATGAACTCTTCTTTTTTGCTGCAAAAGTTCTGAAATATAGTCAGGTTCTGGGCTCCTGGTATTTTGATTGGTGGTGTTGTCGTATCTTGAGAGATAACTCTTAAATTGCACAGCACCAACCAAGCAGCATCCCACTAAACAGGAAAAAAATCCTTATTGCAGCAAAATGTTCTATGACTAACTGCATTAACAGATTTGTCTCTCCTTCAGAAAGCTGTTTTAAGAAAATTAGGTTGGCTGTGCAGACAAATCATGTGTCTTTAGTAAATCTATACTCTAATCAGATGAGGTAAATACCCAGAGACTAGCTATGGGGGCCGTATAAATACCTCCATAGATAGAGGCATCAAGAGATGAAATGTAAAGATATTTATTATTTTATGAGGCTCATTCCTTTCTCTAGGATCTAAAGAGACATGCTTCACTGAATGTCAGTAAATTGTCTTTGATGTGGAGAAAACTCCACTAGCTTTGATAGAGCAATTTGATCTTTTAAAAAATAATTGTATATTAAAGTATTTTCTGCGACACTGGTGACCTTTAATGTCACATTACTGAGTCCCAAGTGGCCATACATGGCTGTGATAGAGCAAGGGCTCTATGTGACTCAGGGAGTCCCATAACACAGGAGCTCTCCAAAAGTATTAAGTGTTCGGCACAAATTCAAGATGCTGTAGATTCTACACGGTGTGTTTCATATCGAAATGCTTTTGCCATTTAGCTTTTTGGTGATTGATTGATACCATTGCAGGTACCAGGAATATTTTCTGAGTCTTCTGACTGTGGAGGATGCTGCTGCATGTTTCAGTAGCTGCACATAAATTGGCATTCCAACCCTTTGGGCTGCTGAGACAGACAATGCTAATACATGAAGCCAATGAGAATTCCCAGGGCTGACCCTGGGAATGGGCAGCCAGCCAAGGTTTCATGGCCTCAGTGATGTCCTCAGAGATGAAGGTGAGGGGGTAGCACCAGTTGCTTATTTTGGGTGACACACAGATCGTTGCTTTCAGAGAAAGGCAGATAGACACAGCTGTTGATCAGAAATCTGTCCTGCTTGCACAGCAGTTTATGAAAGAGGGGGGAAAATAAGGACCATATTGAAAATACCTGTCAGAGGACCAGACTGGCCCAGGAGCTGGCTGGAGGAGATCTGAAGTTCAGATGGGCAGAAAAGCTTCCTCTGACAGTCCTTTCTGCAAGAAGTGACAAGAAGATGTCAAAACATCCAAGCCCCTCAACACTGCTTGTTGCTGAAATCATGCAGAGAGAGTTTGTTCCTTCTTCTCAGGCTTTTAATCAAGGTTTTATTCTCAGAGGGAATAGTACATTTTTTTCCTGTATGGGAGTGTTCTGCTTCAATTATAATGTCTTACTCTGGACCCTTTGGCCAGTTCAGGGTCATCAGATACCATTCACTGCTAGGGGATCTCTTCAGGAACAGAAATAATTGATGCATCTTGAGCTTCTTGCATCTAGTGGAGGACAAGTCAGAAGGCCAGCAACTGGGAATGAGAGTGTGTTTGTTACAGGTTTATTTTAGTCATGATCTTCACACTCCTTCCTATCCTCGGGTTAAAGAAAATGCTGGTTTTCGTTCATGGTATTTGTTTCAGTTGCTGATTGCTCTTAATGACTGCAGAGCCCCACCCTTTCTGTTAACGGGTCAGTGCCCAAAACATTCCCACTGTTAGTCAGATCTGCCGAGTTTAAACAGGTGCTTTTTCTAACCCACAGTAAATATGAGCTGACTTTTTAAAGTCAAGTTGTCCTTCTCACAGCCTAGAAGCAGATCTCGCTCTCACAATTACCCTCAATGAAGTTATACCTATCCTGAACAACTGGTATATCAGGACATAGTCCCTGGCTAATGCTGAAACTGCTGCTTCTGATGAATGGTCTAGTAAACTCTCACATGACGAAGACACCTGAATCTAAAGCTGCTGGCAAGCAGAGAAATGACTGTCTGCCATTGCACAATGCCCTGTGAATGGTTTGGTTTTTTTTTTTCCATTTCGTACCCTTCCCCTAAGGTTGCATTTATAGCAGGGGAGGGCTCCCGTGTATTCTGCCTGGTCTGGAATGTGCTTTCTGATACTGTGGCAGGTGAGTGACCACCCCATGTCACTGCTGCTGAAGGTTGTGGGTGAAATTAGTTCAGCAAACTCCAGCAATATGATAAAGAGTTAATCTTCACATCTGCTCACCACCAAGAGGAGGAGAGAGGTGCAGCACTCAAGGAATTGGAGAAGGACTCAGGAGATTCACTTTGCCCAGAAGAAACCTGCTGCCCTTGCTCAGAAACAGCTAAATCCCATTTCCCCAAGGATGCTACTGAGGACAGTGGGAAGAGTCCTGGGGGGATGCCTTCAGGAGCTAAGTGCACAGAACATGCAAATATGTGTCATCAGGAGCACACACTTCAAGCCAAACCAGAGCCAAAATCCATCACTACTCTCCAAGATAAAACATATTTACATTTGCTCTTTTTACTAATGACATTGAAGGAGAGGCCACAGCCAGTGGTCCCAAAATATGACCTCAAGAACCTCTTTGTGATGGTATTGTTACCTGGATTCTGTCAAGGTGGGGTTGGAGGGACTGTGTGTCCTGACATGGCCAGAAGTCCTTTAGATTACTTTTGCTTTCCTGCCAAAAGTAGCCCAAAACTTCCCCAAAGAAGGAAGACCAGCACTCTGTCCCTTCACAGCTGCCCCCAAATGAAGACAGAGACCTGTCTGTCTCCCAGCACTCATTGAGAGGGATCAGTCATTCTGTGGGAGATCAGGTGTCAACCCATGCAGACCCAAGCTGAGTGATAGGGTGTGTGACAGCTCAGGATACCACGAGCTACCCGCAGGACAAAGGAGGGACAGAGGCCTGTGCTCCTCTGTTTCCCCTTCGTAGGCTACAAGCACCAGGTTATGGGGCTGTAGGCAAGATAAGGGGAGGACAGGCTGGAGAAGACCCCAGTGGGCTGAGGGTGAGGACCAGCATGCATGGAAAACTGATGCCTTGTGCTCCCAGGCATGTCTGCTGAAAGGTGGCATGGACAGACCAGCCCAGCTGAGGAGCAAAAAGGCACTGTAGGTGCAGAGACGTGTAACACCCTTCACTAATATTTGGCAGCTCACATCTGCCTGCAGGGCAGAGGGGCAGGGGGAGCCAGGGCTCCTTCTGAGCAGCAGCATGACAGGATGGAGTGTCACAGAGCAGCGGGCATGCAAGGGCTGCGCGTGGGGATTAGTGAGGGAGTGGGGCATTTTCCAGGATTCATATTCAGTGTGCTTAGCTTAATCCATTGTTTTGCTCCTTTCCCATTCAAGCACTTTATCCCAGCAGATATGACGATTTTTCAAAGCCCTTTTTGAGGTGAGTTCTCTGTTTGTTTTGTGAGGGTTTTTTTCCAAAATACTGCAGAGGCAATGTAACACAGCCCAACCCTGTGTACGTGCTGCACACTTCTGGAAGATGGAAAACAAAAGCTAAAAGAGGATGGTTAACCTTTTCTAATTGTCACAGCACAGGACTAGTTGCCAGGAGGAACTTGAGTGCTAATCCTACTTTACTCACCATGTGACCTTTGGGTAAGTTACCTAATTAACTTGTCCTTCGGTCTGCCGAGCCTGCAAAGAACAGGTGTTTCAGTGAAATGCAGCATTGCTGAGCCAACCTGTGGCCTTAGGAAATAACCAGGGAATAAAACCTGCTGCACTTTTTAAAAGGTGGTATTAATAGAGAGATTCAAAACATCCTGCTATAAGTTTAAGCTTGCCCTTTAATCTTTTGGTGGGGCACAGGATCGAGCCCAGACTATTTGGTTGAATGGAAGGTCATTCTGGATGGCATTTGATATTTGTGGAGGAGTGATATAGAGTGATCTCATCAAATTATAACTGAGTCAATTCTGTTCTGCTGGAATTCATTTCCTTCCTCTGGAGGTACATGGATCCTGATTTTCCCTGACCACCCAGTGCTGTGCTGCTGCTATTGGGAGTGCTCTCCAATATCACTGTGGCTGCTCTCTAGGAGGATTTGGGATTATCCCTATTTTCCCTTGCATTTGAAAGGAGTTTTCAGGCTGAATTAAAAACACTTGGTGCAAAAAGGTATAGTTATCCCTTGATTCCAAGCTTTTTCCCATTCAGTTTCTCCCCCTTCCTGATTATGTCTTTTTTATTGACTCACTTTAGCCATAGCTGAATCTCTTTTTTTCCCTGAAAGTATTCAGTATTAGGTACATAAACACAGTTGGATTCTTCATGCTAATGTGGAATGAAAAGATACTAACAACCATCCCCAGAGATCATCCTCTCTCTGGTGAAAGATCTTTCACCCTGCATTGGAAAAAGCACTTTACAGAACTATTCACTCCTTCTTTAGCACTTGATGTCAAAGAAAATGCCATTGCATCTCTGCTATGGATTACAGACACGTCATTTATTATTATCTGACGCTCAGGAGGCAAGCCTGCCTCCTGGGGTAGGTATAGTTTGTTTTCCAGGTTTGATCTCTCATTTAAAGAGGGAGTTTTCAGGGATAATTTTTTGCAAAGAGCCAGCCTACACTCTTCTCTTTCAAGAAGTTTGGTCTTCACAGTCTTTTGCTACAATGGCCCACTACAGTGTTTATTTAAAACCTCACTTTTTATAATATGCTGTGGACTGGGCAGCTGAAATGCAACCTTGGTTTGGATGAATGAATTCTCCAACCAGGTTTCCAGAATCAGGTTTTGATCTCTTCTTATTTAAAAGTGCCTGTAACCATGAATGGTCTAATTGAAACCGGAGGCGCTTGCTGCAGACTAAGGAACAATTCAATGGGATTAAGGCAATGTCGCATCTGGGCTGTTGTGATTAAATTTTGCAAATATTAATTGAAAAAATCTTGGCTCAAATCCTAGCCAATATGTATTTGAGCAGCTCCCCAGGAAAGAGTGGAGCTGAGCCTTGCCTGAGGTGTAGCAGCATTGCTGTTTTAACACGTCCTTCCATTGTCTTCACTTGACAGAATCTAAGGATTTTGGCTCAAAAAGGGCAAACTCTTTGAGGGATGTTAAGGTTAGAGTTTGAAAAGAGCAATTTCCAAGGGAAAAAAGTTTGCAACATGACAATGAAACCAGACAGAAACCCTGCTGCTTTGAAAAATAACTCTGGGAGTGAGACTCTTTCCCACAAACCCAACAAGCTCCTTGGGGCACGTCCACAGCATGCAGTGAAACACGCTGCAAGGATCCCAGTGCTGGCCACTGAGCTAACGGCACAACCAGGAGCAGAACAACTGTGTCAGTGTCTTGTCTGCTCAGAGGGCAATCTACCACAATTTCAGGGGAGAGCTCACCTTCCTCCAAGTGTTGTAGTGTACTCAATTTACAGATGAGTCTGGGGTTTGCTCTGGAATTTTGGCAAAGGCAGTACAGGCACATTAGCCTATTCACTCACCCAGAGAGTAAGCTTTGGGACATGAAAAGGAAGAATTTCCTTCTCTGGGACAACAGGACAATGTCACTTGTCCCTGAATACATTGCTAACAGACTGTTTTGTTGTTCGCATGCTCTTCAGAGGAACTCATCATAAATCTAAACAGAAACTGAAGCAAAAATAAATTTAACTGTGTATTTACCACAAAGAGCATCAGGCAGTAAGTCCACTATGGCATTTCTAGTGTTGAGGGTTTTTTTCTTTCCTTTCTACTACTGCCCATTAGGTTCCAGGATGAATCTGAGATGCTGATATCCATTTATGAATCTGCTGCTTCTCTGTGAGACTGCCAGTCTGACTCAGAGCCAAGTTTTGCAGAGCTGCCACAACTAGAGTGACTAGGTCATTCACAGTCAGGATCTCCCAACTTTGAAACTACTCCCCTCTCTCCTTTGGCCTGAAGTAACCTGTTGAATCAATCTACATCCACTTGTGAGCACCAAGCTTCATGAATAATGTTGACCAACTGGAGAGAGTCCAGGAGGCAGGAATAAGAGTGATGAGAGGGCTAGAAAACATGAGCTATAAGGAAAGACTGAGAGTTGGGTTTGTTTAGTCTGGGGAATTGAAGACGAGTAGATGTGCTAAAACTCTTCGAGTATGTGAAGGAAAGACTACTGCAAGGAGGAAGGATAAGCTGTTCTTCATGTCTGCTGGGGACAGGAAAGGAAGCAACAGGCTTAAAGTGAAACAAAGGGAATTTAGATGAGATGTTAAAAGTAATTTTCCAGTTGTGAGACTTGTGCATCACTGGGATGGTTTGCTATCTGCAAGTGCTCTTTTGGGAAGGCTTTAGCATCAGCTGAGATAACTATCTCATCACCTTCAGCACAGATGATCCTTTTGGGAGGTTGGTGGAAGGGCAAGACAACGTTTAAAAGTTTATTCCAGCTTGGTTTTGTGTGATTTCTGCTATGGATTCAAAAAGTCACAAGGGTAATTCTTAGTTCTCTGGTAGGTATTTTGTGACCAGGCCACCATCTGTTGTCTGATGGGAGAAGAGTTTAGTTGTCCATCCTAAAATTGTCCTTAAGAATATCCCCAAAATCCCCAAAGGGGCTCCTCTTCAAGGGAGTTACAGATGCAAACATCCATGAAGCCCAGGTCTCAACTGATGTAAATATAAGTAATTCTCCCTGCTAGACCAGCTGCCCTTGGCAATGTCCTAAACCATTTCTCCAGTGGTGACTGGCATTGTTATCCCAGCCCTGACCTCTCACCTTGGTGCCTGAGCAAACTGAATCAGACAGACACCCAAGCAGCCAAGAGCTGCTGAGTTTATTTAACTCAATAAAAGGAATAAAAACAAAAGCAAAACCTGACACATACAACAAGCAGCACACAACAATCCTTCCTTTTCCTGTTTCACAGGGAAGCAAGTTCCAACACTGTAAAGTGAAAGATTAAATAAAAAGAAAAAGCCAAGGGCACCCTGCCATGCATATATTAGACCTGGATAAAACAGCATTGAGCACACCCTCACAGATTTAAACACCATGAGGTGAGCAGGGACTTAGGACCCAACAAAGAAGCTGCCTTTTCAGCAAGTTCATTGGGTCTGCGTTTTTAGCCCTTCCTTTTCTGTAATCCTGTCGTTTTTAATGAGGGAACATTATGCAACCAGTGTTTGTGCAGAGTGCCCAATCATGGGCCAGCACAGGAGGAGGGGAGGCTTGGATGGCAGTGGTGGCTTTGGGCTCCCCGGGCTGTGGCTGCCATGCTGCTACTCCTGGAGAGGTTGGAGCTCATCTTTGCTGCTCTGAGACAGGGACTGCTGGGCAGAATTCTTCCATGCAGCTAAGCCAGCACAATTATCATTGGCTACTTTAGAAGTAAAATGCATCTCAGACATGCTCATGGAGAGCAACTCTCCCCTGTTTGTGAGTTCAGTTCTTTTCTGTTACACTTTTGTGTCCTTTTGTCCTCTTTTGTGACTCTTCTGGAATTTAGATTTGAGACGCACACACCAGCCAAGGGCCAGCGAGCTCCTTTGACCTTCCACTTCATCTACAGCAGACCCATATCTAAATAGGAATAATGATGGATGCTGATGAGGTGCAATATTTGACATTAATCTGGGAGTGCAGAAGCATGTGATTGCTAATTTCACCAAAAACTAGAAATGGGTGGATATTTATCATTTTCGTCTGTACAGTTTTGAAGGTCAGCAATTCAGCTGAATTTTCAGAGGTTTCAAAAGTGCTTATTTTTCAATGGATTTGCTAGTTGCTCAGATTTTTTAATTAACCTTTTTCTTCTTGAAGAAATAGGAATGCCAAATTCTTAACTTCAAATTAAAAATTTTCTTTAAAGACAAAAGTATCTTCTTTATTGTTACCTTTGAAAAACTGATCATGCTGATAAAGAGAAATGGCAATTGGAAAATCTAGAATAAATGCTGGAGACAAAGACTATGGGAAAAAATGGAAATATTTTCAAAAATAATTGCAGAGGAATATCCCTGTCTTTCTCTAACTCTTTTTAAATGGTTAGCAAGCTTAATATAAATTATGCACAACCTTGGTTTTATCATTGGACATAAAAGGTAACTCTTCTCCAAGGAGAAAGTTTCCATTGCAGATAGAGGGGCTTTTTGGTTTATATAGTGAACTTCTTGAAAATTAGGAAACCATCTTCAAATTACGTGCATCGGTTCTTTTATACCCCCAACTCCCCCTTTGCACATCTGAAAACATAGAGGTCTGGTAGAATAATGCTCCCAAGATGGTAACTCCTGGACAATTTTTTCTATTTCCACGCCTCTCCTCAGGCACCTGGAAGGCTTTCTGTGCTTGGAGGATCTGTGCCTGAGGCTTTCAGTAGCCCAGTACTTGGGATGTGCATGTGGCTTCTGAACATAATTGCTGGCATGCACTGAGGGAGGAGAAAGTTGTCCTTCTGACTAGTCCAGTGCTGGTCCTGAGTCAGGGCTGGGATAACAATGCCATCAAATGCTTTAGAAATACTTAGCAGGACAGAGAGATGTGTGTCCTGGACAGCAGTATTGTGACCTTCATGTGCTGTCCAATGAAATAAGTAAAATAATTTTGCTGATCACATTCAGTATTTAGGTTTTTTTTGCTATTTTGTGTCTGGAAGGGTCTTTGACAGGGTGCCAAAGCATTCAGTTATTTTTATATTTGGGAGTAAGATCCAGACACCTACTTCCTGTGCATTGGCTCACAAACACAACGGATGTGACTACAAGCGTGTGTGCCCAGGTTGTCTCTGGGATCACCTGGATCCCAGATGGCCAAGAGCCATGCACACAGGGGCAGGGCCAGGGCTGGAACAGGGCAGATCTGCAGATGGGGTGCAGCTCTGTATGAATGCCTAGCTGTTCTTCCCATTGTTACTTGGGACAAATGTTACTGAGTTCAGCTTTACCCCCTTGTATGCAGGATGTACTAATGCTTTAAAATGCTGCTGAATGAAAGGTGTTTTATGTATTGAGGGTATTAAGCTTTTGTACAGCACTGTGGCTTGTGTGTTTACTTTGGGTCCTGGACACCCAGCCCAAGTTACTGGAGCGAATAATCTCCCAGTGCATGTTGTCACACGCACCACAAACTGCTGCGACCCAGGCAGCTGCCTCCTGAATCCAGCTCGGGCTTTTAGCCTCATGGCACTGCTTCAGATGCCAGTCAGAGGGACCTCCTCTTCTCTTATGCAATGGTGTTTGGGTAAGATTCTTTGTCTGGAAAAAATCCTGCAGGGGAATCCCAAGCCAGATCTTTCCTCGACTGCCGGTCCTGCCAGCTGCATACCTAGTGCTGCAGATCTTGCTGAGACTAAACAACCTTAAGGTTGTTGAGGAATTCTGCCTGAATGAATATAGCTAAATCTGCACACCTCAGCAGGAAGAGCTCTTCACCCAGTACAGTTGTGGTGGATTGTAGCACTTAATGCACTATGGAGTTAGCTGTGGGCCTGGTACAAGAACAAAGCATTCTGGCTGCTCTCATATCCCACTGGGACCAGTCAAACTGAAATACCCCTCTATGAAGCCCTTGAATTTAGGTAAATAGCAGGGCTGCAGTTCTCCAGGAGGCCAAATTTTCTTGTGCCTCTGACAGAGGTCAAGAGAAAATGAGGCCAGCCCAGGCAGTAATATCTAAGGCACCCCAAATGGAAGGAAACATGATTAAACTGATTAAATGAGTCACGCCTACATAATCCTGTGTTGCAGAGGTAGGCAGAAAATCCCACCCCTACGACTCTGAGTTGCAGATAGCAGAGTCTGTTAAAAGGCTTCTCATTGTAGCTACCAAGATGCTGGTATCTGTGTTATTTCCTGGAGAAAGGGTGTCATTTTTGCTTCACTGAAGCATGACAAAGCAAGAACGGTCAGTGTTTGGCCTGCACTCAAGTGTCAGGGTGTCTTACAACTGTGATACACAGTGTCTGTATTTTTGTGAAACTCCTGAAGTGGAGGAAGTATGAGGAAACCAGAAGGATTAGGCCAGTAGGCATACCCATTATTTGTGAATATTTGCACGGGCAAGACTTAAGTCATTATAGTAGACACAGCTCCTTTTGGAGCAGCCACAGAAGGACAGGATAAGTGCACTGTTAAAAAATATAAACTGCCTTAAAGCAAGTTTGACAGTGCTGCTGTGGGATCTGTGGACAAATTTATGAGGCTGCAAGAAATTGATGTGTCATGACATCCTCAGTCTATTCAGGTAAAAGTGGAGACTGACATCATCTAAAATCAAGTATTTCAAGGGCCACCAAAGTAGATTCAGTGGTTTCACAAACAGGACACCAACTGGGATTGTTTGGTCTCTGGTTTTGAGGTCTGGGTGTGTGACATGGGACAAGCACAATCACCCTTGTGTGATTTGTTTTCCCTATTTATCTTTTCTCTTCCTTGATTATGCTCACCAAATATTCAGGCCATGCACAGGCCATTACTAAGTGTTGTTACAAGGGTTAATGTGCCCTCTGATGCCTTTAAGTATGAAGTTACCAGTTTAGCTTCCAAATATTGTTAAATCTTTATAATACACAGAGCTATTTCTTTCCACTGTCTCTTATTAAGCAGTGGAAGTAATGGAAAGCCTTTGTGTTCTCCTCCTGTGAAGACAAGCAGGCAACCAATTCCTACACAGTCACCTTTTCATCTGACAGAGGAACAGGCACACCTACCCAGGGCTGGTCCAGGGATTTCATTTCCCCAAAGCTATGATGATGAACATGAAGGCTGTGTTTTCCCAAAGATTGCCTCTTTGGGAGAAAGAGGAGTTTAAAGAGGAGACCACTAGCTCAGCTAACAGACCATTTACTAATATTTGCTGGACATTTCAAGGAAGATGGGCAAGGAAAGGTGGACTGACATCTTGAATGGCTTCTCTCAGGCCAGGCCTTTGCTTTAGGGAGGAAACTGGAGCCCAGGAGATCCATCTCTGCCTAGCCAGTGCATGCATGTGCCATGAGCAAAATAAGCCTAGGTGAGATCCCTCAAGTATAGCCATCCCAGAGCACCTCTGAGGATTCCAACCATCTGCATTAGGTATGTCTACCCAATCTGTGCCTGCTTTTCCCAGCTGCAGCCGGCATAGCTGGAGAGCTAACACAGATGGAGAATCCAGCTCCCTTGCTCCCAAGTGTCCAAGGAATGACCCAGCCATCTGGAGGAATCATTACCATCCTCCATGAGAGGGGACAAGGTCAAACCAATTGAATGTTGTCTAAAGAGGATCTTGGGGAGGGAATGTTTTCATTACAACAGTTCATCTTTCTTTTCACAGTTCATCAAAAGCAGGCCTTCTGCATACACACGCAAGACAAATAGGACCGAGGGGTGATGACGGATACTGTATGCCCGCGGTGATTGGGATGACCCTCCACTCACACAGTTGATCAAAGGCAAGTAAAACAATCAGCCAGCCATCAGCAAAGATGTAATATTAAACTCCCCAAACACCTCATTTAATTAAGTCTTTATGATCAAAATCTCCATACCAGATCTTTTAAGTTAAACACTCTTAGACCTTGCCCTAAGATAGCAGAAAAGGACTTCCGGAGGAAAAATGTTTGTAAAAAAATTATTCCTAAAATAGTGCTTCTTCCCTCTAGCCTCCCAAATAATTTGTCCTCTGAGAGGATATACTTCTGTCTCGTTTACCCTGGCAGCACTCAGAAAGGTGGGGTGCCTCATGCCCAGCACTTGTCCTTGCTTATTCTGCTGCAGACAAAAAACAGGAAACGACAAAGCTGCCTTTTATGATGTCATATTTTTTGTTGTGGTGATGACCAGGGTGTGATAAACCCTCCATCTGTGAACCTTCTGCTGGCCTTACAAGTCTGAGCCAAAGCTGACTGAAAAATGTCAGGCCTGGGCAGGTGCAGTACCAGTGCGGGAGGGGAGGAGAGATGGAAGGGTACAGGTATACACCAGGAATACATCAATGTGGAGGATGCCTGCACTGCTAGCCTGGTCCTCAGAGAGTAAACATTTCTGAGCCAATCTCTAGTCAAGAACAAGATGGGATGTGAAAGGCAGATGTCTTGGAGGTGGAGCTGGAATTTATAGTAAGGAGTACCTAATCTGTTAGAGCAGATCCAAGGGAAGGGCACAAAATTGATCAAGGTGTTCAAGCCACTGTCCTAGTAAGCTGAGAGTTGGGCTTATTCAACCTGCACAAAAGAAGGGTCCAGGAATATCTTAATGTTGCCTTTCACTATTTAGAGGAAGCTTGTAAGACTTTTTACCAGGACCTGTATTGAAAGCAAAAAGAGTGACAGTTTTAAAATTAAAGATGGTAAATTCAAGGAATCACAGAATCATCAAGGTTATAAGAGACCTTCAAGATCATGTAGTCCAATCATCAATCCAGCACCACCTTATCACCTCTAAACCATATTCCCAAGTGCCACATCCAGACACCTCTTGAACACTTCCTCTACACCACCTCCCTGAGCAACTTATTCCAGTGCCTAACTGCTCTTTCAGTGAAAAAATGTTTTCTAATATCTAATCTGAGCCACTCCAGCACAACTTAAGGCCATTTCTTCTCATCCTTCCAGCTGAGACATGGCAGAAGAGACCAACCCCACCTCGCTGCAACCTCTCAGGTAGTTGTAGAGGGTGAAAAGGTCCATCTGAGCCTCCTCTTTTCTTTATGGTGAGGATGGTGAGACACTGAAACCAATTGCCCAGAGAAGTTGTGGATGCCACATCACTGGGAGTGGTCATGGTCGAGCTGAACTGGGCTTTGAGCAACCTGATCTAGTGCAGTGTCCTTGTCCATGGCAAAGGGGTTGGATTAGATCATCAGGGTCCTTTCCAATCCAAACCATTCTATGGTTCTTTGTCCTCCAGATATCTCAGATCCCTCAAACATCCATATCTGTATGAAATACACTCTGCTTTGGAAGCTTCTCTCTCCACTGACAAATCTGCAAACCAGCTCAAACTCGTTGGATGAATGAGTAGAGATGAGCCCCATCCTTTAGCTTTGCAGTAATTATTGTAAAGACATCAGACACTGTAATGATGACAAATGGGCATTCTTTTAATTCCTAGGTGAAAAAGGAATTTTTGTAATTTTCTCTGTTTTCATCATTGGCTTAAGCAGTCGTACCACACCTGAAAGGAATGACTCAGCCATGCATCATGTGTTCCCACCTCACCACCTGTGCTCCTTGGTTATCAAGTCATTTAGCAGTCAGATCAGGGATTTGGATGAGGGAACCCTTCCCTTTTTTTTGCTGTTTTCTCCTGGGTGGAACATCTATCTTGCTCAGCCTGATCTGCTCCATTTCTCAGATGCATGAGCCCAGCTGGCTCAAAGGAAGGGATGGGAAATTATGGATGAGGCAAAACAATTCTACAGATTTTGGCAAAATCCAGACTTGGATGGGCTCAGGGTGGTCATGAAACCACATGTTACTCACATATGGTCTTGTAACCCAGTGGTGAGAAATTCTCCATCTTTTTACTGGTTCCCAGAGTCATCTGAGCACTGCTATTCTTTTCCACTTCTTCATAGAAAGACGGCATTAAGCACAGTAAAGCTTGTCATACATTAACTCATCAAGCATCTGAAATGAAACCTGTCAAGGTGTTGTGTGACAGCCAACTTCTGCACTTGTAGTAAGCACAGTTGCATTTGCTTGCACTAAACAGGGAAGAAAGATGGATGGGAAGAGCAAGTGTGGTTACCCTGGAAGCTGTGAGACAAAGAAGAACCAGGATTCCTAGAGTAGCAGTTAGTGTAAAGAAGACTTTTTGGACAGGCTAAGGATATGATCCTGTCCCTTCTGATTGTGAGAGAAGAGAAGATAAGAGAAGAGAAGAGAAGAGAAGAGAAGAGAAGAGAAGAGAAGAGAAGAGAAGAGAAGAGAAGAGAAGAGAAGAGAAGAGAAGAGAAGAGAAGAGAAGAGAAGAGAAGAGAAGAGAAGAGAAGAGAAGAGAATTAGTTATTCAGGAGGAACCTCAAAGTCCGTGGTTATGTTTTATTTTGTTAAAACACATGAATTAGATAAATTGGGTTGAGTTCCAAATTCCTCACAGTATGTTTGGTAAGGGTAACAGTAGTCTAAAGGCTTGAGTCATTAAAATTAAACCACCTTTATCTGCTCTACATCACTATCCACTTATTTACACTTCTATCCACTTTAATAAACTACCAGGTGATTTAACTGCTTTGATGGGTTTATACGGTTAGGTTAATCCTAAAACTGGTTCCTTTAGACACTGCAAAGCACTACTTTTGTCTTTCTGTTTGTTTGTTTTCTGCCTTCCCCTAATTGCTGTACTTCACAGAGATGTTTCCTTGGGCACTACACACGGCAACTTAGACCCTTGCTAGAAGATCAGATCTGTACCTGGAGGTTTTGTCATGTGTGTATTATGTGCCATAGCCACAAAAGGCAGAATTATTTGTAGCTGGAATGGAACTCACAGGGCAGAGCAAAACTTTGAAGTTGCAGCTAGATCTGGTGATCCATGAACTAAACTCTTGATGGTGTCAGTGGAAGAGATTTCTTTCATGACAATTTGGCAACAAGCCATTGCCATGTAGTTGAAGCTGGATCTGGTGACTACCCTAGCTGTGTTTCCTGCCTTCACACTGACCAACCTAATGGCAGCCCAGAGTGAAGAGATGCGGGGAGGAGGAGCTGAAATTAAAAGAAAATAGCCCTCTTAACCTTATCATTAAGTCTTCCTCTGAGGCTTGGGTTTCAAGAAGACTCTCTGAGAGTTGCGTAAGATCAGAGAAACTCTGGACTGTGCATGCAAAAGTAACACAATGAAAGCCTAAAGGCAGACAGCAGCATGGAGGACACAAATTATCCTTCAGCAGCCTCTGTAGTCGTGAAACATTTCCAGTGAATAACTCACTGCTGAGGAAACAGGGTGTCCTATAGGACCGGGTAACAGTGAACTGGGGTCTCTCCCTTATCAAGCAGCCACAGAACTAAGGGGTATCCAAGTTGGCTTTTCTGTTTTACCTCATTAGAGCAGTTCAAGTTTTGCTAATATAGCAAGGGCCTACTTTTCTGGCTTAGTGGTTAGAACATGTTAGGATGGGAAGGGGAGTCACCTGACATATAAGCTCTGATCCAGAGAGGAGCTCATTAATTTTGTAAAATTGAACCCCACCAGCAGAAGTCCTAGAGAGTCACTCAGCACCGGGGTGAGTGCTCAGGGGTGTGAGCCCAGATCTGGGAGGTGGCCAAGATGTCAGCTTAAGATGGCACTCACTCATCACCATACTGTACTTCCAGTTGACTTAAAGATTTCCAATGACCGGACTAAATTTTAAAAGTGTTTCAGCATCAAAACAAAGAAGCAAAAGAAAATATTGTTTCTATCCAAACCAAAACATTTGGGGATGTTTTTTTCTTTCTTTTCATTTGGCTGAAGAACAAGTCACTTCTGCATTATTAAAGGAAATGAACTAAGTCTTCTGTGGTAATAAGTCTTTCCCCTCTCCCCTTTGGTTTCAGGGATTCAGGAAGGTCAGCAAAGACTCTGACCTCGTAGTTCACAGAAACCAAAAGGTCGTGTTCTCCAGAACAACCTCTGAGCACTCTGCCTCAGGACTGACTTTGTTTTATCCAAGGAGTTTTTTGGGCTATCTCCCACTTTCTGAAAAGTACTCATAGACACTAGGTATCTGCAACCACTTTTTGGCACAAAAAAAATTATGGATGAGTCACAATTCTGGTAAAGGGAGTGATGTCTCCTCTGCATGGACAGCGATAAATGAGGACACTGGCAACAAGGAGTTTGTCCAGCTACTTGCCTTCTCCTGAGTGCTGAGGCACAGCCTCCAACCAGTTCATATATTTCTATTTGTTCACTCTTCTGTCATCCATCTTGTGTCATAACAGATGAGCATGAAAAGACCTAAACTCTGCCAAGTCCTCAACAAAAACATTAATATAATTCACCTTCCAGAGCTCTGCTCCAGCTGCTCCACACTGTATCTTTTGTTAGATACTTGTATGAATAATAATATCTGCAGTTAGTCTAGCTAAGATTGCAACAGAAAAAGAAATTAACCCTCCTGCTTCAGGGCACAAACCAATCCAGATTCTGGCAGGTTTGCCAGGCCTGAGGGTAGGAGTTCATATACAACCTTCTCCACAGGAGCCAGCAACACCTGCATCACTTCCCTCTGCTCCTCCTTCCTGGCCTGTTTTCTTGACCTCTTGCACTACCTTTCAGGATTTTAACCTGCTGCCAGCTTTTGCCCCGGCTGGGAGAGGCAGACTGTTCACCCTGTTGCATGCACTCTCTCCACTTGCAGCTGGTTCCAGCTCTCCTCTGTTCATCCTGGGTTTTGTCAGTCATATCTTGCTACAACTTGAAGTGAAAATTTCTGGTTTTCCTTCCCCATCACTGCTGTTCCTTTTTCCTCAGCCTTGGCCATCCCCACTTCCCTTGATGCCTTTTCCTACTCTCTTTCTCCATCTCCCCAAGCACAGAGTTTACAGACTAGGCAAGACATAGACATGGGGCTGGACCTGATGGAGCTGAGTCCACACACACCTGCAGAGGTATCTCCACCTGGATGCACATGCTGCCTGCAGGGAGGAGGTGGGGGTCTCCTTACCCACCTTGGACTTCTCTTCCTGCATCCTGAGAGGGACAAGCATGGCACTGGGGGTCTCCCCAGCTCCCTGCTTCCACCAAAGAGCCCATCAGCCCTTTGTGCCTGCCTGCAGTTCCATGCTGAGGTGTGGCCCATGGCACTGGTACCCATTTCTTCATTATCAGCTGCCTCCTTCCTGCCTTCTGAGGCTGTGTTATGAAAGGTGTCCTCATTTGCTCCAAAACACTGAGTTACAGAGGGGTGAAGATTTTTCCAGCATGCTCATCTCTGTTTTTCATTGATGCATGGCAAGATGAGCAGGGAAAATATTCCTTAATCCCTCCTTTGTATCAATCATACAAACCCCCCCCCTTTGCCTGTAGGGTGCTGGATAAAGATGAGAGCTACTGCCTAGTGTGCTGGCCAGAAAAGTCTCATTTTTTACACATTCTCCCTGAACTCTGCCTTTTACTTATATTTAGACTGAAATGTTCCTGAAGCTGGGACCATCCTTCCACTCTATTTTTATAGCATCAAATGCATGGATCTTACTGGGTTAGTAGGGCCCCTAGTCACTGCTCAGGTACAATGCTGACTTCACTGGCTGGTTAAATTGGAGTATATGAGTAAGGCAGGGCTGGAAGAGGAGTGGCAGAACAGCCCATCACCCACTCCTCCAAGCTGGGATACTTTTTCTGTCCCTTTGCCCTGTTGCTGTAGAAAGCATAATGTTAGCTGTTGTGAGGGTTTTGCTGAAGAAAGTTTACAGAGCCAGATTCTGCTGGTACAGGTGCCATGCAGAAGGACTAAGGGCAGACACTCTCTCAGGACTTGCTGTTCCCACTTCGAGGTAGGGGACACAATGACAAATTCTAAGCAAAGGAAACAGACTTAACCCAGTGCCTCTCAACACAGACAACAGACTTCAAGCCAGAGAGTTTGGTACCTCCCACCACATATTCCCCTAATCTGCTCTCACCTTGCCCTCTCCCATTTTTGTTTCCCTCAAATCTTTCCCTTATCATAAGCAGGAAAATGTATCAAAGTGGAAGATTGACTCCTTTCAAATCTTGTCCCTGTTTGCTTACATTCTGTGTTTTTATTTCTTCTCTCTCCCACTGAGATAATTTACCCAGAAAATAGCTAGAAAAATGTAGTATGTCCTAATGGAAGCCTAGTACAAACTGTGGTTCACCATGCACATAGTTGTAGGCCTAGGAGAGTGTGATCACATACCCTAGAATTGAGGAGTTTATGATGGCCTGATCCAAACCCCTGTAATGTAAATGGCATCCTTTTCATTGGCTTTAAGGGGCTTTGGGTAATGCTGTAAATAGTCCAGCAAGATACTGTACATGGATATGACAACTATTTATAGGCATTATGATAAATAAGATATGTACTCACCATCTAAATCTAGCCACTGTGTCATCTAAGGAGAGACAAATCAGGACTGATGCTTAGCAGAATGAGAGATACCAGTGATGATAAGAGGCCATTGACTGATGTATCACCTCCTTCCCCAAAACAGAATCACCTGAGATCCTTCATCATCTGCTGCAAGTGCCCTTTGTAACTGATAGTTTTGTTCTAAAGGAGAGTTTGTCAAATATAGCTAGGTAATAGCCTTCAGATTTATGACATTCTTCTGCAGCAAATGCTCCTAGAGCATCTCATGGTGATCCAAGCCCTCTGAGAGATCTGTAGTCATATCTTCCTTTGACTGGATCTCTAACTGTGGGCAATGACCCCTCAATCATTGCTTGGTGATGGTGCAAGTTAATGTGGATGACCTCGTAACCCAGGATTACGTGTGCAATAGAGACTTGATTGCTATCATCAGTACCCAAGGTTACCAGCCCTGACAACATCAGAGTTGAGTTACCTGCGTGGAACAGCCTATTCATATTCACACCTGTGAGCAAGCTCCTCACTGGCATTCATAAACACACTTGTCCCTCTGAGCAGAACACAGTGTGCAGACGTTATCATACAAATGAATTTTTTTGGATATAGATGTCCTAGCTTCTGATGTTGGAGGAGTGTGTCATTTCACATTATAGAGGGATCAGCAGCAGATAATTTAGATATCTTCACATCAAAGTGCAGGTGAGAGCAGGTTGTCCATACTCTTGTAATTGTGGTGGTGCCTAATCAAGAACAGCCCTATCGTTTATGGCACTGCCTAAACACACAGAGAGAAATAGACAATCACTGATTCCAAAAGTTTACACTTAAAAAAAACCAAACAAAAACCCCAAAACAAACAAACAAACAGAAACAGGCTTGGATTGGCTGAAATGCTAAGGATTTCAGCACAAAAACCTCAGATGTGACACAGATAGTGCTAATGAATGAGTGGAGAGACCTTCAGTAAAATCATCAATGGATCATTAATTTACAGTCCTGTTTCTCTGTCATGAGAAAGGAGAGAATAGGGGAACAGGAGCAAAGAAGAGGAGGGGTTCTACAACTCTTAATAGCTGATGTTGGTTTTACTTCCTCAAAAATGCCACTAGCAGACATTCACTTTAGATATGATCAGGACAGATTTTAAAGGCCTTTTTGCACGCACAAAAAACTCTAGAGCCTTATTTAGCAAGATTCCATGCAGTAGCAAGAAGAGAAGTCAATCTGACTTGTTTGAGGCTTAGTACTGATCCCAAGATAAAGGAATGACATGGACATTATGCTAGGCTTTGAGGAAATGCACATGCAATTCCTCAGCCTCTGGCACAGAAACAAGAAATATTCATGGAGTAGAAGAGCGTCTCCTTTCTTTGAATTGCCATATGGAATGTGTGAGGCTTGCACAGTGTTTGAATGGATCTTCCATCATACCTACATGGCTGGCAGAACAGCAGTGCTGCTTGTGCTTGAGTCCAGGTAGCAAGTTCCAGACACTAATATCCAGGGATTTGTGTCAGTGTGGCTCCTCTGTCATAATGAGGTCTGCAATCCCATTTCTGCAAAGCACCTCTTTCATTTCAGGGATCTGCTCACATCCATCAGTGTTCATGGAAATACTGGGGGCCATACTTATTGTTAATCTCCAGTAAGACTCATATGCAAGTCCTCTGCTGAATAGAAACTTCTGGTCCGTGGACAACACAGAGAGCCATGCTGGAGACTGTAGGAAAGGGGGATATAAAGGAGTCTCATATTGGCAGCAGCACTTGCATGCATGAATTTGGGGTTCTTATGTCCTAAAGAATGCAGTAAATCACTGCTGTCTGCATACTCACTGTTACAGAGTGGTAGGATAGATCTGTTTCTTCATTTTAGTCTTGATCCATTGAGGCTTTCTCGTCATTCTGTGCTTGTATTTTTCTGTTGACTTAGTTATATAAACTTCCTCTAATGCAAGAATAAGTATCTTTTGTGCTGTAACCCTAAGATCCTCTGCAAAGGATTCTGAATGGACTGCAAACAATCTCAGATATTGTGACCCTGTAGTGACCACTCAACTACAGTTGTCTGAAGAGCTCTCAGATTTTGAGAACAACCACATGAATTGCAACCTCAACTGTTTCTGCAAGTTTCGTCTGGAAAAGTCTTTACTAAATCTTTTACTTAAAAGGTTTATAAGGGGTTTGTGTTTTTTGAGAAATCTGAAGAAAAACTACTCTAGTTGCAAAGAAAAGTTTTCCAGTGTTGGGTTGCAATTTTCAGTAAACAGTCCCTAAAAAAATGTTATTGCATTTGTCTTTCAACAACTGAAAAGAAAAAAAAAAAATTATTTTATATGATCCCCCAAAGTCTAATATGGATTTCTTCTGGAAATGCTAGTTCTGTCCACAAAAATGTGCCAGTTTTGGTATCTTCTATTGTTGATGTCATTCAATTAAAATCCTGGACTAATATTACTCACTTTTTTTTTATGATCCTTCCTCTGTCTGAATTTTTTCTTTTCTAAATGCATGCATCTAGTTAAGTTCTGAATTCCTTTGCAGTGACAGACTACATCACAGGAGGAAGTGTGTTCTTCCCCAGGAGAGGGAATCCCTTCTCATGCTGTCACTGTGTGCAGAAGAAGATAGTCTCTCATTTCTTCCAGTTATTCACCACTCCAAAAGCTTCTGTAATGAACACTGATTGAAAATGTTCATTACAAAGGGGAATGTTGTCTTGGTGAGCTCCTACGTGTCTTCTTCACAGTGAGACTAAGAGCATTACTGTATTTGGGTAGCTTGTTACAAAAACATCATATGCCTCCAGTGCCTCTGGTTTAGGTACTGACTTAACACCAAGCTGGAAAATCACAGCATATGATGCATACCTCCCAGACACATAATATTGGTGACATGGATTTGTGGTTGGTTACACTTTTTTTATTGATGAATTTTCTTTTGGCCAATCAGAACTGTCCACCAAACTGAGCACATTTGAAATGCTAAGTCAATGTGGATATTCCATCAGCGTAGTTCCCTAGAAAGTTATAAGAATTTCAGTTTACAGTGGCCTGAGGTCTGGGCACTTACAAAACCTAAAAGCATAAACAGGTCGGGCAAGTTGCGAGCTTCTGGAGCTGTTTCACAGTCTGTGTCTCACACCTTCCTTGATTGTAGATAAATTCTTCTCTCTTATCTGCTTTCTAGAAAGTTTCCCCGACATGAAAAGCCATGGAGAATAAGTGAGCACTGATTTATGGTGCATTAGCACATGCAGCATATGTTTCTCTAACTCATGAGAAAACCTGGCTCTGCAGTGCTTGGAAATGGTCTTTAAAAGCCCAAGGTGGAGTGTTACACACAGCAGAATGTGCTCTCTGAGGGTGAAATTCAGCTTTCTGTAGTGACATACCACAGTGCTGAGGTAGTTGCTAAGTTCTGATCAAATGCCAGGATGCATTTCATCCTGTAGCCTTTATTGATATATTAGAGAGCAGATCAGAAGTCATGTACCTTGGCATTGATTTGGTATTGGGACTAAATCAACATCAGCTTTGATTGCTCCAAATTACTCTGTAAATTACCAGGCTCCGAATGCTCTGCCAGGGGATTAATCACCAACAACAAAGAATTAACTACGTGTCAAAGCTGTAAAAGGAGGGGTTTAAAAAAGCCATCTCTTTTTCCGTCTTTGTGAAAACAAAGCAATGCGCAATGAGAGACATACAAATAATCAGAATACCCAAGGGGGAGGAGCAAAGGTGCAGAACAAGCTTCCAGCAAGACAACCTGCTAAAATGGTTACTTTAAAAGCTTTTTGATGATGGAGCTCATTGTATTTATGAAAGATGTGACAGGACACACTCGCCTGTAATAGCAAGGGATTGGAATTGTCAACTGGGGACAGCTCTTCTGGCCCTTTTCCTATCATGCGCTGTCTGAGGCATTGCAATTAAACTCAGCACAACAGCTATAAGTAGGGAGAGCTGCAAAAGTACAGTCAGGTGAAACTCTTATCAATGAAATAATAAAAGCAGCCAGTGTAGTGTGAAGAAAGTGGGTAGCAGGACAGAGAATGGCTGCACAATAAGAGAGGGGAAGCCAGCAGGCCAGTTTCTGGACACAGACCAGTATCTTGTGATGCATTGTGTTGTGAAGTCAATCATTTCATGAAGCTTAGGACTTGTATCTCAGGAAAAGGAAAAGATCATTTTGAGTTCAAATGCCTGTCATCACAGCTAGGTTTACAATGCCTTTCCAAGAGCTGAAATAATAGCTGAAAAGGTTCATCTGTGTACAAAATCAAAGATAAAAAGACAGATTTGTCTCTACTAGAAGGTCAGTGAAATCTATCAAACAATTAAAACCACTTTATTTCTTCAGAAATCCTTCAAAAGCAGCCTCTCTAACTCTGTGTTATTTCCAGACTGCTCACCACTTCCTCTCATCTTTATAATACACGATTGACCCTCCTATCTTTCAGACTTGGCTTTGTTGAAGTTTATATTCTGCTAAATAAATATTACATTGTGCAGCTCTTAGCACATATAAAAAAATATCAGCCCATCCTGGTTTTTAACTCTTTAGATGAAAAGTGTCTTCAGGGAAGACTGCACGTCAGTGTCCTGAAGGATGGGGGCAGGCATCCATGATGAAACCCATGTTCGGTATTTCTTCTTTTTATTCTTGCTTATAGCTGTACACACACTTGCCTTTTGCTATTTTCCCATCTTGAGCACTGTCCAGGTCTTAGAAACATCAGGGTCAGGGTTGAAAACACTATTTTGGAGTCTGACTGATGGCAAATTTGTGGGGATGGATCCTGATAACTGACTGGTGACTAGCTCATCATTACCATTGAGGATATCACAAGCTACCTTTCCTTCAGTCCTTTTCCACCATCCCCTCCTGTGATTCCAATGCAAATGAAGCCAACATATGGGTTGGACTCTGGCTGCCTTCTGATCTGTGAGCATCACCTGCTGCTGTGTCCATGTCACTCAGCCTGGGAAGCAATGGCCACTGACTTCTACTAACACCTTGTCTCTGTAGCGTAGGCATCCAGGTGCAAGTGTAGTGCAAGTAGAATAGCATGAAATGATCTCCTGAGGCCCTCACCATTGGCAGATCTAGTACATCAGTTAGGGGGAAGAACTGAGAGCAGGAAGGGCACAGGTAGATGGATGGCCCCAGCTAGGACCTGGGCTGGGGGCAAGCTCTCCCACCTCCACACCAGTGGCAGGGGTAATGCAGAGCAGAACTTGAAAATGTCCCTTTTAATAGTCACTTGAGTATCTTGCTGATTCCAGTGTGGTTGGTCTATGGCAGACCACAGGCATCTATTACATCTTGAGACCTTCTATGGCTACAGAAAGAGCCAAGTAGTTCTCTGCTCCCTGGTGCCTAGGAGCATGAGAGTGAGTGGGGCTGGATAAGCTACAAGTGACCTGTCCAGTGGGAATGAAATGCCAAGGAAGAGAGACAAACCCAGAGCAGACAACCAGATCTGAAGAGAGGGTGCTATCTTCCACTTAATGAGGTGCATCTCTGACTTGTATGATCAACAGCCATGGACTAAGTAAAGGAATTCTCCCACCAAGAGGCCCAGAGAGCAATGTCTCCTCCTCAAGAACCTAAGATTAAAGGCAGGTCTTGCACGTAGAGGTGTCCATCAGGCTGGCTTGATTTCTGACTGGTCTGGAGAGACGACTTTTTGTTCTCTCTGATTTGTCCTCTGGGTTAACATTTGCTTTAGATTCTTGTCAAAACAAGACCAGCCTCTTGAAGTGCAGCATGCACTCTGTCCTGTTTAGTTTTGTAATGTTTTGTTTGGCTGCTGGCAACTTGTTCATTAGAAGAAACAATACGTCCTTGGTCCATGCCCTAAGAAATCTCCTCCTGTTACAGCAGAAATCTAACAAAGCCCACCCTGTCCATCAGATTTCAACAGAAATAAAATAGCCAACCACATCAGCCTTCTGACAAAATGTTGTCAGAAATCCACTTGGGTGAAGCTGTGCAGAAAGTTCCTGGGATCAGCTTATTGGGGAACAATAAAGCGGAAAGGACTGCTGTATTACGAATAATTGCTCACATGGTCCAATGCCAGAACTACAGCTAACAGTAGCGGATGCTTGAAGGACAAATGCAAAACCCTTCCTAATTCACCTAAACTCTATGCCAGTAGTGATATCTTACTCTGCCCCTTTCATGACCGGTTATTTCATGCCCTGAAGCCGGGCACTGACAGCACTTGGGATTTTCTCCTGGCCAGCCTGGGCTTTGAAGGCAATGTATGGCTGGTGTACTGTAAGTGCAGATGCCATTATTCATGCTTTATTAAGACACAGTCCATTCCCTTTACCTAAAAGCAAAGGTAAATTTAGTCCAATGTCTATCACAAGTTCAGTCTAAACTGTTTGTCAGAATACCATCCTGCAACATAGACCCCTCTGAAAGTACTACATACATTGCCAGAAGAAGTATTTCCTTTTATACTTTGAAGTCTGTCTTCTTAAAATAAAGGGAGACTCCTGGTCTTGTTTTATTGGAAAACGAAGTAGCAGTGCTGGTTGGAGTCACCTGCATTACCACATACTCCTGCTTCCTCTCATGCTCCCACCTGAGTATATTCTTCTGACAATATTTTCTCCTTATATCAAAGCTCTTCTTCCCTTCCCACCACCTGCACTTTTGTAACTCTCTGGGTAGACATATTCCATTACCACTGCTCAATTCTCTCTTAGGAGCAAGGTGATTTGTGGCCCACACATACCCAAACCTTTCATACTGGCAGTCATCCAGAGTCCCTCCACTGACCTAGCTGCTGTCCTGTATCCCATCATGAGCTGCTTGTTTGTCTTTCCATCACCTGCTGGAGCTGATTCTACCTTCACTTGGGAGCTCTTTGAGGACAGAGCCTGCCCTTTAACAAGTATGTGTCCCACACTCAGCCCCATGGAGCACATCATGAATCCTACACCACAGACTGAGTGGATTCCCTTGCCAATATAACACAGGCAAAGACGGCTCTTGAATAGGCAGCACATCCTCTTTGCATAAGCAAGACCACTGGCAAATACAATAGGATCAGGAAGAAGCTTGCTGAATGAAGTTGTGTTTCAGTTAATATCAATGAGGCTGGCACCAGGGAAAACAACATTTTCTTCATTAGCTTCTAAGCACTTCCAATTGTGTCTCATCCTATTTTTCTGATCAGTTTTTTACAACCAACAATTGCTCTGTTTTGAAAGAGGGTTTGAAATTTTTCCTTCACAGATATATGGAATTAATTCTGCAAGTGTGTGATCATGAATAGACCTGAACAATTACCACTTTTGCAGAGAATAATACATACTCTGTAAATGTGGTTTTAGTTGTCCTGAAACTGTTCACACATTATTAGTACTGCATTTAATGAATTATGCTAGCTGGGAAGGAAAAGAGAAAAAAGTAATTAACTTCACAAACAGGAAAGAGAAGGTAGTGTTCTCCAAATTGTACATCTATGTCTACTCTTAAGAGTTGCAGAGTAGTCAAGTTAAACTCCCACACAGCAAGGGAAGATGCAACCCTGCCTCTCAGCTACCTGCTGTGGGTGGCAGGACAGAGTGTCCTGTCCAGACCCTCCTAGGGTGCAAGTACCTCTCAGCCTCCAGTCTCCTGTTAGCTTTTCCTAACATAAAGCTCATAGTCCCTTCCAAAAGGAGGTGAATCTGTACATCTCATCTTGTGAGACAGTACTCCAGTCCAGCAGGATGAAGAAGGGTCTCTTCTGGCCCAATCAGTATTGAAACAAGAATGTCTTCAACAGGAAAAGTGGGGAGTTAAAGATCAGCAAGCCTAGAATCCTTTAGAGGCTGGGACTCTTGGGCAAGGAGGTGTCAGAGCCCCATGCTCAGGGCTGCTGCTTTACTCCAATCAGGAACTTCAGCCTGAACTAGCCTTGCACTAGAGATGGGGAATCTCTTATGGCCGCCTCTATAACAGATAAAATGCTGCAATGGCAATAACTGCTCTTTCCTCATGAAGTTGCATAACCTACCCCCTCTTTGCCTTTTGTTTGCATGTGTCCAGAGCAAAGCATTTCATTTTGGATTACATGGAACATTTTGTGTCAACTGAAAACAATAAGACTGATCCCCTTCCTCTGCCTGTGAGTTAAACCCCCAAAAATTTACATTTGGTTTTTTCTCTGAATCTAAATTATTTTCCAGTGAGGCTGCCAAGCTCAAAATCACTTCATCATGCAGCTCCAGAGATGAAATAAATGCATCCTCTCCCATACCTACCTGATTCCCAATGAGAAACAGGACAAGACAACCCAAAACAGCACAGCCTGGCTTAGTAGGAAAGAATGTTGATGATGTCCACACAATAGGCATGAAGAAGAATTTCAGCTATGTTGGAGCCAACAATGTATAGCCTTTTGGAGCAAGATTCTGCTGCAGAATCTGTGGACCCTGACTGAACTTGTAGTCAATACAGCTGGGAAGATGGAGATGATTTAGAACTAGATTGAAAAGTGAGGATTTACACTAAGGGCAGCATCTCCTTCCCCTTGATCCATTCAGCTGCAATAGAAGATCCCAATGTCACCTCCACTTCTTCTGTCACAACAAAGTAAGGCCCCAAAGAGCCACTTTTAAGTGCAATTCATCAAACTCACTCCCCAGTTCTTTTGAGCAGGCATGCAACAGATATTGCGTCCCTCTATGAAGCTGCTGGACTACGCTATCACGAGGTTTTTATTATACCTTTGGACAAGCAGATGCAATCTTTGTAACCAAAAGCCATTTTTACTTTTCAGAGCAGAGTTGTACTTTACAGAGGAGAAGGACTATACGATCAACAGTGTGAAGTGGCTGAAGAGATAAATAACACTAAACCAAAGGGCAGGTACAGTTACTTTCTGTGTGCTAATCAACGCCCCCGATGTGGGACATCAAAGCAGGGCAAACCAAGCACAGAATTCAACACGTCCCTGAACTCAAGGCTGTGTGACAAGGGCAGCACAGAAATGTCCCAATTGTGTTTCACAAGCTGGCAAATCTTAGACCAGTCCTCAGAGGAAGACTGGCCCTGAAGGCAGGAAGATGCAGTGGGACACGCTGTTCTGTGTGACTCCAAAGAGAATCTGTGATAGCCCTGCTTTCATGTGGCATGCTCTCATGTGAGATCTCCAGGGAAGATGATAAAAGCTTTTAGGGTAGGACACTCTCTTGTTTTGGTGGGTACTGAAAAGTAAGGATGAGTGGGAATACTCTTCCTTGACAGTATTGGTCGAGCTCTGACCCCGCCACTGAATGGGAGATTTTGGAAATAAGCTTGTTCCATTGACATGGCTCAGAGGGATTATCTCCTCCTTGACCTTACAACCCTATGGCTGATGAGCTTACCAGGTGCTTTTATCTAGCCCCAGCTGACACTGCCAAGGGGTTTTGTCAGATCTGCCGCTGTTCAGCAGAATACCGTCGGATGGATTCTCCATGCCCATTCTGTTTTATAAATTATTTGGACAATGAGGCTTTCACAAGGAGCAATGGGGCTTTCAGACTGAGAGTCAGGGCAGGAGGACTGAATGAACCCACACCCACGGTCCAGTCTGGTGTCCAACAGGAGCATAGATCTCAGCAGCTGAAAGGAGAGTTGAACCTCTGAACAAATGCCTATAGTAGGTGCTTGTGCCTATGAACAGAAATGTGGCTATAGTCGATCTCTCTCTCACCCACCCATCATCAGTGCTTCCAAAGCAAAGGATGGACTGTCAGAGCTGCTGAAAAATGAGCACTGGCCACTGAAGTTCTGGAGTGCACAGCACTGAAAGTGCATTTTCCTGCATCCATGTGGTCAGCAGAAGCTATGCCTAGGCCAAAGAAAAGGTCAATGTGAAGACATGCTAGCTAGTTTCTTGGACTCCTGTGCAGTTCAGGCAAACCATTGTCTTAACCTCACATACATGAATAATAACAGTAAATAACTATTATCTAACCACCCTTGCCAAACCACAAGCAATCCACTGCCTTATAATTCATCACAGCAGCAAGTCCATTCTCTTTCCTATGTAACACTCACAGTGGAGCAGAGAAACATATTCCCTGGCTGGAGTGGGTTTAGACCATAATTCAAGATACATATAGAGCCTGTCTGGCAGTGACACATGTCTTCATGTATTGCATATGCATTACCAGAGTTTCCCTTTGAATGCCATGGGCACAATTCAATCCTAATGAGCTAGTTCAGTCTTTTAAGGAACACTTCGGCCATAGAGACAATCCTAACAGGAAGGGAATCCTGATGAAAGTGGATTTTTAACACAGACAAGGTTGCATGATTATTGCTTTCATTACAGTAAGTTTAGTGCTGGCAGCCCATTGTGCTGAAAAGGCAGCCCTGGAGCCTTAAGTCCTCTTCATCTCCCAGAGTGCTACAACACGAGCATTTGCTTCCACTACAGCGACCTGTCAAGTTGCCTCAGCCTCGGCTCAGCAGGGTCACTTCCAGGAACAAGGAGATAATTCAGCCACTGTGACCCTGTCCAGCTCTCCCGTTCTTTGATAAGCCTCCTAACAAAGGTACCAATTAGTGACAAGTGTGATGGGGAATTTTGCAAGGCAGGCACCTGGGAGCTGAGCTGAGACAGAGTGCTGGTGGCCATCAGCTCTGCATTGGGAGATGCTTCCCCTTGGCACTCACAGGCACAGGGTTTAGGGATGATTTCTGGGGGAAATCCCAGTACTGCAGGAGATGCAGGGTGCGCTCCAACTGTAGGCATTTTTCCTCCAGACTGGTACTGAGCTCCTGTTCTCTTGTTGTGTCTTGTTTTGTTTCAGACAAAAATCAGGCTCAGAGCACTTTTCTGTCACGAAGGGTCACATAGAATATTTATGGCCTTATTTCAGGAAAGAATAAGATAGTAGCTCTTATATCCTCACCACATGTCCCTCTCATCTTTCTAAATCTCCTCTGCACTGTTTTATTTGGATAATGCGGCATTCACAACATGCTTTCCATTATTATATGCTGCTGTCCAGCTGTTCAGTGTCAGGCTTTGCTTCAGGCTCCTTTTCTATCCAGTCGTGTGTCTTTCTTTGCACGTTTGATTCACTGATGTGCAGCGTATGCTCCAGGGCAGTTCTCTTTCATGGGCAAGCACCGGACTAATAGATGATCTCAGGAATGATCAGATCAATTCATTAACCTTCTGAATAAAGTTCTCTATTGATACAGCCCCTCTTATCAGGGAAGCCTTGGGTATTATTTATTCCACAAAATGGAAATGCTGCTCTCCCCCTCTCCCACCCTGCCAAGGTTATGGCCTTACGTCAGCCTGTGCTGTGGTGACCTTGAGGGTACTAACCCTTTGGAAGCGCTGGGCTTTTTCCCTGTTGGTGCGAGCACGGGCATGGCTCCCACACTGCGTGGTGATCTGCACGTCTCACTGCACTTTGCATACACAGGGCTCTTAGCATATATTTGCATGAGGGTTATTGGCCTTCCCTTGCTGTAGCACCAGCAAGATAATTGGCGTCAGAGCAGCCTTGTTGCAGTGATTATCACTATGTGGGCTTGCAAGCCAAGGGCTGAAAAGGCTTGGATTTGTCAATAAGGGAGAGCTGGAAATAGGTTGCCCAAAGAGGTTATGGAGTTTCTATCCATCATGGTAATAGTTTAAGAAACAACTGGGCATGGCCCTGAACAACCTGCTCTAGCTGACCCTGCAGGTGGGTTGGACTAGCAGGTATCTCCAGAGGTGCCTGCCCAAGTCAGCCACGCTGGAGATGTGGGATTCAGTGACCTTGCTAAGTGTGTTTGCAGATGAGCAAAATGAGAGGCAGCAGATAAAGGGAATTTAGGGGGTTAGAAAGGGCAAAGCAGCCTCAGTCCAGAAGTGAATCCAACTGATTCCTCCTGAAAACACATCTCTGGGAAAGAGGAGACTGCAGCATGAAGCCAAAAAGCCCAGCATGTTCTTGTTCCTGTTCTTGTTGTTCTTGTTCCTGGAGTACATTTGCAAACTAGCCCTGACTACTTCTCCTCTTAAATCCATCAGTTTAATAGCTCACAGAAAGTTACAGATTTCTTGTTGCTTTTATTGCAATTACTTGGATTAGCACTGAATCATCTTTTTCAGCTGTAATAAATGTGAGACACGGGGTTTTGTTCTGTACCTATTTGTTCTTCTCTTTATTCAATCCACAGAACCTATTAGCTAGATCATCATTCACTATGATCTTTCTCCTTACCCCTACTCTAATAATCTCCGAATGTAATTTTGAACATTTTGGTTACAGTTATCAGTTGTCAGGCTCCTGGAAAGTTCTTGGGCTTCTCAGCTAGCAAAAGCAAGCACGTCCCCATCTTCCCCTGTATCCTTTTGAATAAAGGAAATAGTTTGTATCACAACACCACAACACTCTCTTCCTGGCACGTTTGCCTCCCCAGACTGTGGTTGTTGACAAGGGGAAGGGGGAAGTAAGCCTGTTCTCATTGCTGCCCTTCTGGGGTAAGAATAAGGAGGTTTTCTTTTCCCTTGCCATAATTATAGCATGAAAAATAAACTAATTTTTTATGATGCAAAAAGTAACATTTCCTGTAGCATTAACCAGCTTTTACCTGCTACATTTTATGGAAATTTCCTCAGGAAACTAAATTTCCCATTTGCTTTGCTATGGAAAGCTACTGGTAGCAGCTGTCAAAGAAATTGAAAGTACCCACAAATATTGTCATTTTCAAAGGCAAATATTTGCAGAACATGAAGTCAAGTCATGGAGTTAAGCCATCCCTTTGGAAGAGGTCCTGTTGGCTAAGGCACTTCTGCTAGTGCCACTACTCACACCTTTTCTCTATATGGCATACCTATTTTTCCCTCCCTCACATTATTGTTACTTTAGTCACTGCAGTCTCAAAACAAGTGCAGGGGCCTGCCTGTCCATTGTGTAAGTATGAATAAACTCACTTTTTTTCAACTCTTATTCTTCCGTTCACTCCTCTTTGGAATTTTACCTGGAGTATGTTTGGTGACATGTTTTATTTCCTCTTTGAGTGTTTTTTTTCTTTTCATTACAATAACAAGTTATAACCCACTCACCCTCAAACCAGAAGTGGTATTTGCCTTCAGCTTTCAGCATTCATCAGCTGCAATTTGAGCTACAGCAGCCTTCTCCCCTGCACACACCCCCACCCCACTCACACGTTTGAATAAAACAAGGGATCCTTGAGCAAGCACTTGATTTCAACACCTACAAATGGGAAATACTGTGGAATGTTGACAGTATGCCTTTGCAAGCTGATGACCCAAACACCAGGTGTAGAGTTTACCAGTGCACCTCAGGTCAGCACACTGACATACCAGAGCTCATTTGAATCCCTGGTACCTCAGCCCACCATCCCATACGAACACAACTTAGCTGTCCCATGAAAACACAGTCTCTAAGGCAAATCAGCAAAATTAGCAGGAATTTTCTCAGTTGCTTTAAGAGCTCTACAGTCTACACAGTGATGGATTCCAGCAGCTGGTAGATATAGACTCACCAAAGGTCTACCATAAGTCCCTCATAAGTGTCCTTAACTTGAAATTTATGCTCATGGCATGAGAATACAAAGATCTGTCATGTATTGAGGCTTGTGCGAATGAGGAGAGAGAGGGATTTGGGAAGGTGTGAGGAGAGTGCCTTCTGTGTCAGAGCCCTGTAGGACAGTTGTAGAATATCCACTCTGAGAAGCTGCAAAACTCTTTTAATGAATTTCTCTGCTTCCTCCTGGGCAAACACCAGGTCCCTGGCAAGACAGCAGAACAGGGGCTGTGTGCCTTGGGTCTGAGGGGTGAATTTTTAAAATCCAGATGCTCTAGTCACACATGTTTTTGCTGTGGTACTGTATAAGTCTCTGGGCAGGAATATGTGGGAAACCTCAGTGTTTCTAAGAAGATAAGCAGGAGTTATCATTTTATGAGGGACACTCCCTTCGGTGTTGTCATGGTAAGGATAACATATGACTGTAAACAGCATAGGCTAAACATCTCTGCATGAAATCAAAGGGCTGTGCATTATCTGGTGAAGAACAGCTGAGAAATTCAGCTGGGTTGGCAAAGAATGGCATTCAAATTATGAACTCCAGCCTTAATCCTCCCTTTTGGATGGGCAGCTGAAGTCTTTCAGGATGGTACTGGAATCCAAAACCATAAGAAAGATAAAACTGTGCCTGAGGAGAGAGAAATGTCTGGTTCCTGCAGTGCTTGTGAACTCCCATCCACAACACAGGTGGGGAGCACAGAACTGATGGAGCACCTGAAGACAATGGAGTCAATGGCTTCAAGAATACCATTACCATACACAGATGGTAATGTAGCACAGATGCTTTTTGTAGGAGATGGGTTGCCAGAAGTGGGGCTGGGGTAAGGTTACAGGCTGAAGTGTATTTGAAATACAGTGTACCCACCTGACCTGAAATAACTACATCCCATGTCAGTCTCCATGGGAGGAACATCAAGAGGCTACAAGGGAGACTTGGGGGAGGTGGTCTCTATTACATAGCACTGAAGGGAGGCCACACCATTGGTTCAGTCCTGCTGAGCTCTGAGCTGAAGCTGGGACCAGTGGTGACTGCTAAACTCTCCAGCTTACTACCCATACAGGCACCAAAGGAGATGTCACCAACTCTAACCCTTTCACCAGTATTATAAGTAGCAATCTCATCTTTGCAGAGCAGGAACAGTGGCAACTCTGGACATTCTGAGAAAACCTGTTCCACTTCTCATTAGAAATACGTTTAGCTTTCCTCCTACTAGTGTGGCAAAGAGACACCTTTGTCCTAGGACTTATGGATAAAACCTAGTAAACAACAACATTTTAATAAGAGTAAGAGAAAACATTTTTTTTAAGTTCTGGGGCATTTGCTGTAGCAGGATTTACTGTTAGCTTAGTAAGATTAAAAGGGATCAGACAGGTTATGTGAGTTAGAAAACAATATAAACTTAAAAGTTCTTTAATGCTTTAGCCCTCCTGCCTCAGGTATAAGCCTGCTGGAGTCTTGAATGATGTCTTGCCATTACTCCTGTCACTCATCCTGCAGATTGCAGTGGCATCCATCCCAGTGTGGGCAGGGAGGAACAGCACTAGTGATACATCTGGGATGGCAGCTGCCAGGCACACAGATACCAGCCAACTGCTGTGGAGACTGTGGGCTCTCTCCCAGCTAGTCACTCCTGCAATTTCCAAAAGCACCAGAGTTTCAGAGGATCCCAAATGAGCCCATGCAAGGAGACATCGTTCCTCCTCCCCTCCGCGAGCTGGCTGCAGGCACGTCCGCCCTGCTGTGATATGCACATTTCAGATTATCTGACCTTCTGCAATCTGGTTGTTTTGGCTGTGCAGCCTTGGTTTATATTTGGTCTGGGCTGGCTTTCACTTTGCAGATCAGGTGGGAGGGTTTAACATTGTGTTTCTGGGGATTTGGGGATTTCTTCTTGCTCCCTCTCCCTCTCTTATTTCTCAATGATTTCTCCGGCTGGGTCAGGTTGATCTGTGTGGGATCCTGGCAGTGCACCAAAGTGTAGCATAAGCAGTGCTTGTAACATTGATTGCATTGTATACTCAGTCACTGGGCTGCTTGGGAGCCGGAAAACCTTTTACAAAACAGCAGATTTGTCCCCATTGAGCACACTTACAGCAAGAGAAATGAATAAAAACCAACTGCAGGCAAACCTCCAGGTATCTCTTGGGCAGAAAATGTACCAGGATATATCCTGTCACACTGCAGCCTTCTCACACTTGTGGGAGATCAATGCCAATTCCATTAGGCAATACTGCTTCTTTCTATGGGTTATTTTGCTTTAGCTGAATTTTGTGGATATTAATCCATCCTCAGTCATACACAGAGGTCAAAGTGATCTTTGCAAAGCCTGCTCAGTCCTGATTTTCCCTCCACCTTCAAACACCTCTGTTTTGTTAGGTTATGGCTTCTTCTAGATCTCTGTATCACTGCTCCTACGAGCAGTGCCAGGTGATCCAGCAGAGCCCTGAAGGAAGCTGGGCAATCCCATGAAGACTGCTTGGTTCCTCTTGAACATATCCCAGGATTTTCCCCAGGAGCAGGCTTCATAGAGAAGCCTTTGAGCTGAGAAATTATTTTCCTTGTGATGCTTCTGTGAATTGCTGTGTGCCATTGTGTGCTCCCTTCCTCACTGGGAAGGTCAGCATGGGCACTCTGCACTTGCAGATCCTTTGTGAACTTCTCCAAAGCATCCATGAGGTATCCAAGGCAGCAATACAGTGTCTGCAGAGAGGTGGAGGCCAAGGTCAGAGGAGAAGCTGGTCTTTACCTAGCAGAATAAAATTACCCAGGTTAACCTGGTGCTNGGGGGGGGGGCGTAGCATGCTGAGGCTGCCTTTCCCAAAGGTTGGACAGATGCAGGACAGAGCTTGCCAGGCACTGCACACACCCGAAAGTCAGTTTCTAATTTGAGAAATTTTCTAATGCCCACTGTACTCTGGGGAACGCAGCCTGGCAGAAGGCATGAGCTGAATGTGGAGTCCTCCTGCCACGCAGCTCCATACTTCTGTCCCCAGCAGAGAAAAGGGACATTGTGATGGCCGGGAGCACCATGCCAGGGAGGAAGCAGCCTGGCCAGAGCACAGCGGGCAGCCTGCAGCCAATGCCATGAACCCTTTGGGACACCTTTGGATGTGGTCAGAAGGGAATGGCACAGTGGGGAGGGCTTCACACACTCTGCGACAGCTTCCACGTTGCACGTCAGCCTTTCTCCCTATGTCCTTAAAGTGCAAGAAGATGGTGTGCAGGGAATGGGGTCCCAGCAGCCCCTGGGGGCAGGTGATCTGACATTAGGCTGGATGCAGCTTCCCTGTTGGACAGGCAGCAGCCTCATGTGGGTCTTGCACTGCCATGGGCTTAGAGCTCTTCCGGTTTAGAAGCAAATGCTCTAAGCTGGGCTACGCTTCCCTGTCTCTCTGACACCCGAAACCCAGCAGTAGACTTATGAAGCTCGCAAGGCAGCCTCGTGAGATGTTTGCCAGGACATGAGGCTAATAATTTAATCAGGTGAATTCACACGGGGTCCTGCAGCGGCTCGGGTTGCGTTATATAACGGGATCTACAGGAGACTTTGCTGGGTGATAGGTTGGATGCTGCAGAGCCTGCTCCAGGATGGCCATTAAAGAGAAAGTCTGCCTCCATTCTGTACCCTGTCCAATGTCATGAAGTTTCAAGAGGAGAGAAATGCATCTTCCTTTCCATAAAACTGCGGCAGGGCTCTGAAAATTAAAATGGTTTGGTTTAATAACAGAAAATATTGTGTTGTGGTTGCCTTCTTCCAAAGCAACAGCCAGAAATGGTGTAATTCTATCTAAGAGACTGCACCCACGTTTCCATCCAACTTTGCAGCGGGTTTAGCAATCCACCTAGCTGGTCCTACTGAGGCACTTCCCCCCACAAACCTGCAAAGTCTATTAGCACATGCTATCAGGGGCCTGGGGCGGGTGGCTGGGTGAGAACTGCTGCTCTCCTCAGGTACACGAGGTCTCCTGGGCCAGTATGACATGCTCACTTGCCTGTCCTTCCTTGGTGGGTTTGATTAGTATCTGCCCCACTCTCAGCGTGTTCATACCCTGCCACTGTGTGACTGAGGGCACTGCTGCAGCGTGTGACAACACAATGTACAGGACACGAGAGTAGGAGAGATTCAGAAACTTCAGCAGATTGTGCCTGCAGAGGCAACACAGAGATTTGCTTTGCAACAGACAGAGCATCAGGTGGGAAGGGACCAGCACGGGGGAATCCCAGCTTTTTGAACCATTTAGACCCCACTCATTCTTCCCTTCCTTCCAGGTGCCCCACTAATTCCTCACTGGTCATACTGAACTGCAGAGCCAGCAGCCCTCAGAGATGAGTCAATCTCTAGGTGGGAATCCAAGGCTTACACTCAGGTTCATGCAGTTATTTTAGTTTGTGGTGTTTGCGTCTCATTACGGTAAGCTCCTAGGAATGTCAGCACCAAAATAGCACAGAATCACAAGGTTACCTGACGAAGAATGAAGTAAACAAGAGGGATATTCTTTCTCTCTGCTTTTCTTTTATTATTTTTCTTTTTCATTTTTTGTTTTTTTCTTTTTTTCCTAAAAAGAGGCTGACATTGACATTGAGTACTGACTTTGAAAACCAGGGTGGAGATTTCAGGTTTGGAGATTAGGTGTATCCAGACACAGGAGGTGTTTTGGACAGGTTTGCCTCCTCTGAGGAGGTGTGCAGCCAAGGTGCCACTGGTCTGCAGCAGCTGTGGAGATGCCATTCCTGCTGGCCCACCCTTGCCAGACACAAAGGTGGGGCTCTGCCAGTTCTGGGGAGCACCAGTGCCCTGGCTGGCATCAGCCTACCTATCTCTGGTAACTGGAGCTGACCCTGCAGGATGATCCAGCAAAGTAAAAGTGCCCTTTGGAAGAGGCTGCATATTAGGGATGTTGGACTGGCAGCACTGCCTCTGATCCCCATTGCTCAGGGCTTATCCCAGAGGAGCTATGAGCACATGTAGTTCTGTGTTCAGGAACTTCATCTGCAGCAGACAGCCCCTGGTCCTCTCTTAGAGGCACAAACAAGCACACACAGCCTCTTTCCAGGACCACACTGAGGTCTCCTGAGATACCAGTGCACTGTCCAGAAGGGAGTCAGAGCTGTGCTTCTCTGTTTAAACTCCATGAGAAGTCAGAGTAGGCAAAAAACAAAATCAGTGTCTGGCAGTCAGAGAGGAGCCAGGAGTGACTTCCCTGTTTCTAGGAAGGCAGTGTAGATGGTGGCAAATATTTCAGCCATGCAGTGGCAGCAGCAGTAACCTGGCACTAGAGCAGCTGGGGTCCAGTTCCCTCCTCTCCTTGGCTCTTAGTGTGACCTTGAGCATTGGGCTTGCGCAGAGCCTGCATTGGTGTCCCCACTGCAAACAGCCTCCACCTTCACAAGGACAAGTGCATTCGGGACAGGAGGGGTGCCTGGTGACGTGAGGACCCCACTAGAATGTGTCCCCTCCTTAGAGGCACAGCAGGAGATTGGGGTAGAGTCGCCACCTCTGCTGCTGCTTCTCTGTGTGACTTGGAAAGGACATTGCTCAGTCCAAGTGTCTGAGAGGGCACTTGGGAGGGAGGGTCACACAGAGACCTGGGCTCTCCTTCTGCAAATTAACAGCTCAGGCTGCCAGTCTAGGGACTGTGTTCTGCTCCTTCTCTACCCAGAGGATGCCTGGAGCAGCAGCAGAGACAAACAGCAGGGGTCCCCTCAGAACAGAAACCCCCCCCCGCCATGGCTGAAGGGGGTTTCACTGGCCACACTGAACACATAGCTCAGGGCTCCATGAGGGAATATTATGACAAAACTGGGGAGACTCCAGGCATGAGGACATGCAATGTCAGCTCTTTCTGTATCAGCAAGGAGGGACAAGCATGTGGGGCACTGCTGTGGGAAGACGTGCAACAGAAATTGCCTATCTGTTGCAAGGGCAGGGATGAAAGTTGGAATGTGGAGAAAGGTGGAGTAGAAAATAAGGTCCAGAAATGCAGCTTTGTCCTTTTGTCTTCCTAAACTTCAGCAGAGAAACCTGTGGGGAGCACAGGCACAATTCCTTCAGACATAGTTACACCATGCATCACACTAGAAACTCTGTTGAAGTTGCAAATAAACCTGCAGGCGGATTGGGCAGGGAGAGGGCCACTGGTACATGATTTGGGGCTGCCTGGCCCTGGCTTCATTCCTTTCACCCCTTGCCATGCTCAGGCTTGAACATATTTTGGAAAGAAGATGTCTGCTTCAGAACAGTGGCAATCACTGTATTTGGCCAGAGGCAGCCAAAAGGTGGAGGCAGGCAGCAGCTGGGTGGGACACAAAGGAGCTGTGATGCAGTCAAAGTTAGCAAAAGGAGCAGCAGCCCCAGCAGACACCACCTGCATGAGAAATTTCCAGGCATGGGCAGGTTTAAGTTTTCCAACTAAATATTGCAGGGGCTTCCCAAGGGAGAGAGGTGACTCATATCTCTGTGGTGCTCATGGACACAAACCAGCCAAGTCACAACCCAGCAAACCCAGGTTTTGTGCCTGCAAATAGGTGGCAGGATGGAGATGATTCATGAGATACTGCAGGACACAACATAACAGATGTCCTGGCTGAGGACAGTTGAAGAGTGCTACAGGGAGATGAAGATACCAGGAAAAGCTGGGCAAAAGATTTCAGTTGTAAGGGACTTTGAATGGAGTAGGGTGTAGTTTCAGCTGGAGGGGCCAGGGACCTCACATCTAAGTAGAGGAGGAAGGGTAAAGCTTGGTTTGGGCTTCAGGGTCTACTTAACAGCATGTTCTGTCTGGACAGCTGAGTCCTGGACTGCTACAACTGTGTGATCATTGACATCTCTTTGAACTTGAGCATGGGAACATGCACAGACCATGGGAAGGGGCTCCATCACCTCAGCATGGATAAATCTGATGTTAAAGTGCTGGAGGAGGCAGTGGGTGAAAATGCAAGCTGTCACAATTATAATCTATTTACAGGTAGTTGTGGGGCCCTTTGAAAAACAGAGCATGGTGCTAATAATGCTAAAGTCATGGGTTTGATCTCTGTATGGACCATTTCACATAGGAGTTGGATTTGATGATCCTACTGGGTCCCTTCCAATTTTGACAAGTGTGTAATTCTGTAATATGTTGATTTCACACCTTGCATAGAGAAACAGTGCTGACAAAATAAAAGAAAAGATACCTCTAAACTGAGGAGTGAACTCTGTGGATAAACCCCATAAAAATGTTGTGGGTGATCCTGACTTGCTTCAGAGAGAAGCAGAAAACCAGAGCAGATGAGTAAGTATGGAGAGGTCATGTGCACAGGGAAGATGGAGAGGAAACCAGTCACGATGGTGGGAATGGTTCAGGCTTGCCTGTTAGAGTTTGTTTTACACAGAGCCTACCACTCTTTCAAGGGATTCCATTGCAGCACTGGGATGAAAGCAGAACGGAGATCTCACATCCATTTTAACCACTTCCTCTCCCTTTTGGCTGAATAGCTGAGCTCACAAGATCCCACAAAGGTCACCCTGCAGCAGGATACCCATTCAAGTGACATGGAGAGATCTTGCTCCTCTTCTTCAACAGGCCATTCTCCTTCCATGGTGTTTGGTGGCAGGCAGTGGAAGGATTTCACAGGGACCATGGAAGAAGTGAGTGGGAGATAGTGCACATCACCATGGAGGGCTTTCATGTCCTTTGCCACAAAAACGTCTGAACTCTACTTCCAGTTTTCCTCTAAGAGGAAGAAACCCTGCACCAAATCTTTATCAATGGCTCTCCTCAGCAAGTCCATAGCTTTCAGGATGCCTGGGAACATGGGTTGCTGTCTGCCTGAGGCTTCCTATCTGGGAGGCAGCTTCAGTGGCCTCAGACGTTATCCGGTAGCATCTGTTTCCACACAGTCCTTCACAGATGGTGCTGCTGCAGGAACCCCAGGGTTCAAACTTACACCCAGCTGCTGGATGTGCTTGTGCAAGGCCAGGGCAGCCACAGCCAGGCAAAGCAGAGTGTAGCCTCCTTTATTACAGTATATAAAAGCAAGGGATGTGTTTATGGAGGTCAGAAAGGGCTGGCTCAGGACTTGAGATATTCTTCAAAAGGACAAGAGCCAGCTGCTACGGGAAGCAACCTCCATCCTGGTCCTCAGTTGCATGTCAAATGTAACAGCAATCATTAAACAACAGTTGATAATGCTCACAGCACTAATAGCCTTGAGACATTGTACAAATGGTCACTCAGTTAAGTATTTGCAGTAAAATCTGCCTGGGAAGCATTTTTTTATCCAAGTAGATGATATTTGGTCCATGTTCAATTTTTTTCTTTCCTGTTCCTCCCTATTTGGCAAATCATCATGTTACTTCCAGGTGGGCAGAAGATGGACATTTGATAGAGATTCATTTTTAGGCCTAAAGGGGTTCTTATCACTGCCAAACACCTGAAACTCCCCATAGTTTCCATTTTTATCCAATTCTTGGAACAACCTTAGCACAGTTTCAATCTTTTGCCTGGAATCAGAGTTTAAAGGTCGAAGACAACATCTGCAATAGTCTTGAGAGTGAGCCTGTGCAACACTGGATTTCAAATTAAAATTTCCCTCATTTGCTTCATACACAAATCAGCTTTATATACCTTGTAAGAGCCCTCAGAAAGCGCTTCAAATTCCAGAGAACAAAGTGGAGGTATTATTAGCAGAGAGCAAAGAGCAGAGCTCTTGCTCTCTCTGTAAGCAGGCATCATGCTGAGCAGGAGGTCTTAAATAGTTTCCTCTGAGACAACTTTGGCTCCTTCTGTTACACAGTTTTACTCAAGTGTTCAACAAATTATCTCATGAAGGAAGCAAATATCACAAGAACAATGTCCCTCATATGTCTTGCAGGGATTGAAAACCACAGCATGGAAAGAGCAGCCTCAGCTCCCTAAACAAGTTAAACAGAAAGGAAAGGCACAGAGAGGGAAATCCTCTCTGACTTTGTTATGGAAATGTGATACAGTTTGACATTTTAATTGCGATTCTCCCCTTATTATCTGGCACACGTTCATAGTGCCCAAGATGTTGTTTAGTGAATCCAGCTGCCTCCTCCGCTCCGTTTGAAGTCCGGTGACTCCGCGTGATAGGGGAGTGTGAGAGTCAATGTGATTTGTGTATGAGGAAACATAAATATGTCACAGGAGTTTAGTCTTATAGGTCTGCAGAGTTTATACTCACAAAATCTGTTGTACCCTTGTTTACACACCCAGATCCAAAGGCCTGACACACCCTCACTCCAGCTCAAAGCTTTCATCATTTCTGCCTCCTTTCTAATGAGGCCATTGCAAAGCATGTGGATGATGTTTGACCACAGTTTAATATATCCAGGAAAATGTGCTCTCAAATGTTAAGAAGAGCTTTAAGCAAAGTGATTCGTTGTCATTAGCTGAGATGAGCACACGCAAGGCCCTGCTGCCACATGGACAAACTCCTAGGCATGGAGTGCCAAAAACTTGTCCCCACCAAAAATAAAAAAGTGGAAGACTTGCAGATATATGAATTTTAGCACACCCCTGAGCATACACACTTGAGTACAGTGATGCAACTGTGCTTCAGTGATGAATAATGTTCATGTTCTTCCTGCAGCTTGCTTCTGCCGGCCAGAATTGTTGAGATAAACTCATCTGTTTGATACTGGTTTTCACCTGAACTTCACTACTGCTGCCAGCCACAGGGGAAGGCTTGGCATAAAAAGGTCCATGATTCTATGTAACAGAAGAATGGAAAGATATACCAATGGGCAAATTTAAAAACAAACCGTAGGAAGCCCGGGGGTCTAAGGTAAGGAAAGAGACTTTCAAGAACATCCTATTGGAAGCAGTCCTAGTCTGTGAGTCTCCTTCAAACCCCAGGTTGTAAAATCCATGTTTTCTGAAAATGAGAGATAGTAATAGCCTCCCTTTGGATAGGAGGTTCTTTGAGAGAAGCAACCATGTGAGTACAATGACTCAGCCTATTTCACCTTAGGACTACAACTGTCTCCCTGAAAGCAGTAAGAACTCTGCCCTCCTTTGAGCAAGAGAAAACTGGTAATTAGTACTGCTTGAATAAATGCTGTAGTAAAGGCTACCACAAAAAGGCTTGGTGATCTTCCTAACCCAGGTCCAGTCCTTTCTCTAGCACTGGGAGAGCAAGGAATAGTGTTGGCAGGACACACTTGAAAAATCTGGCTAGAGATGAGACCTGTGTCAGTGGAGCCTTATGTAAAGGTGTCGCCTGGGGAACATTCAGTTCTGTGCCATCTCACTCTTAATTGAGGCCTGAGCTGTTAAATTTCTCTTGCTTCTAACCTTTACATCTATAGCCCTGATGAGTGAGTTGGTGTGATAAGAACCCATAAGTGAGTCACAGTTTGAGGAACAGAATTCAAAGTAACATTCTGTTCTGGATGCTCAGGCAGAAACTTAAATGAGTAGTAAGACAATCACCACATTGAAAATGTCAGCTAATTGCAGGACCAAATTACCGCAGCTTTGCCTTCTTAGACACACAAAAGATAGCTCTAATTTTTAAAGGGCAGTTTTAGAAAAAGCACATAAATGGGACTTAGATGTACAGGTCATAATTTTCAGGCAATCTGAACACGTATTTTCAGGTAGGGGCATTTCCTGCTCAATTTCACAAGAAAGTAGGGTTCTTCTCAAGAAGGAACAGAGGAATATGGTTTGGGCATAGCATCTAATGATACTATGATGATGTGTTTAGCATGGGAATTGAGTAGAAACTCAGATTACTCTTCTTGTTACTTCTTTAAGATTCATTCATCAATTAACTGCAAAGTGACTTGACTCCCAGATACATGACTAGAGGCTGCTATATTTACACAAGAAATGCAATTAATGCTGCAGAAATTACATCCTTGCTTCCAGCAGCCACCATGTCCTGGTTTTCACCACACTTCACATAGAACTAGCTGAGCTGGAGAGATGGCTGTGGCAAGAGGTGGAGAACAAGCAGGTGTGGGTAAAGTAGCCCTTAGAAAGCATTTCAGAGGGGCTCACAATATTTTATCCCACCTGTGGCATCTTAGTAATCTCATTGTCCATCTCTTAAACATTATTTCTTATTTATGTCCAGGGTCTTGGCAAAGGGAGCTGTTCAGTGCCCAATGCCAGGCTGAAGCCAGAGGTTTAGTGATAAGGGAACATAGAAATGAAGCCAATACTTATTTTTGTCACTAAAGCATGTGCCTGATACTGTAGCATGAGCTTTGTCAGGCCTTACTTGTCTTCATGTCAAATGCTCAAATCATGTGAGAGTGGAGGGGCATTCAGGAATATTTTGCCGAGTGGAGGCTCCTCAGGAGGACTTCCCTCTCCCCTGCCTTCACCCTTTTGTTTGAGGAAAGCTGGTCCCTGACCTGCCCAGAGCATGAACTCAGTTAACACTTGAGCCAGTAAGAGGCCAAGCAACTTATGAACCTCTCATCTCCCTGCAGTTACTGCTGGGAAATTGCACTTGTCCCAGGGGCAGGATCAGGGAACTAAACACAAAGCTGTGAATTTGCAGCTGACTTGGGTGAGGAGAGCCCCCATGCTTTAGATGGCCTCATATCTATTTCCATCAGCAGAAATATTGCCACCCTAGCCACTGAATCAGCGAGCTTGGGATTTAAAAGGGAGCAGTGTCCATCTGGTAAAAATTATTTGCTCTTTTGCTTTAATTGTGGCACTCAGGAGTGCAACTGATTGTAAAAGTTCCATGAGCTCCAGGATATCAGCTGAGCCACAGTTCCTAGCCATGCCTGTGCTCCTCACCCACAGCAAAGGAGGAGTTAAATGCATTTTGTGGCAGTGGTGAAACCTGCACCCCCCCACCTCCTATATGTGAAGTGCTCACACATAGAATCCATTCCTCTGTCCAGCTGACACAAGGCAATCTCCAATGACAGGCCATATGTCTGGGCCTTCAGAAGTGATTTGGGCTGACTGACTGATTTGTCCAGGGCAGAGAAAAACATCCTTTTGTGGTCCTAAAGAGGCCCAGCAAAGATATTAACCAGCCCAACTGCTAGTCACTCCCTGTTGGTTGATGGGAGCTCTCCCTCATCTGTTTTAGTGCAAAGTTTTTAGTGCAAACCAGTTTTAGCAGTAGGTTAAGCTAAACCAGATGACCCTGTCCTTCCTCAGCTGAGGAACATCACCCTAGCAGAGCTGTGGGATGTCCTACAAACTCCAGCAGAAGCATCATTGCAAGTAGGTGTTGAGTGCAAACATCCTAAAATTTTCCTGGTCAGTTGCAAAGTCAGTGTGCATCTTTGTTCTCAGTGGCAGAGATCATTTCATTCACTGCATTGCCTGGGTCATTTACCTAAACCACGGGATCCTTCCTGGTTATTCCATATGGGAGGCAGACATACTCTGCGTGCAATGGGAGCTGCCTTACAAAGTTTTGTTGGGGGCAATGAAGGAGAAGGGAGTTTCTGCAGCCAGCTACTGACATTGAATAGCCCTGGTCTTTTCAGGAATCCACTAGTGAGACCCTTTAACCACCGATTCCTTTTATCCCTGCCTAACATTGCTCGTTTCACTGACTCTCCTCTTACCCCCATCTCTCTTTATGTGATCACCTAACCTCTCCAAAATTAGTAGTGCTATGATTAGCCTGTTCTGGCATGCTGGGCACTCCTGTGGATGCTGAGATGGTCTCACAGGGACTCTACGAATTTCCACTGCTGTTGGAGAGAGGAGTGTTTTCAAAACTGCTGACACCGGATCCCAGTGAGTGAACTAAACTGAGAGGCTGGAGCCTGTGAAATGTTCTTAATATAACCGGGGCAAATGGCTCCCATCTTGTGTTACTGAAGCCCCGCAGTCATGTGCCCCAGCAGCCCCATGTCCCTGTCAAGCAGGAGGGCAAAAATGTGAAGTCATTTCCAACAGCTCTGTTTCTGTGACATCATCACAGGAAAGCCAAGCATCTGCTCATTTTAGGCGTGGGAAGGCAGAGGAAGGGGCAGGCGCAGGACTTAAGCTTTCCTTTCTGCTTCCATGTGAGCCAAGCATAGTTTTGAAGGGTAGAGTGGGGTCATTTTCCTCCCCTTCCCTCCTCCTTGGAGGACACTGTAGCCGTATCACTGGCAGCTGTTCAGGAGTGCTGGGCTGAGGCAGCTTTGCTCCAGCCCTACCGGAGTATGCAAGAGCCATCTACAGGTGATGGGAGATAAGGCGGCACAGCCCTACCTTCCCTTGCCAGCGGGGGGACAAGATGCTAACCCCAGATGCTAACCCCAGCTTCCCTGCCTTACAGCCCACCCCCAGGGTCACCACCATCCCTCTCACAGGGCACCCGTCCCTGCTGTGAGTGACCACAACCTCTTCCAGCTCACACCTGCTAACTTCAAGATGGGGAACCAGCATCTGAGCTTGCTGGGAAGGCTGGCGGTCCCTGGGGTGGTGAGCCCTGTCCAGAGGGCCACAGGGAATGTGCCACTTGCAAGCCACCACAGGTATGAGAGCGCCATGGAGACAACTCCAGAGCAGCCCTTTACATGCCTCTGGTGAGGCAGCAGAAGGTCAGACCTGTGTGAGGCCAAGAAAGTGGATTCACAGAGCAAGAAAGGAACCCTCACCTCTTAATCACCAGCCTTGAGATCTAGCTCGACTTCAGCCATGTTCCAGAGAGCTTTGCTGGTTGCTGCATGGTGCTTGCCTGTGGCAAACTGCATGGCCACCATGCCAACATGCAAGAGGAGGCAGAGTCCAGCCAGCTGCTGGAGAAAACACAGTGGTCATGCATAGGATATTAAAGAGGGTCAGTCTTGCATTGGAAAGAAAGGGCTCCAGATGGAGAGCAGTGACTACAAAACATTTAGAGAAAAAATGGGAACTTCTATTCAGAAAGGTTGGTGTGAATTGCTGTAGAAGGTGGGAGAAGGTCTAGACTGGAAGACCACTTTCACTCAGTAGTCCTTGAGAGATTTCATGTAAATGTATAAACTTTTGTACATTTGCTTTTTTCATCCACTCTTAGCATAACAGTTCCTTCTTTCTTCCACCTTGTATTTCAACATGGACCAATGTTCACAAGAGACAGGAGGAGAGCTCTGGGCATGCTCTGTGTCTGAAATTATACTGATCCCAAGAAAGGCATCAGGTGTTTCTCTACCACAGATATTTGCCTAGCTCATGGTTTTTTGCTTTTTTTTTTTACGCTCTTGACTCTAATATCTCATCGTTCTCTTTGTTCCCATTCAGGATCTTCCCCCACCACCCCACCATCCCTCTGTCCTCTTCCATTTGTTTCCTACATATTACTCTCATTGAACCGACTCTGGCTTCTGAGTGCTGTAGCCCCCAAGGGCTCTGTCTGACTGACACATGACATATTTTAAAGAGTGTGGACTTAGCCCCAGCAAAGTGAAAGAGCAGTAGTCAGCATGTAGGAGCTGTGCAGCATAATAGAAAATACAGCTTTTAATTAAAACTGGTATTTTGGGACCTCTGTTGGTGGCAGCCCTGCTGAAATACAACATTGCTGAAGCCCTATGGGTTGCAGTATGACCCCATCCCCAGGAGCTGATGCTCCCACCAGCAGTGCCAGCTCTTGGAGTAATGGGAAGTGCTCTGTGTAGTGACTAAATACCCACCTTGGGCTCAGAGCACTCTCATGACAGGATGGCAACAGCTTTGTAGCCTGGAGTAATGACCTGTGTGGCAAAGTGCAGGTCACAGCCATGGTACTGCTTTGCATATTGTTTCCCAGAATATCCATGTAAAATTTCATGAAATTGAAATGTTGTGGGGTTGTGTCCCTGTTGTCATATACATAAGTGGGACTAGATCCCAGGACACCGGGAGCAAAGTCTTCCAACATCAACCCTGTTTGTTTGACACAGGACAGCACCTGCTCTTACATCTTGTTCTGCCAATATCATTTCAGTTTTGGCACCTGCTGCAGATGACTCTCCAAAGCACTCTCCGCAAGGACAGCCCCATGCCTCTCCCAGCAGGATGCAGCGTCCCAGCTCTCTGTTCACTCCTCAGCCCCTTGAAGGTACCACAACTGCAGGGAGGCACAGCTGGGGATTAGACCCAGTGCTCCAGGCACAGACAAGCCTTGATTTGCTCCTTGTGATGCTACTGCCTCCCTGTGATACCTGGGGCAAGTCACTTGGACCTTGATCTGCAAAGACAAGCATGACTCCCTGGGTCTTGGTGTCTGTAAACCTGATTAACAGCATGGCCTTATTTCACAAGGTACCACAGTGGAAGCGGAGGTGCCCTACAGACACCTTGCAGGACCAGGATGGCATCTTGGAGAGAGGAAGCAACAGCAGGCTGAGCTCATTATGAATAATTCTCTTAAAATGGAAGCAGTGCTTCCCACGTGTCCCTGAATACGTTAACCCCTGGCACAAGTGGAAAGGGCACTGGGAACCTCAGCTTGCCCAGTTTGGTTTCTGTGCTCACAGTGCCCTTGTACAATGAAACTGATGAGCTCTCAGAAAGCTGCAGCAGCTTGACACAGCACTTCTCATTTCCCTCTGTGCCCTTTCAGCCAGCCCATGATCTATGCCCAAGGCAGGTCTCAGAGCTGGGTATCTCTCAACTCAAAATCACAATGCTACCTTCTCCCGAATTTTCAAGCAAAAAAATACCTGCTGCATGGGTGGGCTCTGAGATCAATGTTTCCCATCAAAGGTGAAGTGAATTAGTGCTCTGTCCTTCAGGGTGCATCTGCCAGAGGCTACCCACTGAATAGCACTTCAGAGAATATCAGAGGGAGACGACAAACTAGGTTTTTAGCGAAGAAGAAAATATAGTTTTTGGGGCACACATGGTGCCCAGAGCCACAGCTTATTTGATAATTAGATGTTGGTTGTCTGAGGGTTTTTAAAATTTATAATATTAGGGTGGATCATGGGGAGCAGCTCCATAATTTGGGCCCAGCAATACCTCTACCTATCAGCAGAGGAAACAAACAGCAAAGAAGAGCTGCCAGCAATGCTCCTTCACCAGCAGTGCCCTCAGTGAGGCCCTGAGGCTCCTTGGTGCCAGATCCCAGTGTGGGAGCATGGTCCTCCAGGTGGGAAGAGGAGTCAGCAGTGACTGAAGGTAGTCATGCCCTCACCATAGAGTGCCTCAGAGGTCTGGCAGAAAGAAGGAAGGACCACCAAAAGCCCAAGTTTATGCTGGCTGCTGACTCAACATGGGAATGAGTTTTCAGGGTAGGAGCTGCAGCTCTGGTTTGGATTTGCTGAGAATGTTTTCTACAGCTCTAGAAGTGGGGGCCTTAATGAGTGCTGCAGTCCTGTAATGGAGGGAAGACCAGGGTTCTGCCATTTAGGCCCAGACTTCCTGAGTAGAGACCCTTGAGAGCTTCCCCAGGCTGTGCAAGAACTTCAGAGCACAAGGTACTGATTGCCTTCCCTCTCTTGCCCTTGCTGAGGCCCACTTGAGGAGAAGCATCCCCAGAGGAGGAACAGGAACTGCACCTGATGCTGTCCCTCAGCACCTGTCCTTCAGGCTATGGGCAGGGGTGTTTTGGCTGTCCGCAGAACTCAGCAAGAAAGTTGTGAAAAACCCACCCCAAGGGACTCCTGTCCTTTTTATCCACAGGTTTACATCTTTCACACACCAGCAACCATGGAGTTAAGACTGCAGTTCAGATGAAATCCAAACATTTCAAAGTGTGGGAATTCCCAAAGAAAGCAACAAAACTACCTTCACTCTGCCCTCCCAGCAGTGCTTTTACACAGCCTGCAGCTGAGTCTGCCTCAGCCAGCTGCAACAAAGACTTTAATCTTATCAGTGACCATAAAAACTCAAATTCCTCTTAGCAGAATTGCTGATGGGGACAGTAGTGCTAAGCCTGGCTTCATTGCAGGCTTGTGCAGTCAACAGCAGGGAAAAATGCTATATCACAAATTCCTGAATCACAAATTCCTATATCATCCCCCACTCCACAGGATCCAAAATGGCTTTTCCCTCCATCCACTCTAGGGACAGGATTTTCACATTACTGAAGTTAAACAGGTAAATGCTTCCTGCAGGCTCATCTAAAACTGCTGCTGAAGTGCTCTGCCCTGACAGCAGGTATGCTTGGCTGCAGGTGGGACTGACAGCTCCCCTGCATGGCTCCACCCAAAAGGCAAGGCAGGACTGTGTGCCTGTGAGCAGAAGTTCCTGGGAAAGGCATGCTTCTTCTCCCTGCAAGGTGCAGTATGTTCAGCAAGGATGGTGTATGTCCATAGAAATGGCTTGGCATTTTGATGGTGAGAAAGCAAAACTTCAAGTGCTTATCTCCCATCTGGGCTCTCTTCCATGTATGAGGGCAGATGCTAGAGCTGGAGAGCAATAGGTGGGGTCAGGTCTCAGACATGGGGCTGAGACCTGGGTTACATCTCAGTGGCTAGTTTTGGTGCTACTGACAAATGAAACTGTGCCAATAAAGTTGTCTCCCATGGTCTGTAACTTGGAGGTGTGAGCTCCATCCCACAGATACTTGGACCTTGGGCAGGAGATGATGAGGAAGACCTCCCACACACATGGGACTTTCCTTTCCTCAGCTGTCTCTCCCTTGCACATATGCCACTGCCATCATCCTTCCTGCTGTCTCAGGTTCATCCCACTATCTCCCTACTTGTCGTCTCTTGAGGTTTTATCTATTACCTGCTATGACCCCACCAGCTATACCCAGTCTCCCCATACTTTTAGAATAATTAACCATTTCTGTGTTGCCCTTGCCTCTGCCTTATGGTGCATGTGTTCTCTCAGCCCATTCACCAGCATGCATTTCCCTCTCCATGCACAAGAGTTGTCTTTACATGTACCCTTCTCATGTAGACCTGTGAGATGATCTGAGCACTCAGAGCACTGCTCCAGCTCAGTCTGATCTCTAATGGAGATGCCTCACCCATGGAAGGAGCTTTCCCCTCTTCTTTGCAGCTGATGGCTCATCTTGCCTACTGGGAAGACCTCCCAGGATACCCAAGGACAAAGCACCCTTATGCCAAAGACCTGGAATGACCGTGCAATGCAGACACACTTGAACGCCCTCTGAGAACAGGTCTGTAAGTACTGCTCATGGCTTTCCAAGGTCTCACTCCTGATGCTGATAGGAAGTCACTCTGCTTACACAGGAGAGGCTGGTGGAAATACTTGGCATGCACTTCAGCTGTTGATAAGGCTGGACTATCTGCCAATACACACTGTGCCTCTCCCTCTGTCTGACTTGGAGTGGTCTACAGCTCTCATCTCCATCATATGTCAACAGCTGTGCCTTCTGGCTCCTTCCCCTTGCCTCACCCTTTGTACATCTTGGATTATAGTTGCTCAGCACAGGGGTTGGCCAAGATGCCAACATCCAGGTCCTGTGATATCTGACTGCTTTGGGAATTGAACCATGGAGGATAACACAGAGGCACACAATAGTGCTTGCAACTGCACTCAGACACGTGGCTTCACTTGCAGAAGTGTGCATCTAACCCCTGTGTTGGGCAGAGGGAGATAAAGGGCCTCCTTCCTCGCACTGTCAAAGGCTGGGAGGTGACAAAGAGCCATCCTAATTAGGGGCTACAGAGATGACGCTTTCACTGAGAACAAGTTTTATTTATGAGCCAGATTAGGAGGCATTAATTGCTTTCTCTCCTGGTTTCTGCTCAGAAAGGTACAGTAATCACAGGAACATTTTTGACATTGTTGACATAGCTTCCCAGCCCTCCTGCTGAGAAACAGGGACTCTTGCATACTTCAAAAGGGCTTAAAGGCTCGGGTTGTGCCACCGCAGTAGTAGTGCCGATCTAGGACTGGGGTGGGGGGAATTTGCATTAGAAGGATTAAATACCAGGGCTATTGTGGAATTTTAAACTGATGTTTTCCGGCTGACCACAGGCCCAGAGCTTGTGTGTGGCATGTTTGAGCCTCAAAAGTGCTCTTGATCCTCTGATCTTTTATTTCATAACATTTCTCCCCACTCCCTCCCTTCAAATGTATTTTGCTTTTCTTTTGGCTGCTGAGCAGACACACACTAGCAAAAGGAACACATTGGGCTGACAGTACTGAAAGCAGTCTGAAGCTCAGGAAAGCTTTCTTTGCACGTCTTTGAAACGCTGAGCATCTGGATTACTGCTGTAGTCCTGGGCCCTACGGTAACAACGAAGCTAAGAGAAGATCCATTCTGATCATTCTGGTCCAAGTGCCCTGTGAAGCTTTGACATAGTCCTGCACAAACATTAAGGAGTGTTCTTATACCTGATTATCTTATGAGATGTGTGTCTGGCTTGTGGTTCATACAAAACTCTCCTGACTTTCATAGCATGATGCAAAATGAGAGGTTTCTTGCAGTTTCATCAACATAATGGTGTCTCTTCTGAGACAACCCATTACCAAAACATCAGTCCATTATATTTCTGGCACTTCTCAAGTACCTCGCTCTGCAGGAAGAGATTGATCCTGTGAGGATGCTCAGCCTCTGACACCACTGCAAACATCATGTTCCTGTGCCAACCTGCCATCCAGCAGGCTGCATTAAACACAGGCTCAGGCTGCACACAGGTGTCCTGCTGTGGTAGCAAACTGCTTCTTATTAGGTACTGCAGCTGTTTCTGGGTTAATTTTCAGAGTAGTCACCCCCCTGCACAGCATTGGGTAAGAAAAACATGATTCTGGCAGGGAAAGATATCTGGGGCTGGGGTTTTGGGTTGGTTTTTTGTTTGGTTTTTTGGGGTTTTTTTATGCTCTGCACAGAGGTGAATACCCAGCCTTCCAATATTAGCCTTGCCACATACAACATCCCAAAGTTGAGCAAGTCTTGCCTTGGCTTGTCTTTGAGACAGACATTAGAAGCTGGAAAGGGCCAGTCTTGGCCCTTAGAATGCAACATTTTGGTTTGATGTCTGAGCAGGGCCTGAAAGGGAGGCACATGCCCCTGACTGAAGACTGGGAGCACTGGGGGAGTCCCCTTCCTGCTCCCCCACATCACCACACCCCAGCCAGCAAGCATCCCTCTGCAGAATCATCATGAAAACAGGGACCCACAGCCTGCTCCCAGGTCTTGTTTAAATCTGGTTGCCTTCCCAGAGCACAGCCCTGTGGTTTACAGGGCACATGCACCCTCTGTAAGCAGAACCAGTCTCTTTCCACTGCCATGTGGCCCTTTGTGGCTGAAGGCCCCTGTCAGTGTCAGCTAAAATTGCTAGGGACCTAATATGCAAGTATATATCTGTTCCTGTCCTTTCAAGAATCACTCTTTCTGGTGTTTCCAGTAGTTATAATTCAGCCAGGACTTGGCAACTCATCAAAGCTAGCATTTTCCCTTAGTCTGATGCAGCAAAGTAATAAAAGAGAAGCCACTAAAGATCTTGGACCAGTTACACAGAGACCGAGCAAGAGGATTCAAATTTTTCCCTACAGCCATGACTCAGCTTTACAGCCCATCCCCTACAGGGTAGTTTTCCCAAAGTGATGGTTGTACCACAGCCAGCTGTCCCTCTACCACATTTCCTCACACATCCTGGGATGGATCCTCCATGGGAAGCTGAGCATGCTGTCATGGAAGCAGAAGTAGATACAGGCTTCAAGAGCAGGTGTGCTCTCATCTGCATTTGACAGATGCCTGTTAATTATTTATAATGCACAGGAGGTGTACTTGGTGCTAGATCAAACCCCTTTCCCCAATGAGTTTTCCATGCAGATTATGCAGATACCAAGAGGCAAGGCGGGATTAGGCATGAAAGAGAAGCCAACCATGTCATGAAGGAAGATGGTGATGAAAGGAGGGACAAAAGATGTGAGACATTTAGTGGAATTGAAAGGGGATGGTTTGAAGAAGGGAAGATAAATGGTTTTCTACTCATGAGAAACAAAACATGAAGAGGCAGCAGAAGTTTGTCAGAAGTCCCAGAGAGTATCGAGAAGACATACCCACTTCAGGCTTAAAATGAGCACAGCTCCTGCCCTGGCCACAATATCTTACTTGTGCAATAAGGCTGTTGGAACCTGGGAATGAATAGTCCTAGAAATTCAGCAGAAGGGGCTGCCATGAGTTGGACTTTTGCAATAGGCACAGATGTGTAATATTCTGAATGTGTAACATGAAAGGATAAGCAGGAGCTGGGGAAACACAGGCATGACAAGATCTATACTGAGCTGCCTGTACAGGCCTCTATGGCCCTGGATACTTGGGAACGATTTGTCTCACAGTTGTGTTGTTCAGATTTTTGTGTCATCCTTCTGTTTAGGAAGGAGTGGGCAGGAAAGCACCAATGATATTACAAGAAGGGCATAAAGTCACCACTACTTCCTCTCAGGAGACACAACACACAATCCATCCTGCTTCACTCTTGCAGCTGCAAATTGACAGGAGAAAAGCTGCTGACAAAAAGAACCCCTTTAAATCAATAGACAACCCAATGGCTTTTTGATTCACAGTGCCCTGATTCAATATCCTGCTGGAACAAGGATATATCTCTATTTGATGGTCTACTGGGTAAGACGCCTTTTTGGAATCCTGCACTGACCACATCAGACCACACAATTCCTCTCCTCCTTGCCAGGATGCATTTACACGTTGCCTGCTTTAATAGTTGAGGTGGCCCTTTTATTTTAATCACTTCTTTTCATTGGCTTCTGCAACCTCCTGAAACCATTTCAAACTTTTTTTTTTTTCCCCTGAGCTGAAATTTCTCACGCTCATGCTCAGCCCTGGGTGATGAAAGTTTGACAATAATCTGCTGTTGCTGGTGTCTTGACTCAACAAAGTGGTGATTTTGGGCTGGAACAACTGGAACTCACTGATACACTGATTGGAGGAGGCACAGAACAAATTGTGCCTCCTCATTAACTCCCCACAGTCTAATTTTCAGGTTCTGGGATGTCTCTTTGCCGCTGCTTCAGCACCCAGGCAGCATCCAGACTCCAGAACACCCTCCTTGCTTCAGTCCATGCTGTCTGCTGATCCAGCATGTATGGTCCTGCTATGGCTCACCCATGCAGGTCACTTCATTTAAGAGACATAAGCAAAGTAGTTGATATTATTAAGGAGAAATGTAATCAAACAGGCTTAGCAAGCCAAGTCATTACAGGGTCGCACTGTCTTTCCTTAACTTTTTCCTTTGGCACAAACCTTGCTAATATGTGGCCCCTGATTCTGCAGAGTGCTCATCCTTTTCCCTGTGTGCCTCCCCTGACTTCTAGCACATAGTACACAGAGTTTTGCTTTGAAATCCTTTAGGACAAATGGGCCTATTCACAAGATTAAGTGCTGCCCACTATGGTTTCCAGAGCTAGCTTGACTGCAGCACACGACCTGGGGCTCTTGATTTCAGCTGACTTCCTCTTAGTGTGGGAGAGTGAGCTGCCTCTGTATAGGTTCTTATGGCTCTCTTGCACTCCTTTGTTGTCTCTTTCTTAGGGTACCTTTGCTTCACCTTTTCCACTCCCCTACACATACTGGTGCCAAGAGACCCCTTCAACACCACCTTCTCCTCCTTGCAACTGAGCTCTTGGCAACATGATCTCAGCTGAGTACTTCAACTCTGTACCCCTCTGGTAGCTCAAGATCAGACAAGGGTGACATCTGAGCTCACATTCTTTTTTACACAGCCCCTGTGTGCTCTGCAACTGTTGGAAAGAGCCCTGCTGGAGAGTTCCATGAAAGGCAACACAAGGCAGTGGCAGAGGACTTCTCATTTCGTTTTACTCCATGAAGAGCCCAGCTGAGCAGATACTTCAACCCAAACATCTGTGAAAGGAGGATGGAAGAGACTAAAAGCCTTGAACCCCTTTAAAGTCATGAAGTAGTCTGATAGTGAAGATCTCTGGCATTGGCCAAAAGCTAAGGGGGCATGGCAGGGAAAATAATCCAAAAGCAGGCTAAACTCTAAAGATCAGAGCTCATCTGGGCTCCCCTCACTCTCTGTTGGCACTGTCCACCCCTGGAGCCTGCTGGGAAGTAAGGCAGTTCTGCAAAGGGCAGGCTATTAACTTTGATTCAAAAGGACATTCAGGCAGCCAGCAGGTCTGGTGGGAGGGAGGGCTGGAGGGAGCACAGCCCCATCCTGCCCAGCTCTTGGAGCCCAGCCAGATCAGCTGGGGCAGGGGGGAATAAAAGGTCTCCAGTGTCAGCCAGTGAGGCTTGCCTTCCCCTTATAGCAGCCCTGATGGCTGAGTGAGAGACACCACAGGGAGAGCTGAGCGTCAGGGGTGAGGGGGGCCAAATGCTGGCCTGCAAAGTCAATAGTAATATAACACCCTACTGACTTTTTTGGTTGGCAACAGGATAGATATTTAAATCATAACCTTCTCTCCCTTATACCCCTCCTCCCCACCAAAAATAAATAAATAAACCCAGCAGACCCTGTTTTGGCCTGCCAAGAACTTGGAGCATTTGCTGTGCACTCCCCGAGCCTCACGTTGGGCACCGTCAGCTGAGTCTTTCCTTAAATCAGGGATGCTTACTCCCATCCAGCCTTTGGAGGGGTGCTGGGGACCAGGTGTCAGCAGGGCTGGCCCAGCAGCTGGCTGGGACCCAGGCCTGTGTCCCTGGGTTGCTGTGCAACCAGAGGCACAAGGCTCAGCGCAGCAGTGCATACGTGCTGTTTCATCCATTCACAGCCAGCTCATACCAGCCTCTCTGACCCCTGGCACTGCTCTCATGGGCCCCAGCTGGGCTCAGCGCCTGGCAGGGGGAGCAGCACCAGAGGCTGGGACTCTGTGAAGAAAGTGGGGAATATGGGGAGGGAGTGGGGAAAAAAAGGGTATTTTTGAGTGTCAAATAGTGCCCTTAGAGAGCCACCAGATCTGAGACTAAATTCTTTTCCACCTGAAACGGATGCCTGAAAACAGGTCCTACAAACTCCCTGCTCTCTGCAAGTTACAGAGCCATTGCCTCTCAGCCCCTCAAGCCTGCAATCTTCTTTTTATTGATTTGTTCAGACCCTGAAATAAATAGAGCTCATTGCAGAGCCATCTCCTGCTCAGTGGGAATTGCCCCAAAACCCATGTTTTGTTCTTCCACCCCACAGCTTAGGACAAAGACTCAGCATCTCCCTTACCCCCTTTCCTTTAAAGGAGTGTCTTTTCCTTGCACATGGTACTGCAAAACAGCTCTTTCCCTAAGGGAGCTCTCTGTCATTCTTTACAGCTCTGGTTTCTGTTTGCACCCTCTGTCCATGGGTCCTAATCCACAAGGCAATGAATTCAGTGGAAAAACATCCATCAGCTGCAAGGCCCATTGAATATGCCTGATATAAATTAGGATCTAATTTGTCTAGTCTTATTATTCACATATGAGTCCTGTGACTGAGACTCCCAGCTGTAAATGGGAAATTTTCTCCCTCTCTGCACCTGGGTTTCTGTGGTTTTGATCAAACTAAATAGCCTGGCTTGAACTTCTATGGCTGCAGTCCCCGCCTAGCACCACTGGGCTGGATGCAGCAGAGAAAAGTGCTGACTTTGGGAAGGTGGAAGCAAGAAGAGGAGCTAGCTTGGAAGATCAAATGCAGGTAATGAATGTGCAGTGGAATGTCCAGTTTTTCCCAGAGTCTTTCTAATAGGATGACCTTCAGGTGAGCAGCAGGAAAAGGAGCTTTTGTTAATATGTGTGGCGAGGCCTGTGTGCTTTCACAGGGTTGGCAGGGACTGAGGTGCTCCCCAGCAGCCTGCTTTCCAATGGACTGTGCATGCCAGCTGTCAGAAAAACTGAGAAGTCAAAAAAGGGGGCTGCAAACAAAGAGCTAAGTGATGCCAAATATAACTATGGGATCAGCTCCCTCCAGTCTCCTTTGCACATTGACACAGCTCAGGGCAGAACTGTGAGTCCAAGCACCTATAAATTAAGGCTATAGTCCAAAAGATGTCTGAAGAGCACCCTGCTGCCAAATGCAGGTGCTGACCATGAATATTAGGGCTAAAGCTGCTGCTTTAAAATTTCTGAGAGTTGGATTCTGTCCTATTCCCTCCCTTACAGTGCTGCAGCAGGGGAGCTGCTTAGTGCAGCCTGGCCTTTCAAATGTTGGTGCCTGAAAGTAGGTTCCAAAATATGTATGCAGCAGCCCTTTTCAGAAGCTCAGTGAATCTGGAAGAATAATGTCAGATGTCCTCACAGCTATTGAAAATGCATTCCAGCCGTCTAACTCTGGTATTTGGAGCCAAATTTGAGGTGAGTAGGATGGAAAAGTTTGGTTTCACTTGTTAGCAAGTCCTTCAGTTCATACCCAGTGGAGAAAAGGGACTAGCAAAATTTAGGACTGCTACAGTAGAAGACAATAGAGACAGAAAATTGGTCTGTTAGCAGATTTCCACACATTTCTTTTGTAAGCCCATGAATAAATATCTCTCCTAGTCCACTGTTTGTTTTTTTTCTTCCTGAAAATGGTCCTCCTATTATTTTTACCTCATCCCTTGGCACTCTTTGTAATCCCTCTAGTACATTCTTTTTGTGAAGAAATGTAGTCTGAACAGAAGAAAGGTCATAGTCTTGGCCACACCTCTGCTGGAGCCTAGACAACAGTGGGCTATGGCATGAGGTTATAGGTTGTGCCATTGACTGAATGGAAAGTGGAATAGCTATGGGAATGTGCTTCCTTTGTCCTTCAGATATGTCTTACTTTCCGGAATGGTGAACTAAAGGTTCTAAGGAGTGTTTTTTGTTTTTTTTTCTCAGTGACAATTTAAAATTGAGCAACTTTTTCTTGCTGTATCATTTTTGTACAACTCTTAGTTTATATGCACCTCCTTTCAGGGCAAAGGGGATATTCAGGAATGCTGAACTTCACAGACTACTGAGCTTTGCCTTATGGCATGAACAGACCCCAGGCACTGCTGAGTGGACAAACCTGGATGATGGAAGCAGTGGGTCTGAGGGGAAGTAGATTATGATGTGCAGGGCTGTACTCAGAGGAGTTCCACTTGCAGCTCTTCCCATCAGAGGGAGGCTCTTGCTCCCTGTGTCTTTGGGAGCCACCTTTATCAACTAAAATCAGCTCAGGATCTTTGCCTGTAGATTCCAAAACTGTCCCGTCCTTGCCTCTCTCCTTCCAGCTCCCTCTCTGTAACTAATACTTCCTCAGGGCTAGGGGGATGGCAGAGATCCCAAGTGGTGGTGATGGGGAAATCCCAGATACCCGGAGATGTCCTGCTGTAGGGGAGGAATTTAAATGCCAGCCTTCCCATGAGAATTCAGGAGACATGGGGAGAAGGACCAGACTATTTCTTTCAAGTCCCTTTAACATTCAAGAAAATGTTGCCCAAAGACCCCAGTGGGCTGGCTCTTACAAGATGCATCTTCTTGATGTTCTCCAGGCACAACTGCTCAACAGAAACACATTTGTCCTAAGCAGATAAATGAGCTTGTGTGTCCCAGGCCTTTAACCTTTTCAGTCCTGGTTGGTCAATGTACCAACAGACACTGGTACTTGAACTATGTCTTTACAGAGAGTTCCACTGGTAGGGAGGAGATGTTCTCATGGCAGAGAACTCTTGTGGGGGCCACAGTGGCATTGTAAACTTGGTATTTATGAGTTAGTCTCATGTGAACACAGTCCCAGAGGAGAAAATGACACAAAATCAATTGCACAGATCAATACCTGTTCTGATGTACTTCCTGGTGACAGGCCAGATGGAAATTGAAGGTAAACATAATCTGAACAAAGTCTGGGCACAGCAAAATATTTCAGATGGGAACCAGAAGTTCAGAGCTCATCATAGCCATCTCCACACACACATTACAGGCACCAACCAAACACTAATAAATGATTAACAGGACTGCTATGCATTAGCCTCAGCTTTTGGTCCCCTCCCACCACTTCTGGAGAATTGGAGAAAAAAGCAGATGATCGGGAATTGTGCATTTGGAGATATTAATTAGATATTTAGCTTCCTATGAGCCTCATACAATCCTGAGAATCCTGTTTCCCCCTTCCTAATGCCTCAAACCATGGATCAGTCCTTTCAGATGGACGTTGCTCAAAGGCAGTCCCCTCTGGAGTCCATCCAAAATCTTAAGCATCCAACTCTTTCCTGAAGTCCTACAAAGTAATGCAGCAACCCTCTTCTTCCTTCTGTGGCTTGATCTTTATCTTCAGAATCTTCAGTCCTTCATATGATTGTAAAGAGAGACAAGACATAGAGATGGAAGTTTCTGCTTACGATGAAGAGCTGATACAAGAAAATCATTTGGGTTTATTGCCTCCTTCAGACCGTCCTCCCACATTTCCACTTCCCCTTCACTTCCTCTATCCTTCAGCTAAGGGTAGTCTGGACATCCATCTGCCACTTCTGCCTCTTGGCCCATTTTCCATGTTTGTAACACTACAATATTGTAATATCAGAAATATTCTTTAATTCTTGGGTACTGCCCACTCTTTTGCACTCCATAGTACGGTCATACTGTCAGACTCGTAACAGGCTGAAGGGAAGGAAGCCTTCATTAATTTTGTCAGGCTCCAGCCCTAGTTTCCAGTATGGTCTGAAACTGGTGTGAGAGACTCTAATACCAGCTATGATCAGATATAGCCCAAGTGCGTGGAAGAATCTGGAGCTGAAATTGGTCTTGTTCTTTCCATTCCAAATGGGGTCTTCATAGCCTTTCCCTTGAACATGGGAATCTTGAGTGAGAGAAGACCACTGGTCAGGTCTCCAGGAGCAAGAGAGGATGGCACTGGAGGGGACTGACATCTCTGCAGAGCACAGCAGCTCTACACCAGACAACTTCATTCTTGTTCTCTGACCTTCAGTTCCCCCTCTCAATAATTTTATTCATTATACAACACCAGGATTAGACAGTGCCTGCTGGTTGGCACGCTCTGATGGGCATTAATACCTGCTGGCACAGAAACAGGCACATGCCAATACTCCTGTGTGCTAATGAAAAGGCCCCATTTCCACTTACATTTCAGCACACACAAGGTTTCCTGAGAGCCAGCATTGATCTTTGTGTTCAGGGGAACATGTGCTGCCATCAGTCCTGCCTTGCAGCTCCAGGAGTCCTGTGGCTTAGGGCAATGATGGAGAGCGGGATGAGGGCAAACTGAATTCCTACAGAATTTTTGTGAGGCCGGAGCTTGTCAGCACCATGTCACACAGAAGAACTCCCAGTTCTAAGGCCCAACAGCAAGACAATACCCCAAGAACGCTGCACATGACCTTATTGTCATCTTATCAGATTAGCAGGAACTCACTGTCTCATAGTGCTACAGGGCACATGAACTAAGCAAGGTATTTTTCTAAGTAGGTAGTATTTATAATGGTCTCCAAATGTTGTGTTGGAATATGAACTATTTAAAGCATGTTAGACTTCCAAAGAAAAATGTCCCTTGTTGCTTCTGATAAACTGATTTCAAGGCCATGGGGCTGAGAAGGTATTTGCCCTCAAGCTTGCTTAGTCCAGAACCAACCACTGCAGAGTATCTTGAAGTATATCTCTGGAGGAACTGATAACAATCACATTTCAATTCAGAATGGACAATGGAGCTGTGGAGCCATTGGGCTGATTCAGATGTCTGCTATGACCAGAATGGACAGCATCTGTCCACCTGATCCATAATTGTTTATGTTTTTTCTCTAGAGGTGATGTATGGGAATATAAAACCTTTGAAAAAGAGGGGTACTGAGTGCAGAAATAGGCATGACAGGTACTAGCATGGAGGGGTTCATATCCTGCAGGTGACAGATCTGATGTTATATGGCAAACCAATTTAAAACAATGCTCCAAGACTACTAACAGCAGCCTGGAACCAGCTGCAGTCCATGTGTCAGACAGTGGGTCATCTGAAGCCTCTGTGAACAGGACCATATACACACACATGCTTGGTGACAGCCTCCCACCCCCAGCAAGTTGAGGATATGAAGATTTGCTACTCAGCTCTTGGCGTGTGGGAATTTTGATTCAGTTCCATGCATGCAGCTCTGCAATTCAGGCTCTGCAAACAATAGTTTGGTCACTCCAAGAGCAGTGAGCAGGAAAGGGGTGTGACTGGAGTGGCTCTGTTCCCACAAGTCAGGCCAATTCTCTAATGGGAACTCAACCAGCACCTCTGCTGAGTGTCCAGGAAAGCAATTTTTGCATCCTCTCTGGAGATAGTTCCAATTCAGGAGAAACTGCTGCTGGATTTGGAACAGACAGCATATAGATCATGCCTGTGTGCAGCCAACAGCACAAGCAGACATCTTTACCAGAGACACTTCTACAGCATGCTTAATCTTGACTTTTTATTCATTGTATTACATCGTTCTTGCATGTCAGCCCCTTCCACTCCCCTCTGCCTCACCAGCCTTTCATAGCCAAACCATGGCACATCTTCTCTCTACCCAAAACTTTCTGTGTTTCTCTCCTCCTTCCCCCACAAAAGGATTTCTCTTTCTCCTCTGTTTCAGACTCACATAGCCCATAGAAAACACTGATCTGAATATTTCCTATTAGAAGCACAGGAAATACAGGAAAATTTTTGCTTAAACCAAAAGGCCCTGCTACTAACCTGCATGAGAAAAACATCCTCTCCTGTAAATTCTTTGGGCTAGGCACCGTTTCATCCTATCTCTCAGAGAAATCCTCCAGCACAAAGCCTCCGCTCAGCTCAGTTGCAGTTAACAAACAGGAACTATGAACTGAGCTTGCAAGGGATGAAACGGTAAAACTGACCTTACTGGAATAAGTTCATTCCCGTTTGCAATTATCTGGTGACAGACTTCACCTCAGGTTGAATAAATATAGTAATTCAGTTTCCAGAGCTCCAGTTACTATTTCATAAATGGTGCTCAACTGTGACTTGGCCTGGCTTCAAACAGGGATGAGTAGCTTAGTTCCAATTGATTTGCTCTTTAAGTAAAAATTAGAGCAAGTACAATGCCAGGATTGCAGTCCTCGTGTGGAGCATGATATCTCTGAGAGAGAGAGAATATGGCTTTGGACCTTGAGCTGATAGCTGGGTTCTGAAACCAGCTCAGCAGGTGGTCTTCAGAAAATCACCATTCTTCAGGTTTCAGTTTCCTGAAGGAAAAAGGGAGCATCATAATGCAGTACCACAGGAACCACTGGAGTGTATTTCCCTTTCTTGAAATAATCACAGAGTCTTGTATAATTACATTTACGGTCAACTTTATGTGGTATTTCTTTCAGTGGAGCACTTCCTTCCTAAAAAGCATTGTCCTCAAATGCTCATGAGCACTGCTTTAAGGAAGGGCACCATAGGTATCTAGCAGTCCTCTGACTAAACAAAGCTTTCCCTGCACAGTGCTGTCTGGTCCAGATAGGCCAGTAAGTACAGAATGTATCAGCAGACACCTTGGTTTGATAGACGTTATATTTGAATTAAGTCAGAAATGAGCCTTCATAATACGGTGAATATCAAAAACATGAATCAAGACAAACATGGAGGTTTTAACCATCTCTGTTTAGATTCTAAAAGACAGTGACTAGCAACACCTCTCCACAGCAGCATAAATCAAGAGCCAGGGGATAATGAGGTCAGCTGAAACATGTACTGGTGGAACCAGGCTTGGAAAAGCTCTGGACCAGCTAAGAGGTTGGCTGCATCTCAGGCAGGAGGACAGATGACAGAGCTGTGAGAGGCACGGGATTGCAAGAATGGTGGAGATGTTCTAGATCTGGAGAGCGTGGCAGCAGCAGCAGCAGAGCTGCACGTGAGGACACATGGACTGACAGGGGAAGGAAGGGATGTTGTCAGGAGGAGTGGTGGCACAGAGGCTGCACACACTGGCCTGCAGCCAGGCAGTGCTGCAATCAGCCTCTCACTGCTGTCAGCAGCTGGGGAGGCCACAAACTGAAAGACAAGGCTGCACAGACAAGATTATGAAACCCACCACAGCTGCATGAGTAGGAGCAATCTTAAGTTGTTCGGAGAATGAGATATTAAGGTGAGGCTTCACACGCCCAGGCTCCATGCAATAGAACCACCACCTTACAGCAGTCCTCAGCACACACAAAACTAGCCCTGATGAAGGTAATGCAAGGGCACAGTGGAGTATTTCTGCAGGGCTTGGAGCTATTTGCAGTGCAATAGTAGCTCTGGTGACAGTGGCAGCTCTGCATCCACCTGTGAGACACTGCTTTGCATAGGGCTGGCTGCTGGAAACCCAAGCTATAGCTCAGGGGGACAGGGCTGGTGTTTAGCCCCCTTGATGGAAAAGGACATGGCCAGTCTTCCACTTCAGCAGAGGGGAGAAATGAAATGGATTGTTTGAAATAGATACAAATGTAAAAAATATTCCCTATAACCTTGCTTGGAGATGGTTACTGTAAATACCATCATGAGTGCACCACACCACTTCTGGCATAGCTGGCTATTTTTTATTTTGTTTTACTCACTCCTACTGTTGATAAAAATCGAGAGACACTGACACAATCCCAAAGTTATCCAGAGAGATTCAAAATATCCCATGGCTGGGAAACTTAAATAAAAGCTTTGATGTACCAAGGATGCCTCAACAGCACAGAGCTGCAATTCCCTGGGTTAAAATGTCTCACAGGACAACCTGCCTTTGACTGCCTTGACACAGTTCCAGCAAGAAGGATGGATGGTAGCCCTGCAGGGGACAGCCTCAGCACGTAGACAACCACTGCTCACCCATGGCCATGGGCACTGGCAATGCCACAGTCCCCATGGGCCCCAGAATCCCCTTGGCTGACAGGACTTAATCAGAGGACTCTGCTAAGCACTAGCACACATGGCTGCAGGACTGGCACCACAAGCCACCACTGAGAAGTCTCAGAAAGGCCAGCCTCAGAAATCCTCAGGACTGCATTTGTCTCCCAAGGTGCCACCTGTCTGCCCCTTCCCGAGCCAGCTGCCTCACAAACAGCTTCTTCTGCAGTTTCACTTGCTACACAAGGCTGTTCATATTATCTGGCCAGAGCTTGTATGAAGGGGGGAACAGGTAGGAAGATCCTACCAGAGAGCATGAAAGACAAAACAATTTAAAAATATACCCATGTTGGCAAGTAGCAAGAGCCCAATGTTCATATTCTCCAGTTTATCATGCTCTGCTCTTGCATTGCTGATGCATGAGGTCTCATGGTGGTAGAGGGTGCCAGCTCCCAAGGAGAGGACTCATCTTTCTTTCCACAGATTTTTTTGGCCATCTGGCTTGAAATGTCAATTTAAGACACCTTAAACAAGTCGGAATTGTTTTTCTCAATCAGTATTGAAAGCTAAATCCCTAGGTGAGTGGACACTGAAAATCCCAAGTAAATTTTGAAAATCCTGGCCCAAATAAATAACCAATTAATACTTACAATATCAAAGCACTGCAATGAAGTGAGAGAACCCTGATGGCTACTATAAACCTTTGTTCATTGCAACTGCATTGGGAATGAGATCTGGGAAATCCCATTTCTGAGTAGGGCAGGATCTCCCCAACTTGCACATGCACACACAATGCTGGCAGTCATGTCCATCCTTGCAGCAACTCCCCAGCTTTGTCCTGGTGTCCTGCACGGAGGTGAGTTTCACTCATGGCAAACATCTCTCACAAACACAAGTTATGGCCTTGTTGATGGAGGTCAGGGGAGGTAAAAACTTCATATGAATACACTGGAAACAGAAAACAAACATGCAAAAATCCCCAGCAAGAAAGGACAAGCCAACCTTAACAAGCAAGTCCGTTACCTGTAAATAAAAGGAAGGCAATCACAACGTGTGTTAAGCTTGGGGGAGCCAAAAGTCATCTCTTGTCTGTGGGTGACTGATGGCTCACGGGCTTTCCAGCACAAACTTGCCTGGTGTCATTTGTCACCTGCGAGGGGTAAGCTGCTCCTGAAGGCTCCTCTGTGCTGGTGTGTGTGCGTGCGTGCATGTAACTCACGGAATTTCAGCAAAGTCGCATAAGAGGATTGTAGTCCTGGCTCAGCTAAAGACTTAGGATTCTGCATAATGTGTTAAGAGGAGCTTAATGCAATCCTACTACTCTGCCACAGAAACCCCGAACAGCAGCCTGTCTGTTCTCACCTTTTCCCATCTGCTAGCCAGCTGTGGAAGAGCTGGCTGGCCCCAGGACTGCTTAAAGGAGCAGGTGCATAGGCAGAGTTTGGGATTCTACATCTGTCTTCTCATGAGAGCAGATTTTTTTGCTCACTACAATAAAAAGACACTATGCAGAACAACTGATGCAAAATTCATACGGTGTGGAGAATTCACATTTTTGCATGATCTGGAGGCCTCTGGATGATGCCTTATAAGAAACAAGGCTTCACAGCCCTGAAAGACAAATGGAGAGCCAGAAAAGAGCAGTTTCATGTCTCAGTGACAGGAAGTATTCTTAAAGTGAGGAATTAATCCCTTGGCCAAAATTACGTCATCTAGGAGGACATGTACTATTGTGGAATAAGTTATCACGGCTAAGGCAACACAGGTAAGTGTGCACTTGAGATGAGACCAGCTGTCTGGGGATTAGAGCAGGGATGGCAAAGCCTAGGGAAAAAGGAACAGAAAGGCAAGATACTCATAAATCAGACATGAATGTCAGGCAATAGTGAGGTCAAAAGGTTGGGTGAGGGTGTTTTCTGCTACTCAGTTGCTGGGAAAGTTTGAGTTTTAACAGCCAAGCCAGAATCACACACATCCTTATTCTGCTTATTCTGAACTTTTCCATGTCATTGTACCCCCACTGCAAAACAAATAGATTGTGAAATCCTTTCTCCTAGATTCTGAATATCTTCTTCCTAGATTCTCAGATTATGATGGTGCAGTGTTACCAACAGTCTTGCTACATGCTTAGGCACTAGCCCCTCTGGAGTCCCCAGTCACCGCCTCATATAAATAAAGAAATAATAGTGCAGAATATGAAATAATTCATATTATGAAACAATTATGCAGATATCCCAAAGTTATCACACTGACCAGGATACTAGCACAGTAAAGACTGGGGGAAAATAATAAAGGAAGAAAAATTATTAAAACCTGGTTTGCACACACACAGCAAAAAAAAACAGTTCCAGGTGAATGTGAATGAGGCAGAGAAAGGAAGTGGACCGGAATATGAGTTACTCCTTACTCTGAAAGACAGCAGAATGCTAGAACAGCATTTCAATGCTCCCCATGCTGGAGAGTTTCTGAGTAGAGAATTGGAATAGTAAAATGGCTGTAACAGCAGATCAGTTATACAAAGTGATCCCTGCTGTTCACAATCGATCAGCAACCAGGTGATGTGTGCAATAACATCTGTCCTAGATAAATATTGCAGGGAGTAGCCCATATAAACAAGTTTTTTACATGTTTTTGAGGTTGCATTCTGGAAAGCAGTGACTTTGAGAAGCTCTGAAGGGTTACAGATAATTCACTGGAAGCTGGCTCTTGGCAGAGCAAGAAAGCCTAACCTATTCCTCCTGGTAGATAATTGAGGAGATATGGACTAGCAGAAAGAACATTTCCCACTGGCATGACATTGACAAAACATTTACCCACATTCAAAAGGGAAGCAGAATGACTTGGAAAGGCTCAGAAATGAGCTACAGAAATTACATACAATCTCTAAGATATTATCTAGGATAAGAAATTCTTCAGGATACCATATAATTTGTCTGAAGAAACTTAGGGACACTGTGATATTTTAATATTCTACTAAAGAAAAATGCACCCAAGAGCAGAAAAGCCTATTACCCCACAAACAAAACTCTAATGAATACCAATACAGAAAATGGAAGTCATAAAATTCAAACTGAAAGTAAGATGCAGGGGTGGGGGCTTTTTAAGATTTCAGGAAAGAAATAACTGAAATAATTTCCTGAGAAAAACAGTGAATTTGTCATCACTTGGACTCTTTACATCCAGTCTGCGATAATTGCTAAAGTATGTGGTTTAGTTTACCAGAATGTACTGGGTTTGATAAGTACTGGGAAAGAATAAAACTGTCAGCTGGCCAGGCATAGCTCTGTGTGCTGGGTTTTGCAAGTGATGTGACGAGATCAGCCACTGTGGTCCTTGTGGCTACAACAGTCAGATCTTGTAATGCATTTTCCATCTGTAATTCTGACAGTGGCTTTCATAAGCAGCCAGTGAGGTGGGCTGACCCACTGTGACTGTGACCAGAGAGTCTCCTTCCTCAGTGCCTGATCAAGGCTAAAACCTTTGTTGGCATTGCCTAATGACCACTCTTCCTCTGAGGGGACAGATAATGAGAAATGGCCTTGGTGAGATTTCTTCACTACTTCCAAGCTACTTAAAGTTTGGTATGTGGGCAATCCTGGAGCCAGAACTAGAGTCTCAGTGAAGTTTTCCTTACATCTGCTGGCACTGATGTTATCATCCCTGTGCTGTGTTCTCTAGAAACCTATGCACAGGATGCAGTATGAGCACCAACCTTTTATATCTGTCGCGATAATGACTCAGAAATATACTGCTTTTCACTGGGCCAGCATTAGATGTAGAAAATTAGGTGTATAAACAATAACTATTATCAGTATCAGGATGTGCCTACAGAAGAGTTAGGTCCTATCAGGAAACTTAAAAGAGACAAGAACTTATGGTATAAGCAAGAGTAATGGAGAGTACCATACTTGACTCCATCTCTGAGCTTTGCCATTAATGGTCTTTGATTGCATGCATGTCTGTCTCTATGCCTGGACTGCTGCAGCAATAGAAAAATTGTACTTCCTGTCTCCCACTTGTATCTTTATAGATTCCCAAATCCAGGGGCTATCTCTCTCCATGTACAGTTGTGCAGTGCCCAGCAAAGAAAAGTGCTTTTAAATTTCTTGACTCATTTTCTAAAAAAGTGTCTAAAAACTACTTCCATATCTGCTGAATATGGTCACAATTTAGGAAGCAAAGTGTGTGGTCCTAGGTGAGATTTTGATGGAACCAAACAGATTGTACTGATGATGGCTAAATTGTTTACATTTCATTCTATCATCATATTCAGTAAGATAGATAAGTTCCTCCAATATCTAAAAGATATATCATTCTTCCAGTCTGCTCTGTAGTCTGTGGGCTCATATGGTTTTAAATGATTCCAACTCTCAGAACATCATCCACTAAAGACAATTTCTTTCTTCCCTCTTTGACCACTTCTCTCTCCCAGTATATTCTGTTCTTCCCTGCTTGTGTTATTTCACTATAAGTATTTGAGTCTCTCCTGCTACAGAGTGATTTTTGATTTTGTTTTGTGTCCAGGTAGAAGCTTGCTACCCTGCTATGGAAATAATTGGAAGTTTTTGCATTCTTTTCCATGAGCTCTTGGACTAGGTTCACTCAAATTTTCAGTTTACTTATCTTTAGTGCTGAGAGCTGGATTACTATTGCTGGCAGGTATGGAGACCAGACTCCTTCCATAACGCAATCATCTAGGAAATACACATTTTAAAGTGCTTGCTTAGAAGCTAGTGAGAAGGAAAAATAGAAGTGCGACGAGACTAGTACAAGACAGTACTAATGGTATTCAAAACCCCATTTGTCTACTGCTAATGAAAATAATGGTTCACTAGAACATTTACAGGAGCAAGAAACACATCTCACATGCTGGGAAGAGAATGGTATAAATTGCTTCTGGAGAAAAGATTGAGATGCAGTGGAAGATTTTGGGTAGTGAGCCATCATCAATTCTTTCATGTACCATAGAGGATGTAAATATTCCACATTAAATAGTAGAACACCATCAAAATATCTACCAAGTGCTAAAAAAACCACAAAGGAACATACTACTTGACACTTCCAGTGTCAAAGCAGTTGCACATCCAGAACAAGGCAAATTGTTGAGAGCTTGTCTCTTGATACTCTTGCTCACAGGGTCTTGTGAAGTCAGGCTCTGAAGAGCACAGGTTTCCCTCTGGGTATTGCCTCTGTATTCCAACATAACCAGCTGATTCTGATTCAGCAGTGGTGGCTTCCAGAAACAGAGGGAGTGCCCATCTATCTCTTGACAGGTGCTGAATAGAAAAATGAAAGTAACTGAATAAAAATCCCTGGAAACAGAGATGGTGACAGCAAAAGAGGGGAAAGTAACTTTGTTACTCATCAGGCTATTACCTTTGGGAAGGAAACCGTGTAATTTAATATTCCTCTGGACCATTCATCTTCATTCTCCTAACTTGATATCAATAGCTGCCAGGTGGTGCCTGCAGAGGCCATTCAAATCAGATTATGTTATCATAGTTCTCCAGTCATCTCCAAGAGCAGGATCATGATCATGAGGAGGAAATCTAGTTATTCAGGTACATGTTACCTTATTAAAAGTTTGAGCAAAGTACATTGAGCCATTATAATGGGATTAGGGTTTGAGTTGTGTTCTCATGGTTGCCATGACTATGTGATTTTGGTATTGTGCTGTGGGGCTTGGAGAGCACAGCTCCACTCTGGACAACTGCAAATAATCCAGGCCATCATCACAGAGGAGTGGACACCAGCATGGACCGTGGCCAAGAGCATGAAGCATGTAAAGATTAGATTTATCTAGGTACAAATGCCTGAGGCAGAGACTAAAGGAGAGGTGTAGAAGGATACCAATGCCTATTCACACTAAACAAAGCAGCAGTCAGGGAGAGCAAGAAGAAACAGCTTTGATAAAGCTTCCAGAGTGTCTCTCAACACCCATTTCCAGACTTTTGCTTCAGTATTAACACATGTGGCCCCAGAAATCCAGTCTTTTCTCATTAGTGCCACCTGTTGTAATAGGGTATGAAGAACGGGTTTTTCTCCATCTGACAGGAGTTCATGGGGTTTGATGTCCTCCTCCACATTCTCAGTGAATAGGAACCCACATAACAATAGGCACTGAAAGGTGCCACTCCGATATAGACAGTGAAGGATAGAAGCTAAGGCAAGCAGGAGGAGCAGACTGTGACAAACATTAGCTTCCTGAGCTGCTTTTGCAAAGAACTGTCTTGCCCCAGAACCAACAACACAGCATTTTTTACTACTATTATTTGAATAGAACTACTACAGAGGTGAGATTCTCTGTCCAGGATCCACTCTTATAATTCAGCGACACACTGGCTCACCCAGGAAATGTTATTAGTGATGACCTGCGGACAAAATGGTCAGATTCTCAAAAAAATCTTCTCAGTGTAGGGTGCAGATTTCCCAGTGAGTCCTGAGTATGTTTGAAGCCATATGCCTTTTATTTTAAACTTTGTCTTTTAATTTGTTCTGGTCCCACCAGCCTTAAAATGGTTAGTCACTCCTCACATTTTAGTCCCATGACTGGTGCATGGCTAGCACAGGAGACATTTCTAACAACAGGGAAAGCAACATTTCTTTTCCAGCTACTCCTGTGCCTGGAATAACACTGACATTTTGGGACCACTTAGTAGGTTCCTATTCTTAATCTCCTGACAAGGAGTCAAAAGTACCTTGTCAAAACTGACAAGGGGTAGTTGTGGCCCCCTCAGAGAATGGCCAAAGCTGACACGTCTCCACACACACTTTCCCAGAAGAGTTTATGGCACAAGGCTCAGCCCTTTCCTGTTATAACTGCCGTCCTAAACTCACATGGCCAGCACCAGCCCAGATGTGTGCCTTCTGGCCATTCCCAGCTTTTGATGGTATGTATATACATCACTGAATCACAGAGAATCACAGAATGACAGGATACACTCAGTTGGAATGTGATCCACAAGGATCATTGAAGTCCAATTCCTGGGCCTACACAGGACCATCCCCAAGAGTCACACCATGTGCCTGAGAGCATTGTCCAAATGCTTCTTGAACTCTGTCAGGCTGGTGCTTGATTACTTCCCTGGAGCCTGTTCCAGTGCCCACCTACGGGTAAGAAAAAAGAAGTTTTAACACCTGCCAAACCCTCCACATATATATATGCAACTGCTGAGTAAGGAAATGCTGTCAGTTCTGCAGTGCCCTGGCAGAGAAGAGAACACACCCCTATCCCTTCCCTGATTCACTAAATATGCAGAACATTTTCTCTCCTGATCTATCACTCCACAGTAACAAGAAGTGTGACATGTACTGTGGTAGAAGATTGCTCCCCTTCTGCATAGGGACCTGAATGAAGACAAACTCCTAATGTGCATCTGCAAAGTGCTCCTGGACCTGGGATTAACTCCTGGAAAACAGTTACACACTTAAAACCTTCAGCTGTCATAAAGCCTTTTTCACACACTCCCTCCCCGGATTGTTCTCCAAACCTGTCATGTGCTCAGGGATAAATCCCTTGATGAAGAGATTTGCTTTTTTTTCTTCTTCACATTATTTTACTATATTTTATAATCATTTTAGTCAGCACTTTTTCCTTTGGAAATGCAGATTTTAGATCTTGGAGGGGTGAGAACACCCATGTATTCATGAAATGCAATAATTTCTGTTTAAATGGGTACAAACAGGCAGTGCAGATTTGCCTAGGACAGAACAAGATTTCCCTCTCCTGGGGAACCAATGACTCAGGCAACAAAAAAAGAGGCAAGGAATTGCCCCTTCCAGGGTCTTGGCATCAGTCCAGGCTCTTCCCAGCTTGTCCCAAGGGATCCATTCCCTAGAGGTATGTGGTGGAAAGAGCAGGGCAGGAGAGCCCTATGGAGATGGCTGAAGAGTGACATTCATCCAAGGTGGGGAAAGCTGGACCCATTAGGTCTGAAGAGACATGCAGGCTCCTGCTGGCTCTCTGCACAGGGCGCCAGCCACAGCGGGCTTCTTTGTATGAAATCCTGGCCCTGCTCACAGACTACCATGTGTCCAAGAAAATCCTCTTTTTTCTCATCCTCTCTCTCTCCACAAAGAAATTCTTCCATGGAATTTCTTAGAATCCCAGAATGTTGGCCATTTAGCTGAAGTTTCTGGCCGCGGCACAATTATAATTGGTCTCTCATGGACAGGCTCAGCATGGAGGCCAAAAAACTGCAAAGGTTATTAATGACTGAGTTCCCTTCTACTTCCTAACAACCAGACAGGCAGGAAAGCTAGAGGGGAACACTTGGGGCTGAGCCACTACTCTCCTCTCATACACACTGTCCTGGTGCTCCAGCGCCTTCTTGCAGACACAAAACCATCCACAGTGCAGACTCCAGATAGCACTGAGAGTCGTGAAAAGCAGATCAGGCATTCAGAAGTCCCTCTGCTGCTCAGAGAATAATTTGGGGGCCTTCCCCTGCACCTGCAGTGCACATCAGGGTGCAGCCTTTACAAAGGCACCTGGTTTGCCACAGGCAAGGTTGGAAGGATAGACACAGCTGGAATGGCAGACTGAGAAAACAGAGTCAGACAGAGATCCTTCTCTTTCCACCCCTCAAATAAAAAGACTGTCTCAGGAGAGGTTCGAACTGAGCAAGAATCATATTATTACAATTATTACATTCCCATTTTACAACAATCACTTGGCACAGTGCCAGCTGGCACTGGGAAGCCATTGCTGCTTCTCCTTCCTTGCCTGACAAACACCGTGACAAGAATACAGTCCTTGTTAGGTTGAGAACTGAAAAATGGGAGAGGAGAGGCCAAAAACACCTCCTTGAACAATCACTGACAAGTAAACAGAGCTGCACTTGGGAAACACATATTTTAAATATATCTTCCCTGAGATTTTTGGGGAGGGGAGTTGATGCATGGGTTGGGAAGGTGAGCGTGTTCACACTCAGGCATATTTCTGTGGTGTCAAGCAGGCTAGTGGCAGCTAAGAGGAGAGTCCATGATGCGTTCATTTCACAGGGGAAGATAAAAGTCCATGAAGCTGAGAATTTAGGGACTCATGCCAACATAGCAGCTTGGGTAAATTTGGACTGGCACTCCATGCTGGTCACGGCTGTGCTCAACCTCTGATAAGGGTTTGTCTCACAGGAGCTCCTAGCAATCTATGGTCATTCCAGCAAGCCATTCTCTTATCAAAGGTCATGTTAAAAATTTGGAGGGAAGCAGGCCTAATAAATGCAGATGACTTAGAGCATTGTTTATTCACATTAATGTTCCTAAAATCATACCTCCCACTGACAAAACAACTGTATGGAAGCACTGGGAAAAACTGTTGTTGTTTCATCAGCAAAATTGTGCATGACAGCTGCTGCGGTTGAGTAATTTTACACTGAGTTTTGTACAGGGGAGCTAGCACTAAAGGTTTGGAAGTAGTGGATTTCAGAAAGACTTGTGCCTAATCCTGACCATGAACCACTTGTACCTACAAGACAATCTAAGTGAACTATCACCATGGCACAGTTATTAGGTTTGTCCAAATGTGCATCCTTTTCCCTGCCAGTCTGTCAGGCCAAGACATTAAACTCTGGTAGATGAAACACTGATTTCACCCAAGCGACATTTGCACTAACCCACCTGAGCAAGGCAAGACAAGATTTGGTCTGTGCAGTCTCTGTCTGGTTTGATAAATATGACAATAGCTGTGTTCTTGTCCTAACTTTCCAGGGCCGGCCAAGAGCCCTGGGGATGTCCCACAGGGGACATTTATGTATCAATGTTTGGCACCTCCGCCTTAGAAATAATTGCCCAACTATTGTCTCTCCCTGCAGTGAAGGTCCTACATTTGGTCCCCTTTCTGTCACACTTTTTCTATGACCTTTAGCAAATCTCTTCATTTCTGCTATATCTGAGACAAGTTCAGCTTCATTGTCTTAAACAGGCTGGGGCTCAGATGAAGCTTCACGAGTGTCCTTGGACAAAGTCCACCAACTGCTGTCTCTTGAGTAGCCCTCCCTAAGATGGCAGCAAACCAAATCAGTGTGCTGAAAGTGCCACGGCCCTTGTGATCCACATGCAATCAAAAAGGCAGAGACCAAGAAGGGGTCCATACCTCATTTCTAGTCTGCAAGGCTCAGGAGGCTGGTACAGACTCCTGTTTAGCTCTGCCTCTCCTTCTGTCCTTCCTTCCACATGAGACTGATTCAGGAGAGTAAAAAGACTCTATGAAACAACAAGTAAATGGAAGAAAAAGAGATCTCTGGTGAATATCCAAAGGCATTTGTCAGCAAAACCCTTTTAGTGGCCAGTTCTGCCTCCACCTTCCTCCCCAGGACAAGCATCCTCATAAAAGAGAGCTGCAAAAGGATATCAGGCCTAAGATCACAGCATGGCTGCTCCACAAAGCATGAAAGTGAGAGAAACAGGGGAAGGGAGGGTAACAGCTAATACTCTCCAACAACCTGTCCTCTCATGCTTTAGTAAAACTGATGCTGTGATCTTGCAAGGTAATAAGGAAGACAGAGTGATCTGTCACTATCCACCCTGTGCCCCTCCTATGGTAAGATTTTGATTGAGCTATCAGTGACCAAACACAGCTGGTGAGAGTGACATAGCTCTCTGCCTGGATCTATTTTGGCTTTACTTGTTCCTCCTCTCTTCCCACCTTGCATTTCCCATATGTAATTTGGAATTTTTAAAAATCAAATTTCATTGGTGATGGGTTTGCATTAATCTTGGGATACATTTGCATTGATGTTACTCTTAGTTTCTTCCTCAGACATAAAATGGTTTTGCACATGGATGGGGAATCATTTTTTCAGGCATGACATTCAACCCAGATCCAGCTGACTTTAATACATTATTTTTATCAGGATACATATGGCTAGGTTACAAGTAAAAGATTACATGAGAATTGTGGAAGGTTGTCCACAGCTGGCACATGCTAAAGCCCTTTCTCCAAGCACCATAATACTCTCCAGTGTGTACCACTCAGGTGGATTACACAGGGAAAGAGAGGGGCTGGACAAAAGGCCAGCCTTCAAACATGCAATTGTGGCACTCTTGGAGCAGGAATGGCTGGTATGAACAGCTGGTTACTGCAGGCAATGTCCCAGCTTCCCTGTCTCCAGTCAAGAGTGCTACACACCCCAACAGATTGGCCCTGGTGACCATGGGAGAGAAGTGCAGACTTTCTGAATGACATGGGCTTTCTGGGTACTGCAGAGATTTGAAGAGTGTGAAGTTGATAGCGAAGGACCTCACTTATTCAGCCCCCAGTTTATCACCTCTGCTGAGCCCACAGCAAAGCAGCCGCTTCCTGTTCTACCTATGCCTGTATCTCTTTTCCTGGTACCCAATAAATACTCATCAATAACAGCACTTAGTGCTTTGTCACATGTTCTGCCTTCTAACCCCAGACCAGAAAATATTTGACCCTGAGTGATGTTTTCTTTCTCCCCAACCATACTTTGTAGTATCAGACTTCAATCTACGTCCAACTCAAACTGAGCTAAAGAATGTGTTGTTGCTAATGTATAACCAGGGAGTGTGAAGCTGCGTGTGAGAACAGCACACACTACCAGAGTGAGAACAACAGCAAGCACATTGTGCTGCTGCAGAGCATTGTTTGAAGTACTTTTTGCAGGACTGTGTCTGGAGAACTCAAGTCTAAGCTAGCTCTAAATGCAGCTGCCTGCCTATTCCAGGCCAAAGCACATCATGGAAGAACTGAAGACTCATCCCTTCTAGGTGTTTGGTTTTCATCTGGACTGCTCAAAGATGTCTAAAATCTGACTAATACCAAATCTGTCTCTTGCCCCATGCCACACTGTCTGTATACTGTCTGGGGGGAGATTTAACAGCAAGCTCCCTACGTCTGTGGACCTGGCATCAAACCTTGCCGCTCCAAAGCTCGATTTGCTAAGCCTGCTGTTGGCCACATCCCGTTCCTCTCACACGCAAAACTTCTGCTGTGTGATGAGCTGAGAGACATTGGGGCAAGGGAGAAGCAGCTTCCAGGATGACTTCAATGGTGTGTTATGCACAAAAAAAGGCACTTCCTACATTTAAGGATCGCAAAGGCATATGTGTAGTCATTTAGCGGGAAGCATTCCTGCAGTCCCACAGAGAGCATGCATGTGAATACACTGCATTCCCTGGTGCCAGCTAACATCACCAAGGCTTGACAAACTGGCACCTGCTCACAGTGGACAAAGGTGGTTCAATTCAAATTCCCTTGGATCAGCTGAGACACTCCAGTTTGGCAGGTGGCATGGTGGTTGTGAGGCCAGCGTGGTGAGTGGATGAGTTGCAGCAGCACTGCTGCAAGCAGCACAGAGGATCCCCGAGGTAGGAGAGGCTGCATGAGCCAGGTCAGAGATTCCTCCTACAGCCACAGCAACCACCTCAGATGCACTGCATGCTTCCACCCACTATGGAACATTTCCTAATACCCTCTGACAAACCCAGCACGCTGCCAAAGGAGAACAGACTTTGCCTGCAGCTAGAGTGCCCAAATCCAAAATACGTGCCACAAGTCAGCATGTGCGAGACCAGGCAGAGGCAGGGAGATTTTACAGAGTGTATCCAGAGCAATCAGATGGGACAGTTCTCACTCAGAGCAATGAGTGAAATGATGGCAGGCCAAGGCGGCTGATGGTGAGCTCGGCCCTCACACAAGAGGAATGCAGCATGAGGAACCAGCCAGCAGCACTGAGCAAGGGTCTCAGACAAAATGAGAACTAATTTTGTGGTTCAGGTGGTCCTCATAGGCATCTCAGGATGTACTCAGACTGTGTCCCACTGACTATTGGTGAAGACACATGTTGCTGTATACACACAACCACAGTGTGCTGTGGGAGTCCTGCTGCCTGAGCCAGATTTGCTCTGGCTACAGACTTGTGCAGAGACTCTCTGTAGAGACTGGGCCTGGAAAGGGACCCAAACTTTGAAAATCTACCCAGGACAGAAGGAAGTCAACCAGCCCCTCACCTCTCCATACTGCCAATTTTTGAGCTCTTCTACAGGTCAAGCCAAGAAGGGTCATACCCTGAGGTGTAAAGGGACTCAGGCAACAGCCCTACTGATGACTGCGATGTCTGCACAGGAGACAGGATTGTTTGGAAGAACTTGTATGTGTTATGAAACCACCTGTGGCATAGGAGAACAATAACACTGCTGCTGTCGAGGCCTGGCTTCTGTCCCCACCTTTGCCATGGCCTTCACAGGGTGATGCTGGGCAAGTCATATCCCTTATCTGTGTCTCCACCTGGGAAAATGTTACTGCCTTGAGTTAGGAGGATAATGAGGACAGATCTTTGGGCCCCAGGGCTAAAGGCTCCCTGCAGGTTCAGGCTGGGAGCGGATGAGACCACCACCTTTGCCTGACACACCACCAGTGTCTGGTGTCAAAGATGACATCATGGCATGTGAACAAGCATTTACCCTCAAAAAGAGAAAATAGCAGAAGCATGTGTAATCATTTACCTTTCATGCCAACATATTTTCCTTAAGACAAGAGAGGCTCTGGCGGCCCTAAGGAGGCTGAGAGATGCCCGTGCTCCCCTGCGAAGGTGGAAATATCAGGCAAGGATGCCAGGGTACCGCCTGGGTAAATTTGTGCATGCACTTCATGTTGTAATAGACTTTAGTATCTGATAACAGAGCCCTGCTGGAGTCTGGCATGAGGACAGAAGGAATCAAAGGTCATGCCATGAATTCCAGTTATGCTGATAGGCATCTATAGTTAGAGGAAGGGGCCCAAGAACAGGAACTTTAAACTGGTGGGGAGGGCTGAAAAACTGAAGCTGGTTTAGGGATGACAGGTATGGGTCATTTTGGATCCCAGCTGGACACTTGGTTGCACATGTTTGCTAGGGACATGGGATGGTGTTTTTCCTGATGGAGTGAACATGAACTCTGCCATTACTAGCTTAACAGACTAAACACACTGCAATAAATGCATTAAATAACTCACACATGTCTCTCCAGAGGCCTCTCCCTCATGGAGGAGCTGATTCATGACACAGATGGGCTGATCAGCAGATAGGTACAGATACAAACATGCAATGTGTACCTTGCACCAGGGAACCGTCTGCACACGGAAGCAGCTGAGAATAGATATGATAGAGCACCAAGTTGCTCTGCTCACTGCCTGCTTTTGCCTCGTGAGTCTGATGCTACCACTCACCTTGTGCCTTACTCCTTGCAGATGCCTGCGTGGCACAGTGCTCTCTGGTGCACACTGGGGCTGAGAGACTTTACACAAGGAGAGAGACTCTGCAGCTGTGCACAGAGATGGTTCAGCAGTCCTTGCACAGCACAGCTCTGTGCTGGGCTTCAGAGGCAGGAAGAGGAATTTTAAGCCCCTGTGGTACACCCCAGAAGAAAAGGATGGATGGGATGGGATGGGATGGGATGGGATGGGATGGGATGGGATGGGATGGGACAGAAATGAACGGTGAGGAAGCAGAAGAAAAGCTCCTAGTAAGTGACTGACACTTCTTGTTGTATTGCAATAAATTATCTTAATTATTTCTTCTTATTCTTCAATGAAATGATTCCACTGTTTTCAGTTTCTCAGCATTATCCTCCAGCCTCAGACTAGATGTGCTCACTCTGCCTTTACTTTTCAAATCGTGACTTCTGTTTGGGTTCACTTGCTTCATGGCTGTTGCTTTTTGCCTCATCACAGGTATTGACAAAAGCTTTGATGACAGTCTAAAATCATTTTTGGGACAGGAAAGATCTGGTAAACAGGGAGGAGGTCGAAATAAAGGTGCAGCATAGGCAGGGACAATACAAACTGTTAGCATGTGTTATCATCAGAGCATCTTTTTTCCTTACTTCTCTGCTGTTAGTGGAACACATCAGGCAGCTACCTATGAGGAATTGCACAAGGGGTTGATTTTTAGCAACTGAGTAGTCACAGATCCAGACCACTGAAAGCTGGTCCCAAACTCCTGGAAAACTCATGGGGAAAATCTGACAGAAATACTGGGTGCATAAAACCCCACCCATTCAGTAACTAGAAGGAAACTGGACTAAAACTGATAAATTTGAGCTTCAGTGAACAGATAAAATCACCCATTTAAATTAGTAAGCAGGAGAGCTTATTTTTAAATATTAAATAGAACCTCCTTTCCATTTATCCTTTTAATTATTTTCCATAAAGAAAGGTTGATAGTCATCAGGCTGTAACCAGAAAGACTCTGTTGACTTAAAACCACATACACTCTATCTACTAAATTACTGTTACCAGCAGACAGTTTTATCTACACAAATTTATTTACAGCCTTACATGTTTTAGATCTTGATTATCACCATTTTCTATGCTGGGAAATAGTGAATTATGTATTTTTAATTTGTTATAGGATGACTGTTTATCTTTAGAATTGATTCATATCAGGCTGCAATTGGAATGAATGTTAACCCATTAAAAATCCCTAAAAATATTGATATTAAACTATTTGTTTATTATTTATTATATATTATATAAACCACCTTAATTGCAAAACACAAGATAAAAATTAATATTAAACAAAAAAAGTCATATCAGCGGCTAGTGGGTTAAATAGGTTGTTCCAGGATACCATATACCCTAACACTGTAGACCTGCTGGATCCTGTTTACTCATCCTCGTTTTCTTCATAGGTCAGAGGAGAAAAACAAGCTTGCCTGTTTTTTTTCAAACTTCATTAAGTTTCTTAAGTTTGAATAAGCAAGTCACTGAATTTAAGTTGTTGAATAAACTGAAATGGAATAAATAGTCATCTTCTACTCATGGAAGAGCAATTAGTCTCAAAAGTGGATTTATCACTTATCAAGCTTTGGTTCCAGGTGCTTCGGCAGTGTTTTAGTTCAACTATCTGAAATGTTTTGGCAGGAAGCACGTGTAACTCGATATTTAAAAAAATAATCAAGACAAAGAGATACTTTTTATCAAATATACTAAGCATCCAAATACAGATGGCCATTGTTCCACACTTAAATAGCCCTATTTCAAAAGACAGAAAATATATCGACCTTATAATTCTTAAAATTATTAAAAGTCTGACATTGTTATCATAAGTCATCTGCAATGGATGTTAAGAATAGGATGGAACTTGCATTTCCTACACAGTGACCTTAAGTCTACCTTAAGCTGCCACTAGGAGACTGTGGGCGGCTTCAGCACCACAAATCACTGCCCCAGAGACAAAGCTTCCACCTGGGAATTACAAGTATTCCCCCATATAGAGCAGGACAGAGCTGTCAGAGTAGTCATGTCCACTTGGTTTTTTTATCCTCTTCCACCCAGCCTGCTTTTCCTGCTACAATCACAAAAGAAGTCTTTCTATACCGGTTGCAAGACTGGAGGAAAACCCTAAAGATGAACATAGCATAAAATTGATGCTGATATGCCTGCTTGGATTGAAAAAGCACCTGAAACACCACCCTGAAGATCATGCACTCCTGGCCTCTCTGTCCACCCTAGAAAAGTAGTCTAATCATGTGGGAAAGGGGCAGCCCCTCCCTGTGGGACACTGTGTAAAAGGCTGACACATGCTGTCCTAAAACGTTGCAATACTGTTCTGTTGTATTGCCAGTTGACATTAATTAATTTGCTACTGTCTTCTTTCAGAATTGTCTCAACCAAGCAGTATCTGTTCATGATTTATATTTGGCACTTCCCTGATAAAAGTTTTTCCACTCTAACTCAGCTTGAGCAAGACTTGCCTCTTCTTCTTCATGCTAACTTCACTGAAGTGTCTCATCTTCCTGCTTCTGCCTCTCTTTGTACTAAATGCCATGGGAGACACAAATGGACAATCTTTGAGCCAGTAGCCTGTCTGCTACTCTTCCCATCACCAGCACTCAGTGTGTCATCTTGCCTGGTGGCAACAAACATGTCACCATTAAGAGGAATTGTTTCAGGGTCAGATGCTCCTAACCTCCAGCTTCACTGGCTTCAATGAGATGAATCTGTGTTATGCCAGCTGAGGATCTGCTCCTTCAGGAAAACAAGGCCTATCAGAAAGGCTGCACAGGGAGGAAAAACAGGGTTTCTTAAAAGGTTAGCTAACACTGCTTTAGTTAAAGTCCACCACAGCCCAATTTCTGGAGGCTTATGACACGTAAATCTTGGATTAACTCGATATTCAGTAGAGCTTTGCAATCCACTCGTAACATTTTCCAGTTCAGTGTGAAGAATTGGGCCTCTCATGAGCCTCTTTTCAGCATTTCTCCAAAGCTCTGTATATCCTTCTCCAGTGAGGGATTTGGAGGGGATGCATTATGAGCATGACACTAATCTGCTCCTCACTGTGGCGTGTGAGGAACGGAATCTCAGACGGCATCATACAGAATTTGATCCCTATTTCATCCCTAGGGTAACCTGGTGGAGACCAGTGTCCAGCCTTTTCAGCCAGACTCCAGTATTTAACTGCTAGAGATGCTCTGGTGTCAAGTTTTCACAGATGATTTTAGGTGGAAGAATATATCTAGCTCTTAAATTAACTCGAATGGAGAAGGCAGTTTGCTGTCACTGCTGGAACACTGCTGTCAGTCATTGCTGTTCAGAAATTTTATATACATCTCAGGAGCCATGATAGAGAGAAAACTTGAAGCTCAGTCTGTTAAAGAATCATGAGGCTCACATTTTTAGTTTCCAGGTTCTTTTCTTTCTTCTTTTTTTTTAATGCCTGAGAGGTCTTCTGTTTGCAATTCAGTGCAGGCTTCTGGCTACAAGAAACAATTAACCATGCCTTCAATCAGGACGGAAACAGAAAGGTACGGAGAGAAGATTAAGATCAAATCCCCAAACATAAAAGGAAATATAAAGCAAAAAACTGAAAAGTGGAACGGCATGCTTCATCTCTATCATTGATAAAATATTTTGCAATCCTGGAAAACTTAATAGCTTCTTTGGCATAATCTTTATGACCTTAAAGGGGTGATAAGGAAGGTAAAAAAGTGTTTCTGAAAGGTTATGCGTTTTCCTAGCCAACTCATATTTTCCTTCTCACCTCCAAGGCTAATATTCAAAAGGAAGTTTGACATATATGGATTGTGTCAGAACTTGGAAGCTGTTTATTTAGCTTCTCCCAAGATACTACCCATGGAACCTTGCAGAGCAGGGCAAGAAAAGGAGCCCTGTGAAGTGGCAACAGCATCAGAAAAGTGAAGGGTCCATAGCTCAAACTGCTCAAGTTTATTAAATAAAGTAGGCCAGTGGAGTTGCCCAGGGGGTTACATAAGGGGCTACATAAGAAAGTAGCACTCCACAGGAAAAGAGAAGGGAGCCTGTTAAAAGGCAAAGCCACTCCAGTTTGTTTATGGCCAGAGATAACTGTCTTGTGGTGTGTCTGTTCTCCATAGCTGACAGAGTAAATCACACTCTTTATCTCCACAGCAGATGAGAATTTGGACTGGGCTGTTGTTTTGTGAGCTGCGGATTAAAGCAAATGGGGCTGTAATTTATTATTATGGCTAGCATTATTATTTTGTTCCTGTCATCTCTGCATTTCAGTCTCTATGTAAGGAATTTCACCACAATGGTTTCTTGCAAGGAATGTTAGGCATCGTAATAGCAGTAAGGATAAAATCTTGATCCACCTGAAAACAAAGGTGGCTGGGCAGTTGTGTGCAGGCAAGAAAATGATCAAATGTCCTTTGGGATCATGATATTCTCACTCTAGGCTGGAGATCAGCACAAAGTCAGATATGACATCTGGGAACGTGGAAGTGCCTGTAGCCTGCTGACACATCTGTCCCAGTACCAATCTCCTCCTGTTCTGCCTGCTCCTCCTGTGCCAGAAATCCAGCTTCCTACTTTAAACGCTGTCCCCTGTGTCCAATTCCCTGGTCCTTGGTGCAGACAGGCATCTCTTGCAAGGATGTTAGGTACCCTGCAGCTCTCACGTTTTGGTAAGGGTATTCTCTGTTTCAGGTACCCTAATCTCAAGTATTTATCCTTCAGAAGTGGAAGCCTGCTGTCCCTTTTCATGCCTCCTCTTTGGCTCCTGTGGTACATTGCTCCTTCCTTTTGGCAGCTTCAGCTCAGTGACGGGGCATAGACACTTGTACTGAGAGCTCTTCCCAAAATCAGGCAAGCACCCAGGTCCCACTGAAGCTCATACAATCAGAGAACACCTGATACCACAGAAAACATGAGTACCACAGAAAACATGAGTACTATTCTTCATGTTTTCAGGTTTGTAAGAACAAAGGAGAACCCTTTGCTAGTTTTTAGACTTCTGATCCAATGACACCTACTGAGTGGGCCATGACCTAGGAAGCTTCTCAGCAGCTTCAGGAACAGGTTCCTGGGAGGAAACATGCCTTTGAGCCATTTGCTGGGAGCTGGTCAGAAGAACAAAGAGGAGCTTTATCTTCCATGGGAAAATGCTGAATCATCAAAACCCACATTTTGCATAGGGGCACATCAGTTTTCATTACATTTTCAGGAAGAGGTTTCTCTAATGCAGGATAGAAACCAGAAGTTTATTTGTTATTTTTATTCTTGTTTAGGGCAGAAAGTTGAAAGAGACAGGCAGGGATAAAAGGCTACAATCATATTCAGTCCCCTGGACATATAATGTAAGAGTCAATTCCAGTTTTGCTCTGGGCTGGATCTGCTCTGAGCAAACACCTGCATGCTAGAGAATAGCTGGAGGGGACAAGGGTGTAAATGTCTCCCCTTGCATAATTTTTGCAAGATACATTTGAAAATGCCTGGGTCTGTCCCATGTCAGAAAAGCAGCTCTGACACCCTGCAAACATCTGTACCTGAGGATTTGACCCTCCCAGCCAGATGAATGGTTTACATTCTCCTACACCTCATCTGCATCCTTCCAACTCACCAAGCTGCAGCAGCATCTGTGCCACGTGTCAGGGTCACATCCCTACAGGAAAAAAGGGGATAAGACGTGAGTCCTCTCCTTCTCTCAGAGCACTGCTTCCTTTCTCTCCTGTTCAGAAACTTTTCTCCTTATCAGCCAACCTCTGCCACGCCAGCATGGAATAGGTTTTTGGCTGCAAGAGCACTGGCTTCTTTCATGCTGCACCTATTTATCCCCATAGAGGATGTAGGGCCCTGGAACACAGTAAGGATGCTCCCACCACAGCACTCAGCCCTTTCTGGAACAAGCTCACAAGAGCATTGCACGCTTCTCTCCTGATCTGTCAGAAATGCATCCATCTCCTGCTGCAGCATCCACCTGGACAAGAATGCTGCTCTTTAGGGTCACTTTCTTCCCCCACCAAGTCTGGCCCTGTCTTGTAGGATCTCGTTGCTGGGTGAAATGCATTTTCTTTTGGCACACAGATGCCTTTGTTTGGTAGGCTCTACTCTTTTTAAGGGATCACCCACAGCAATGCAGCTCTCACCTTGAGCTCTCTTCCTTTTTGGTGCCCCTGAAAATGTGTCATTTTCTGATTAATTTACACCAAAGTTCAATTCAAAAGGGACCTGATGTGTATCTTTTTTAGTGGGGCAGGTTTTGGCAAAGCAGAAATCCTTTTCAGGTGCAGCAGCTCTGTTCTCCTAACAGGTGGGTATTTCCACGACCAGTACAAATATTCATTCTTCCTCACATGTGGCTACGAGCCTTAATTCCTGGGAGGGAAGAGCACAGCGTGACTTGTGTGACCCATAGTGTTACAGGCCTTTGAAACTGCATTTTCTAGTCCTTCGGCTTCTCGCTGGCTCCAAGAGGCCAAAATTTAAAGCAGGTCTGTGCTCTAGTGAGTAACTGATGTAATTACGCTCACTTGTTACAAGGAGAAGCTTTCACAAGAGGGGGAGGCGGTGGCCCCACGCCAGGAGGTGTGTCCCCGATGACAAGCCGCGGAGCCAATCACAGCCCTGAAAGATCATNGGGGGGGGGGAAAAAGAGCTGGCAAGAAAGAGAAAAAGAGACTGAGAACCTGCAACTTTGTTAACTAACTCTGCAGCTGAACTGAAAAAGGCCAGGCTGGTCCCCCTACAAATCTCGCTTCCTATCCCCTCCCCTCTCTCAAGCACCTCTGGAAATCTGTCTGTAAACCGGAGTGAAAAGTTCAGCGGCTTAGAGTGGTCCTCCTCTCCCTCTGGCAGGCAACCTCGTGAGCTGCTGCCGGTGGGGCTGGCCTGAGCAGAGCCCGGCCTGAGCAGAGCCCGGCCTGGGGAGGGCGAGCCCCGGCAGGCAGGTGGGCAGCAAGCCCTCGATGCCAGCAGGGCAGGGAGCAGGAGCCCCCGGGATTAATAATTACCTTCCCAGCACCCAGCACGCTGGCATAGGCTCCCAGCTGCCCGTACCTCTGTTGAATAGCCAGGGAAAGAGAAGGCAGGTTTAGCTTTAACCAAAGGGTAAACGGTCAGCACTTACAAATGCTGAACCACCAAAAACCAGCCTGCCACAGGTTATTTATTCCACTTGCACAAGAGGACTGTGAGGTCCAAAGGATGGGAGGGCCCGTGGCAGCCTACAAACCCCATTTTCTGCCCCTGGCCTGTTGGATGAACCAGGGTAAAAAATGCTTTCCTTCCCTGAGTGGCGTTTTTTCCTGCCCGCCCTTCCTGCTGCCTTTCTCTGTTCTGACTGCCTGTTCCCGGGTACAGACTGTCTCTGACCGCCTTGTGCGGAGCCTCGCACAATGGGGCTGTAATATAACCTCAGCGCGAACGAGCTGCCATTAATAATAATAATAAAAACGCCCATCACACCCTACGGCAGCTGCGGATAGGGCCGAGCAGCAGCCGCAGCCCCGCTCCCCCGTGGGAAAGCCGTGTCCCCCGGTAGCGGGAGCCCCCTCTCCGCCGCCGCCCTGGCTGCCGGGGGCAGGCGCTGTGCTTTGCCGGGCTGGAGAACACAAAGGCTTTTCCCCGCCCGGGAAGCTCCGCAGCGGGCCGGGCCGGGCGGGCCGGGGCGAGGCGCGGGGCTGCCCTGCCACCTGCCGGCTGCGGAGGCTCCGTGCGGGCCGCGGGCACGGCCCCCACCCCGGCCTGTAGCCGGGCCCAGCGCTGCCCCTCGAGCAGGGCACCGCGCCCTCCAGGGTCCGCCGCGCCCTCCGCGGCCTGCGGCAGAGCTGCGGGCCCCGGCGCTCTGGTAACCCTGCCCGGGTCTGTTAGCCTGCGGAGCCGCACAGCTGCCGAGGGCAGAGGCGCTGGGGCAGGCGGTGGCCTGGTGGGGAGAAGGCTGAGTGCTGCTCTGCAATGGCTGGTGCTGCCGTGCTGTCAGCCCCGGCTCTTTGTCCCCGCTCCTCCCCACCTCCCGCACAATCGTCTGACTGTTTCAGGCAGGCACAGCTCTGGCTAGTCAGCCCCTCCCCTTGCAAAAAACAGGAGACCGAGCAAACTCCTCTCCATCCGATCGTGTGAGAAATGGGGAGGAGACCTTTTTCGTGCCGTACTGGGTTGTCAGTGGTCGTTCTCTGTGGGGCTGGAGAACCTCTCTGGCTCCGAACCAGGCAGCAGGCCTGCATTGTCAGCTGGCCAGTCTCTGATGGCCGTGCAGTGTGGTCATATTGGGCTGGGCAACAGGGCTTCTGCTGAAACACCGAAAGTGTTAGGGGTGGGGTGGGGTGGGGGAGAGCAGAATGGGCACATCCAGGTGGGGGCTTTCAGTCAGGAGGCCTCGGGGGCTAATTGTAGTGCCTCTCTTTTGACAGGGGTGATGACCTCCGTGGAAATATGTGGGCTCAGTCTAAAGGTGCCCATCTTGTAGCACCTCAGTAAGAGAGCCCACGTTGTGGGGCAGCCATGCCAGATGTCAGGCTTGCTGTCACAGCCACTCTGCCAAAGGCGGTTCTCTGAACAACACTACCTCCCTGCTCTGCACTACAATCCCTTCTCTCCCTTCCCATGAGACTTTCGGGCTGCCTCCTTTTAACATCACTCTCCCCTTCTCCTCACATTAAGACTGTAGCTCGCTCCCTGTCTCAGTAGAGACCACCCATTGCCATGGTAACGTTGCCTCTTACAAAGTTGCAAGCAGACACAAAGGTATGTTTCTCCCCTGCTTTATAGCATCCCTTCATCCTGGTTAATAGGCCAGGACTTTGCTTGTAGGGAGGGGTTGGAGGGCTCTTGCATTTCACTTTCATTGAAGAGGGAGAAGTTATTCCAACCCCTTTGCTCCACAACTGCTGAAGCCTCTGGTCACTGAAGGGAAAGAGATGTCATTCATAGACCACCTGAAAGCCCCTGAAGGCAATGATGCCCCAGGAGGATAGTGGTAGTGCAGATACTGGTCCTGCACTGGGAAAGAGTAGCTGCCAGTTAGAGGGGACAGGGCCCATGGAAGACAAAAGAGGGGAATGAAGACCTGTATTTCATCCACTCAGAGCAGAAAAAAATCTCTGCTCTGGTTGGGTTCTGTTGCTGTCTCCCTAAGCAGCTCTGGTTCTCTTTCCAAAATGATTTCTTCAGCTTATGAAGCTAATTGGCCTGTCTCCAGGACTGCTGGCACCCCTTGCTGCCACAACCACACCATGAATAATGGTGTGGTACTACTTACACAGCAGTACCAGCAATTTAATACTAGCACCCGTGGTTCACTGCAGCCAGGGCTATGACTGCACTGTGGACAACAGCTTATATTCATCAATCTCTTGTTCACTTTTCCTTCCCTTCTTACTTATATACATCTCCCTTTTCTCTCCCAGCAGATCTGCCCCAGGCCTTTGCAATGCTGAACAAAATCTTTCTTTCATCCTCCTTTTTATTCTTCTTTCACTTCTTTTTACATCTTCTCTTTCACTTTGACCAAGATGTTCCTTCTTCTTGAAACCAGTGAAGGATCTCCCACATCTCCTGACCTGTTTGTCAGGCTGGTCTCTCTCAGTTCATTGTTTTTGTTGTATAGTTGCCATACTGGACTGTCACATGTACTCTTACCTCCCTTTAAGTACTCCGTAAGTCTTCTCCTCTTTCACATCTCCCCTCCCCTGAGTTAACCTTACCACCATCACCACTGAACTTCTCTGCCCTGACCAGCCTCTGTTTCACCCCACCATGTTTTTCTAGGGGTGGGTTTGCAGTCACAGTGTAAAGCCTCAGGCCACTCTGCTGGTGTCAAGTGCTGTGGCTTTGCCACATGCTACTGTAGTGCATCTGTGCCAGGCTTTTGCACCACAGCTGTGCAGGAGAGCTCGGTGTGAGCTTCCCATCAAATGCTGTTTCTTGCAAATGGGCTGCTGAACCTGCTGACTGCCCCAAAACAGGAGTGTGTTTACAGCACATGAGAACTGGCTTTGAACATTCCTATATAATGCAAAGTTGTCATAATAAAATAACATTTTTTAAAGGCAGCTGGACTTAGAAGAAGAAGGATTGGTGTCAATAATATTTATGTTCTGTCAACCCTGAGAGAGACAATGGCATGGGAAGGAAAGGAATTCTCTTTCCTAATATATTTTGCAGCAAATGGAAGAATCTGAGAGGAAAAAGAACTGGTGCCATTAAAGTGAAGAAAAGCAATAGAAACCATTCCTGATACTCAATCTGGACTCATCCCAGCATATTTCGAAAAAATAAAAATAAACATGTAGGCAATTCCAGGCTTTAATTATCTTTGACAAACTCCACTGTCAAAGTCCCTCTGATTGACTGCAAATTTTGCACCCTTCTGAGCATGAATGAGAATTAGGAGGAAAGCTACAGTAAATGAGGCTGTAGCAACAATGGACTTTCCCAGAGGCTGAGAAAAGTCCACAGAGAGGAAAATCTGCCAAGCTAAAAGTGCAAAGGCACCCCTGACCCCACTGCTCTTGTCCCTACATGTTCCTTCCTCAGTGAGGAAAACTGTAAACTCAGCAGCACCCATGACAATCACCAGGGTCAAATCCAAACATGAATTTTTTTTTGCAAGTCAGAGCTTGGCCTAAATTCTTCTATAGTCCACCCATGTTCCAGCCATTGTTCTAGTCCAAACGTTTACCAGTGCTCTGCTCTAGTCTTCTGCTTATTCTCATAGTCCTTTTCTCTAACTTTTATTTCCATTCTAATTTTTCCTTGAGATTTTGCCAACATTCCAACACACTATATCAGAAGCATTCACTCCATGCTAATTTTACAGTCATGATCATTTTATTACTGTCTGGTCTCCTTCACTCTGACATGGATGCTGGAGCTCTGGCCTTCCTGCAAAATTCAGGCATTGCCATGGCAGCTGACCTCTACTGGGGAGTGCTTCTCCCATGGGATTTTATTGGAATACTATACCTGTGGTACAGACTTCTAGTAAGCACCTTCTGCCCTCCCTGTAGTCACAGGGACAAACACACATACCTCTAAAAAAAGCAAGAGAGACTTTAGTTTACCTGAATATTTCTCTGGATGTTCATCTCTCTTCATTAACTATAAAGTAAAGCCAAGGGTTTATAAGCCCCTCATTTTGTGTAAAGTGAGCTGAATTCAAGATTTTTCAGACATTATTGTTATTTTTCCATAGTAGTTTTTCTTCCTCATACAGGTCACAATACTGTGAGAAAAGCCTCCCAAGAAAAAGGATACTTTTTCTTCCCATCAAGTGCTGTTGCTTGGCTCCCTAGCCTAGCCACGGTTCAGAGAGCTACTGCTCTCCCAGGGCAGTGAGCCCGGCAGTGTCCAGCTACAGCGCTACTGATTTTTAGGCAGAACATACAGGACTTATATTTAATTTAGGTGGGCTCCTCTACTCACCAGCTATAAATTCCTTAGTGTAATCCATATTGTCCTAGACTTCTAGGATACCTCTTGCATGTACAGAGGACAAATCTACATCATGCAGGCTGAGCTGGATATCATGGGCCCCTTTCTCAGGATAAGCCAGGACAGTTCCAGAGCCTCCAGAGAGGCTGTGCTGATTTACACCAGTCAAGAACTGAGCCCCTTCGATGCAATGCCAGCCCTTAACTATGAAACACAGATCACCTGGGCTGCTTGGAAGGATCACAGTCCCCCTTAGGTTGCCTCCTTCACTTCTGATTCCTTGTGAAATGGTTATGGCTGGAGGAAAGTTGCCATAAAAAGGTACATACTACCACACAGTATTCTTTCTAGCTTGGACAAACTTGTCCCCTCCTATGTTGCTCGAACAAACTCCCAGACATGACAAGACACTATGTCCCCCTCTTTCAGATTTTTCAGAGCTACCTTGGGAATCTTCAGAACCCCATGGTAAACAGCAGTATAAAATATTCAGTCATCACTGGGCTAAAAAGGCCGTTGTGTTCTGCAGGAGAGAAACCATTCAGCTTGTGTATGGTGGCACCCCCAAAAACGTGGATAGGCTGCACATCCATCACAGATATTCAGAAGAGTAGCATTTAAAGGACACTGATTTCTGATCCTTTTCTTAATCACCTCCTCCCATCCTGTATCACTGACTTCCCCAGAGCTGCCTTTCCTCTCTACCTTGCCTTGTCTTATGCACAGACCAGGAAAAGGCATTGGACTGTCCAAGAGTTAATTCTGTAACTCAATCCTCCAGGATAGATCAGATCATACCTGTTTCCTGAGAATAATTTTTACTGGTTTGTAATATAATCATTTCGCTGGTTCTGATCTCAGTGGCAGGTGCATCTCTGAGCAACATGAAAAGATTTCAAGGTTTGATACTCTGATACTGCTTCTTCTGAGCGCCTCTTCACATTGAAAAGGTGAAAAGTGCCTTTCTGTTCCCAGGCATTATCTCTTCAAATACCTAATTAGAAATTATATAGAAAATTGAGACTTTTCTGAAGGTGTACAGCAGAAGAACAAGAAGCAACAGAACAAGTTGTAGCAAGAGAAAATATAATTAGATATTAGGAAACATTTTTGCACAATGAGGGTGGTCAAACACTGGAACATGCTGTCCAGAGATTGTGTAATGTCCAGCCCTGGAGATCTTCAACTGGACAAAGCCCTGAGCAACTAGATCTAGCTCTGAAGGTGGCTCTAACATAAATATTTGCCATGCTTTGAGCAAAGGCTTGGACCAGATGACCTCTAGAAGTGCCTTGTAACCTAAATTATTATATGAGTAATGAATCTATAATTGCAGAAGCAAGCTGTGCTTGCCTTTGTCACAGTACCCTATGCAGTACCCTGCAGCAACTTCAGAATCTTCTCTGCCAGTTCATGATGTCTCAGCCTTGAATCACTAGAAGACCCTTATTAAAAAAGCTCAGATGACTTCCATAAAGCAGAAACTTAAAAGACTGCTCTGACAGTTCTCATTGCACACCCTCAAACCATCTGAGCAAGCCAGAGCAGGGAATGATGGAGTCTGGATTGACAGCACATCTTGCACAGGGAAGAGCTGTGTAGGTCATGCTGCCCATTCATATGTCCCTTCAAATGAAGGGACCAGTGGTCTGCATCCTTTCCCGGTGAATTCCTGTGCCACTAGTGTTTTAGACATACCTAGAGGCTCTTCTTCACAGATAGAAATGCTTAACACAAGGGGCACCAGGTATCAGAGCCACCTCACTCTCAGGATTATTTTGGAGGCACACTCCCTGATAGTCAAAAAGGAGAGGTAAAAGACAAAGGCTAAGAGCTCCATAAGTGGCCATGTAAAAAATCCCTCCAGGGTTGCTATTTACTGTTGCCTAAATCTACTCCCTTTTCTTACTCCTCCTACTCTTCAAAAATGAGCCAGATCACCCCAGAGAGTTATGATATACTACATCCGAATGTGCCTGGGTTTTGGAAACCTTTAGTATCATATTTTGCTTAGGTTGTCATGCTGCAGTAAAAAAAATACTGTTGCCTTCTCCTCGGTGTCTCCAGAGCACTTGTCTCTAGGAGCAGCTGTAGAAAAGCCAGGAAAAGTGGGGAATGCTAGATGCTTGAAAGGTTCTTTGGGTATGGGAAGCAAACTCAAGTTTGGGGTTTGGACATGGATGCAGATGAGCACATATATGTGCATTTACGTGTACATTTCCCAGCCAGCAGCATGTAGTATATTTCCCCACTGCAACAAACATCCTCCTAGGAACTGTGTGTGCTGCTGTGCAAGCAGTACAGCCCCAGATAGATTAATGATGGCAACTGGTAGAGGGATACAAGCACCTAGCTGGCTTTCTCCACAGAAATTGCCTTTTAGCCACTGACTTCTCAACCTCATCCTCAGGGAGGTTTATAAAATACCTTCAAAGAAGAAGCTGGGAGCTAGAATCCACAGTACTTCTGGATGGCAAAGCTCATCAACTCTGTAAATGCACTATTTTATTAACAGTACTTCTTATTTCTCACTCCTTCTCATCCCTCACCCTTTTACAGGTGCTAATCACCTTTTTTTCAAACTGCCCAGTTGATTACCAAACCCAAAATGAATTCAAAACATTTGTTCTCTGCCAGTCCTTTCCAGGAGTTTGCTGTTTGTTGTTCGAGGCTTTTGTGCCAGTAAGTTTTCTCACTTTTTTCCAAAACATGTCACTGTATTAAAAGAAATTGGTTCTCCCTACAAGCCTATCTGCTTCATGGCTGGTAGAGCATGGTGCTTGTACCAGAGTTATTGCTAGTGCCATGGAGAGGCTGTGCTTACCAGAGGAGGCAGTGTGACTTGGCTGCCAAGGAAGGCAGATGAGTGAAGAAAATCTTAATTTCCTGATCAGGCCCAAAACTGTGACTCAGGCAGAGATGCAGACACACAGTGAGGAGGGAGCAGACACTAGGGCAAAGGAACTGACAGCATATCACATGACTTGGGAAAATGTATCCTGTAATGGGAATTGCCTCAGAAACAAGGGCCCTTAGCCATTTTTATCCAGCCCTCCCCCAGCTAAACAGAGTAAGATGGAAAAAGAAGATGACACAAATGGCCAGAAAGAATTAAATGATCCCTGAGTAGGATAAATGAGCTGAGTAAATTGTTGGTGCTGTGGGATGTAATCTATTTAGATCTGACAGAGATCAGAGCAGGGATGCTACTTACCATTCAGGGCCTCTCTGCATGCTGTAGAATACCAGCAGACACTGATGGGAAGTTTAATGGCTAACACGAGATGAGCACACGTATACACACATATATAATAAAGCAGGACAAAAATCAGAGCTGGTGTCTGATGTAAGCACACACAGCTCAGACAAGAAATCAATACATTCCTGCCTAGTCACACAATGCTAATGGCAAGGTCCCAATACATGGTAGTCATGGAGGATTTTAATTACCATTTCTGCATGTCTGCTGGGAAATGCACAATGCTAAACACCATCCAGCAGGAACTTTCTCAAAGAGCTTGAATACCATTCTCTGATTCAAAGCGCTAGAAAGACATGCTAGGCTGATAGCTAAGTAAACCAGTAATGGGATATAGAGCCTTTCACCTCGAGGTCACCTTCTAATGACCCATGGTTATTACCATCTGATTGCTGTTGCCTGTGTGAAATGAGGTGAGGAGCTTCGACCAGTTCCTCATGGCCAAGTGCCTCTATCACACAAAACCTGATGCTGATGTTGGTGCTAATTGGCCCTGCTGGTCACCAGCCTCTCTGGGAAGGCTGGGGACCCTGGCTCCCTACTCCCTGCTGGGGGGCATCCCTGTCAAAAACATCAGCCCGGCGCCCCCGGGCTGGAGCTCCGATGGCTGGGGAGGCTGGAGCTCTTTGAGGGCCCTTTCCTGTTGGCTAGGCTCCTTGGGAGGAGGACAATTCCTTCTTTGTGAAGAGAGGGTTTAGGAAGGGCTTTCTCCTTTAAGACTGGGAGAAGCCCCCTTTCAGCACTCTCCCAGCCGACACACAATGGCTTGCCACCTCCTCGGCTGCACAGAAATGATAATCAGAGGTTCAGCTAACGGGAGAGAAAGGAAGCTGCTCCCTGCCCTCCCAACCCCCGCCATCGTATGATTCGTGTCACACGAGATGAGGTGGCAGATGGGTCGTTAGGGCCGCATTTGCTTTTTTAACTCCTTCCTCCCCCTTACAGCCCACTCCCAGAGGAATGTGTAGAGGAACACGCCAAGCAAGGAAGCTCTGGTGCAAGGGCTAGTTTTGCCATAGAGAGGAGCACAAGTTGTTGGCACGGAGGGCAACTCTGTATCATATCAATTTCACAGTGTTATATCTGTTGCTTGTTTAAAAGATGTTATCTGTGCTGAGGCAGGTATTTGGTTCCATCCCATTTCAGTCAGCAGTTCTTCCAGGCTCCCACATCCAGGCAGGGGAGGTGTATCTGAGAGGGATGTGAGGCGTCAGCACATCACAGAGGGATGGAAAAAAGAAGTGCCTTCCTGTCCAGTGGCTCCATATGCTTTACTTCGTGGCCATTATTCACACAGATTGGCAGGGACAAGCTCTCCCCCTCCACCTCAGCATGGACTGCCAGCGTTTGCTTAGCCAAGTAAACTTCACTGACCCAACCTCCATGAGGCAGTGCTATTCCTGGTGCAGGGCCAAAGCCTGTGAAACTCCTCAGGGTCTTTTGCCACTTCATTTCTTCCAGGATGCTCTCAAATCCAGCAACTGGAGGAATGGCTGCAGGAGGAAGCGCCTACCTGCTATGTGCCTATGTTTGGTGGCTTCTTTTTTTTCCAGCAGTGGTATGTGCTGTCATAAAGAGAGAGCCTGGCAATCCAAGCTGAGCTCTGCTACTGATTACATTGCTTCAGTCTGATCCCATTATCCCTGACCTACAGGGACCTGGAGTTATGCCACTGTTTATTACCAGGCATTATTAATATTAGAAACAATAGTTCCTGGCATAGAGGTTAAGGGGGAGTTGGGGCATCTTCAGTGAATTCTGCGGCATTTCCAGCATTTTTTGGGAGTGCAGTATTGTTGCTCTTTTTTTATTGTTGTGTCACATTTATTATGTGTGTGCAGCTTGTACTCAATCTTTGGCACATTTTAAAAGGCCACACTATGCAAAGGGATGCTGCTCAGGAGAAGGCCATGTGTGCTCTGTTAACACAGCCAGTGCTTTACTTCTGGGGATGTGTTTGGTATAGCACTGCGAGCCATGGTTTTGCAATACCAGTATCATCAAGAACTGCACAGCTTTACTGTTGCCTTTGGACCTATCTTGAAGTCTCCCAGCTAGCCTAGTCCTGGCCCCCCAGTTCTACCCTCCTGGCCCACAGTCCTTGATATGCCTTCCTCCAACTCTGCCAAATCCCTTTTCTCTCCATTGCTATAATGTTATTCAATTGCAAATTCCTAATCTTTATTAATTAACGCATCACATTAACCCTTGCCTCCTGTAGAACCTTCCAAGAGAAATACCTGTCTGACACTGAACAAAAAATACTCATGTCAAGTGTCTGCTTAGAAATAGAAACCCAGCAGCATAAGGTGGGAGTTAGCAATCTTTGAAGGGCCACATTCTGCACTAAGTTACCACGTGCATGCAGTTTATCAGTGGCATCTTGCTCTCTGTGGGAAGCAGCAGGTGCCTTGCTCCTGTTAAATGTTGAAATTAGAAAAAGCCAGGAGCCCTGATCTCTCCTGAGTACAAGTTCAGAGTGTAGCAGGCAAAGTTTGCTGCTTACAGTGTTTGGTGGCAGTTTGCCCCTGCTGTCTCCCATCAGGAAAGGGCTTTCTTGCTCACCCACCTCTCACTTTTTTTTCTCCACACCTGATGCTGTCATGAGATGCCATGGATTGAAAAGCTGCTCTAGTTTGGGCAGGAGGGACTGGCAAAATTTTTCTGTGATTTAGGACTCATAGGTAGTGTCTGCTTATACCAGATGTGTAACTTGCTTTCTTCCTACATGTCTAGCTTCTCATAAGTCAGAACACAGAATTCAGGAAAGCAGAGGCTGGTCTTCATCCTTAAAAAGTTCCTTGATCTAAGCCAGTACAATCCTGACACAGTGAGCAATCCTACTGAATTAACAGACATCAGTTTTCCAGAACCTCACCCAACCTTCTATTTAACATACCAGTGGTATTCCTTTCCTCATGAAACCAGACATTGTCAGTGTTTCCAATCTAGAAAAGTTGTGTGGGCTCAAGGATCCCACCAGAGCCACCTGACCCCTACAGGAACCTCCATGGACCTCTGCAGCCACTGGACTGTGCTTTGAATGAGCCAGAGTCCTATACTTAAGGAAAATATAGTGGTCTGTCTGCTCTTTCCCTCCTTGATTTGGGAGAGAATTAATCTCAGTTGGTGAAATCTTCAGACAGTAGCTCCAGCTGCATGTAGGGTTTTCAATCCATTTTCTGCTCATGCAGCTTCTGCATGACAACTGCAAGTCCCAATCAGACCATGCCATGCCTCAAATCAGAGCAGGAGTCAGGCTTGGCTGCTTCCAGCTGCCAGCACTGCACTGAGGGCTCAGAAGCAGGCCCAGGGGATCACCAGAGGAGCAGGATCTCCTGAGCACAGCCCATGGCAGTGCCAGGCTTGCAGGAGAGAGAAAGGTACCTCCCCTGGGTGGAGGTCTGGCTGGTGGTGACCAGCTCAGGGTTTGAGCAGCCTGAGCCAGGCAGGAGTGGAGAAAAGCCTTCCTATTATCCTCTGGTGACAAAAAGAGCCTGTTAAACATATGTCCAAAGCCATGCTCTTCAGGATGCAGATTGCTCCATAGATTTGAGCTGTCAGTGAACCTCCCGCCCTCCTCCCCATCCGGCTGTACATGTGTTTAAAACGACAATTACATTTGTATTTTACAAAATACATTTCTCATAAGAGGAGGGGAAGCTCCCTGCCCCCACTCCTCTGGGCCACCATTAAGTCTGTTTGCCTGTGATTTCTTCCAAATGACAGAGCCAGTCTGTTAGCAGTTAAGTTAAACAGAGCTTGTCCTGTAATAACCCCGTTCAGGCTGCTAATTGGTACCAGTACCTACTCCCTGCCTCCTCCTTGCTACTGGCAGGGCTCGGTCTGCTGCTCTCCTGCCAGGTCAACAAGAGAAGAGGTGTCACCTCCTGGCCTTTGCTCTGGGACAGGGCCTCTTGCCAGGGCACAGGTAGCATTGGCATGGGGAGACAAACAAGGATGGGAAGGGCTTTTCCAGAGAAAGCAATGACCACGTACCCACAAATGTGCTCTGTTCTCTGCTGCTGAAATTGAAGACAGCAGTTTCTCTGCCTGTTCTGGCCACAAAGTCATCCTAATCCTCTCCTTATGACTTTGAGTGCATTGAGTGCATCAAACAATAATGGCATCCCAGCATCACCACAGCAACATATGGCTTCACAGCAGGGAAGGCAGGCAAGGTACTGCTGCAGCTGGACACAGCTATGCAGTGCTGGTCCCATGAGGTGCCCAGCTTCCCTGGAAATGCAGCTATTGTTACTATCAGAATGCTCAGGATTATCTCATAAAAGTCAGCCCTCATATAGCACCATGCACTAGGAACAATTCAAGTTGAGCAACAGGTGAAAATGAAGATCCTGGGAAGGAATGTGCTTGCCGCACTTCCCAGTCTCTTGGAGAATACAGGTAACTGGACAGAAGTCAAGGTTTGTTGTTTGGTGCTCACAGTACTTGGGTTCAAATCCTTTGGATAATTTCTGGGAGTATGATACTATTTCACTTCCATGAGAAACTGTATTTTATTGCTCAAGATACTTCTAGACATCACATTTCAGTCCCCTGCACAAAGTAGGCAAAATATAATTTTCTTTGCAGTAATTTGCTTCTCATAGAACATATTTGCTCAACTACTCAGGGATCAGCAACACCCCCTACATATGAGGAGCCAGCCCCACTAACACACACTGAAAATAGTTACTATCAAGTCACAGGAAAAGAGAAGACCAGGTATTTTCATTGATTAAATCAACAAACAAATGCAAGAATGCAAGAAGAACACAACTTCATAGTGAGTGCCATTTGAGGAAAAGAATGAGAGGGCTGAATCTGACAGGCTGCTCATTGTGAAATATTTGTGCCCCTCCTATTATTATTAGTCACTTGTACGTTTCCAAAGTAATTAACTCAGCAATCCTCAGAGGGCCTGTGGGAGGTAAGACAGTTATTAGCCATTAAGTAAAAACCCTGGTTGTCAATGTTACCAAATGTTTTGGCTGCAGGAAGGCTACCAGAAAAGAGGATACTCTGAATTCTTGGAAAGTAGGGCTTTGCTAGGGCAGCACAGATCTTAGACATTCTCATTTTGTCTGTATCCAGAGTCAAAATGGTTTGCCTGCTGCCCAGAGAGGCTTCCCTACAGTATGTGCAGTATTTCCAGGCACTGAAGGAGTAATTTGAGCCTGCATCCTTTTGTGAAGACCTTTGGTAAGATTGTGAAGAGTGGTCTCAGGTCCCTGACAGAGAATATGTCAGACTCGATGCTCTTCCCAGTAACTGCTGGGAATGACAGGAGCAAAGTGTCTTTATCCTGAATATTGCCATATCTTTGTATTGGCTCCCCATAGCAACAACTGGAAGATCATCCTCAAGCACTGCAGCCCTGCACAGAGGGGACCTTGCCCAGCCTTTGGCCCTGCAGAGCAGAGAAGGAATTCAGCATGGCCTTCCCCACCAGAGTTATTCAAAGATCACGCTCCAAGATCCCACCCTGAACACATTCTTGGGAAGAAAAAGAAACTTCTCTGTTCACTGACCAGGTGCCAAGAAGTGTGTTTATGCAGCCCCTTCTTTGAGAACAGTGTTTGAAGCTGCTCACAAAGCCTCCCTCAATCCCATTAGGCAGGGCTCCAAGCTCCTCCAAGCTTCCCCATCTCCTTGGATCTGGAGCTATCCATGGTTTGTGCAACACGCCCATTTCTCATGTTCTTACTGCAAACATCTGACTTCATGCACGGTTCCTGTTTGGCACTGTAGTGTCCAAATCATCACATCACATCACAAAATTGTTCAGCTCAGAACAAGTGGGCCCAGCATTCACCCACCTTGGGAACAACCAACACCACAAACGTGGAGAAGGTAGATTGTAGCAATTTCTGAACTGTCGTCTTAATTTAAGGAGTTGTAGGGCTCTCTGCTCAGGAGAGAAAGATCAGAAATGAGAGATGCTCTGGAGAGATACTCTGGAGCTCTAGGTAGTGGAAGAAAAAACTTGATGAATTTAGGAGTTGGCAAAGACTTCTGGTGTGTGAAACTGTTCCAGAGAGTCCCAGGAGTATCTCCACATAGAAGTGGTCAATAGCCTCTGTGGCTGGACCAGAGGGAAAGCAGAAATCTGCGCTGACTGTGAAGCCCAAAGCTTTTGGATCTCAGGAGCAGAAGCTATACAACCAGCACTTTCTGTGTCTCTGAGCTAGTGGAGTAGTTTTAGAGACCTTGATATCAAAAGAGCAGTGAGAACTTGCAAGTCAAATGGTTCTCATTAGTGGCTCGTTTTCTTGGTGTGAGGGATAAAAGTGCAGAAGGAGCTAAAGCATCTCTCAGCATTTTGGTGGAGAGGAAAAGAATAACTACAGATGATCATCCTTTCCCCAGGCAGTGATTCTAGAGCTTGGCATGACACTGAAGCAGGGCTGTATTGCACCCCCATGCTGCTGTCCCAGGCTGAGTGCCTGGCAGCACGTCTCCCAGCCTTCAGGAGCTAAAGAGGGAGACACTTGGGCATGAAGGGCAAGAATACACCAGCTGTGCTTTGAAAAGCTACATAAGCATGGTGTTTCTGGAGCTTGTAGGGGTCTCTTGGTTTTCTGGAGTTTTCTTGGGGAAGCTGATATGCCATGCTTGAATATAACCAGCTGGAAAGCATAAAAAATATATCTGTAACAATGTTTGCACCCATCTTCTGGCATCTTAAGAGCCATCAACCTGCCATCAAGTCAGTGGAGCACTACTGCAGGTCTCAGATCAGTCCTGTAACCTGACAGCCATTAGCAGGCAGTAGTCTGACCTTTTAGTGTTGAAGAACCTGCATTAAAAGAGGACTCTGGAGAATGGTCCCAGGGCTGAGGAGTGAGCTAATGAGGGATTGTTCCTCCCAGTGGCCAAATGGTGATGTAGCAAATGTTCACTGGTGGTAGAGAAGAAATTCATATGTTTAGAGCAACTGCAAAACAACTGGCCATGCTGACCTTCTGTCTCGGTTTAAGAGA
>VXBI01005960.1:540037-564324 GCA_013397375.1 Toxostoma redivivum | reverse complement strand
CAAATACCTGTCTCTTAAACGAAGACATGGGGGAACCTTCAAGAATTGGGAAATTAACTTATCAAAGGCCACCTGGATGCTCAACACCCAAGAGTCCATCAGTCGAGCCAGTCCTGCCCAGTCTGAACCTTTGCACGCTGTGGATGGAGATAAAGTCCCTGTGGTGCACATGAAAGGTGTTTTAGGAAACACTCTTTGGATAGTCCCACCTCAGACAAATACAGACCCATTTGTGGGATTGTTTTGTCTCAAGGACCTAGTTATACTTGGTGGGTAATGCAGAAAGATGGAGAAACCCATTGTGTACCGCAGGGAAACCTAATCTTAAGTGAGAACTGTATGTAAGATTTCATTATGCGGATGGTAATAGAATAAGGGGTGGATAATGTCTTAGGTTGCAATACAGGATGTGACCAAAAGTATGTATTCTCTTAGCATCTGTCAAAATCAGCTGGGGCAGTGATCCTGATCTCCGGGGGAGATATTCTCTGCTAATGGGCCATCTGATAAAACCAGGTAGAGCAGTCATCTTTTCCACAACCCATCCTTCCTTCAGGAAGATATCGTCTTTTAATGGGCCACTGGATCCCACTGAATGACTGATAAAATTACATCATCCCATTGGGAGATGCTCCACCCAGGGGGAGGAGCCAAGCCTTTCCTACCTAAATAAAAACTGAGATTTGGAACATCAGAGCAGCCTTTTTCCGCTGANCCTAAATAAAAACTGAGATTTGGAACATCAGAGCAGCCTTTTTCCGCTGAATTCCAGAGGAAACCAGACCTTTCCACATCATCGCTGGACCTTCGGAGGAAATCTGCACCCTTCTACAGGAGCACTGCTTCAACAGAACCACATCTGTCATCCAGGAGGACTGCAGCCACCATTTAATGGGACTGCTACCAACATCCTGACTGACCGGGTGTCAGGTTGTATTCTGACTGTCAGTGGTTTTGGGTTTGTTCTTTGTAATACTGTATTTCTATTTTAATTTTCCTAGTGGAGAACTGTTATTCCCATATCTTTGCCTGAGAGCCCCTTAATTTCAAAATTATAGTAATTTGGAGGGAGGGGGTTTACATTCTCCATTTTAAAAAAAGAGGCTCCTGCCTTTCTTGGCAGACATCTGTCTTTCAAACCAAGACACTGTGTGGGATTGCTTTGTTGGAAGTACATATATGAGGAAGAGGCATGGGACTAGGGATGCTTTTTCTTTTAGCCTCTCAGTGCTGTCCAGGCTCTTAGAGGCTCTTCCAAACTGCTTTTGTGAGCCCACGTGGCACTTGATCATCCAGTCCACAGCAGAGGCACCACAGTGACCTGTTTGCTTGTCTCCAGCTGCTGCCCATGTCCAGCTCATCAGTCAGAAATGTTTTCTTCTGTGTCCATTTCTCAATAAAAGGCTTATTTTTTGAGAACATTATTTATTGATAATTTACATTATTTTTTTACATTTGTTTTAAAGGGGACAAAGATATTATTATAGATGTCACAGTGTCATATGTGTGTCCATGCTTGGAACTAGTCAAAACAGGTCCTGAGCAGCCTGGTCTGTGTGGCCCCGCTTTGAGCAGAGGGGTTGGACTGGGTGATCTCCTCAAGCCCCTTCCAACCTCAAAGACTCTGTGACTGGGCCATTTTCTGTCAAAGCTTTAAACTTCAAGTAGGGTTTCACTGAGCCACACTGAAAGCTGAAATATGTTTTCTTTTAGTGATTATTGTGAAATTGTTCTGGATTTTGAAATATGCAGCTCTGCTGTCAAAATAGTGTCAAAACTCTGCTTTTCAATAATGAAGTTGAATTTTCTTAATTTCTGCAGTGTGGAGTGACAGCACATTGTGATCACACAGAAAAGCTAGTCCTGCCCTGCAAAGCTCACTTCTGTAGCAAAGAACCTGAGCTCAGTTTTACCAACTTTTATGTAGTACCTAAACAGACTTTTAAATCAGCAAAGGTTAATTATTGGTTTAATAAAACTGATAAAACAATTCAGGATTATAAAGAGAAAGCCAGTTTGTTGGGACACTGTTGGAGATCAATTATATTGTCATTAAATCTTAACTGGAGGTTAATTTTTACTTATTTTGCTGGTTAAATGAGAACTTACATGTTGCAATGTGTGACATTAAGAAGATGCACAGGCATATCAACTGAGCAGAGAGAGATGCTTGCATGCTGCTTTTGTCACTAGGAATAACAATTTAATAAGCTTTTAGTAAAAGAAGAAATGAAGCACATGAAGCATTTTTGATATGAATTTTGAATGAAGGCTGGAATTTGCTCATAGGACTCAATCAGTCTGTTTCTCATCATTGTGTCTTTTAAATCACTGGAAGGTGGGCAGTGTAATTCTTTTCTCTGTTCTCCCCTCTTCCCACAACTCACCAGTTCTGTGAATTGGAGATCTGCCATTTTTCTCGTTGTTTTTGGGAGAGAATCCCAAAGACAGTAAATCACCCAGATTCAGGTAACCTGAAAGGAATAAATTGAGATGGCTTTGGCTGCAGTAATTTGCTTGTAGAATAAATTTCTTTAGGTTTTCATAGTAATTGGTTGCTCTGTGTTGCAATTCCTGTGTTAAAGTAGTACAGATGTGAATTTGCAGGTATATTATTAGCCTGAAATAGTTATTTGATTTACGCAATCAGTGTAATTATAAATTAGGACTCTTTCATCATAAAGAAAAACCTTTTATGTGTCAGGGGAAAAAGAAAAAAGTGAACTCTCTGCTCATCTACGGAAGTCTCAGGAATGCTGAATAAATATTCTGCCTGCATCTGTTCATCAGGATCCAGTGTGTGCATCTTAGGGGAGTGTCATCCAGTGTGGGCATCTTAGAAGTGACATAGACATCTGACATCAGTGAGGACTCTGAAGCTATCAGGCAAGATGATAGCTTCAACTTGGGAAATCAGTGGTGAAAATGCATTTGTAGATGCAGCTACACACTGCACCTCATTCTCAGCTGCCTTTGGCTGATCTCTGAGGACACTGTAGAGGGATCAGTTTTGTATGGGGTGTTCCCTTCTGGGAGATCAGGAGCTGTCCATGGATTAGCACCCCTCTGTCGTGAAGGAATTACCTTCCATCTTCCATGAATCCTTTTGCAAAAGAGAAAAGCAAAGCAAAACACAGTCTTTTGAATTAATGAATTCTGGGTTTCAGGTTAATTGTAATGAAATATATGACTGAAAACCAATTCTCCTTTCCCCTTTTAAATTAGGCACCTGCAACAATTTAAGATGGACTTTAATATCTTGACCTTGGCTAATGCAGGAATTAAGTCTTGAAATCTACTGCTGAAGTTAAACAAGTTGCTTTGCATTTTGTCACACAAAAATAGGAAAAGACTTGTATGCACTAGAGAAATGAGTCTGGCTGCTCATCCCTTCTTGCCTCCCTTTCTCTAGTAAAGGAAGAGCATCTGACGGCCCTGTGTGATGGCTGAATCTCCTGATGTGTGCTGTGAGCAGTGTTCCGGCAGGGCTTTTGTCACCTGCGATGTCAGGCTGGCTGACACCTACCCCAGGCTCCTTCTTTACTTTGCCACTCTTTATGCCTCACTCTTTTTATGTCATCTAACCTACTTTTCTTACTACACGAAAGAGTCTCAGGGGTTTCTCTCTTCTACTTTTGATATTGTGTCACAGAAGGTTACTGTGGTGATTATTTTAGCCTAATTAAACCATGCCATTTGAGGGGAAAAGTCAGCTAAATGCTTCCTCCGGAAGAATGAGATTTTCACAACCTCTTTGTTATACTTTTTTAGATCATAAAAGTTTGTAACTGCCTTCCATTATGGGGATTTCACTATCCCCTAACATCTATTCTCTGTATGTCAATATGAAGAGCAGGCCAAATGTAAATATTGAGAAGACTATGGCTAAATGCAGGAATTTGCTTACCTTAACAGTCTCCAGCCCTAGACAGAGAAATTAAACAAGTTTTGTCAAATTGGAAATCTGTTTCCTGCGTGTCTCATGGGAATGTCACTGGAGGCTTGAAATCATAATGCCAAAGTTTGGGACGATATGCCCAAATGCTGAGGTATGATAGAAATGCTGATGCAGGAGTTACTGGTGGACGCCTGTGTCACAGTCAACTGAGAGGTGAAAACTAAGGCCAGGCTGATACTCTCCAAAGGGATACAAGGGATACTCTCCAAAGAGATACAAATATAAACAAAATAAGAAAGAATAACTTTGGTACAAGTTTGTCACAGAACAGCATTAAAGAAATCGAGAGTTGATACTTAGGTGGGTGTCAGTCTTTTCTCCCAGGTAGCAAGTGACAGGACAAGATGAAACAGCCTCAAGTTGTGCCAGGGGAGGTTTAGATTGGATATTAGGGAAAATTTCCTCACTGAGAAAGCGGTCAAGCCCAGCACAGGCTTTCCCAGGACAGTGGTGGAGTGTTCAAAACATAAGTGTTCAAAATGTGTGGAGGTGACACGGGGGGGGACATGGTTTAACGGTGAACATGCAGGTGGTATGGGGACTGATAGTTCAGCCTGGTGATCTTAGAGATCTTTTCCAATCTTAACCATTCTATGATCCTGTGATACTGTGGAGAAGCACACAATGTTGATACTGGTTCAGGACATTGACTGTGTAGTTCATTATCACACTCAGCAGCACTGCAGGCACAGATCTAGAAATTATAGTATTTGCATTAAACCACATGAGAGAACATATGTGACTACTTAAAAAAACCTCCCAAACCCCCCAAAATCCATCAGTCCTCATTTATACTCCAGCAGAGTTTAAATTATAAACACTTAGAAGTTTATTAGCAAAGAAATAATTACAAGTGGAGTTTTTCACTCTTGAGACTTGCATCCGTCCAGTGCTTTGATAACAATGATGCTTCGCCACAGTCCCTCTTTCTCTGCAGGAGATGGTGAGGCTGGACTTGTTCCTGGAGTGCCAGCTGGATGAACCAGGTGCCTTCGTATAGAGAGGTTTCAGTACAACCCTGTCATTTGGGGCTGACTCCTGTGATTGAAGGAAGGCTGAGGCTGTGCAGCAGATGGTGTGTCCTCTGTGTGGATGTTAACGGAGGGCTCAATTAAAACACAGTCAGTAAAAATACAAGACTTTTTTTTTAACTTTGTACCAATAGCCCCAGAAGCTGAAGGTAAGTGCTTGCTAACTGCAGTACCACATCCTGTTTCATACAGGAAAGAAAAATATTTTTGTTTCGGGGCTTTATTGTGCCTGTTGTTAGTCCTGGAGGAGAATATATTCTGTGGTGCTTTACTTTGGTTTTTTTCTCATTTTCCTTTTGAGTGAATTTATTCTTTCCTCAGTATGGCTTTTCTGATTGTTGCTTCCAATTCTCAGGCCCTCTTGGCCATGGCCCTCTTACCATGTTTGGAAGCTGGTCCTTCTTCCCATTCAGCTGATGTGTTTTTCCCCTTCATTCATTTTTGGCCAGAATTTGCTTGGCAGCCTACTACAAAATGAAAAAAAAAAAAAAAAGAAATACCACCTTTCTTCTTTACTAGGTAAAGATGGCCTTCCATATATTTAATGATAGAGTCTGATTTTTTTTGTCCTGTAAAGGAGTTTAAATTTTCTCTGCTAGCGGCAAGTTGAATTGATCCTGTATTATATCTCAAGAGATGTTATCATTGCTACTTTGGTGGAAATGATGGGGCATATTTGACTGGCCTTGGAAGGATTCTTGCTTTGTGCTGTCTGTGGGGGATGTGGTGGCCAGCTGTACTCAGAGCAGCATAAAACGCCTAAGAGTAGAAGTGAGTGCCTGCTTGAATTTTGTTCTGGTTTTTTTTTTCCTTGCCCCAGCATAAAGTTGTATGTAATGACTTTCTTGCAGTAGGATTTCTGAGATATGCTTGTATTTTTGCCTTTTCTTTACCTTGTCATTGGATAAGTATGAAGATTTTATCAGGATTTTGGTTTACCCATCTGTGTTAAGTAGTGCTGCAATAATTAGGTGTTGAAGTTTCTCATTTCTGTCACTCAGAAACCTTCTCCTGACCATTGTAATTATATAAATGTAAACACTTAAGAATCACTTTTACAGCCAGTTTTTATTAGCAGTTTGCCAGCTAATCCATGTCTAAGGTAAAGGCCCCAGCTGACTTTGCAATGGTGGGGGGCCAGAGAGCCTGTACTGACACTGCATTCCTGCTTTGTGTAGAACTAACAGTGCCAGCAGTGTTTCGGGCTGGACAAATGTGGGTCTGGAGTATGAAGTTTTAAAATTTACATGCAGTAGAGAAAATGAGGAGTGTGCACTAGTCTGGGGAATATTGAGTGGGACAAGGAATGTGCTTTATTGTTGTGAGGAAAGGGCTGATGTAGGTCTGTTGTAAACCTAATTCTTTAAGTAAAAATATACCAGATTAAATGAGTAATTAAAAATCTGTGATGGTTTCTTTAAAGCAGTTGTGGAGAAATGCCTGGCTGCAGGAGCAAGTGTGACATGTCCCAGAGGTAGAAGAGGGTTGGAAAAGCTTTGCACAGGTACCTGGATTAGGTGCTGTTCTGGATAGGGCAATAAAAACAAGATTGCAATGACAGATACAGAGACTGCACTGAAATGAGTGTGTAAAAGAGGTTTTTACTCATTGTATGTAAAAACCTGTTCAAGAAGAGCACAAGTCAGAGCTGAAAACTCCTTTCTCCAGAATATACCTGTTGTGATTCAGATGATGAAAGATATAAAGTGTATGCCAGTGCTGGTAAAGCACAACCTTTATCTGTATTAGCTTTGTCTTGTTTTGAAAGACAGGTGTCTGCTAAGGAAGGCAGGAGCCCCTCTTGAAATGGAAAATGTCAATCCCCTCCCTCCAAATTATTATAATTTTGAAATTAAGGAGCTTTCAGGCAAAGATATGGGAATAGGAATAACAGTTCTTTACTAGGAAAATTAAAATTAAAATGCAATAATACAAAAAAACAAGACACTGACAGAGTCAGAATACAACCTGACACCCTGTCAGTCAGTCAGGATATTGGTAGCAGTCCCATTAAATGGTGGTTGCATCCTCCTGGATGACAGATGTGGTTCTGTTGAAGCAGTGCTCCTGTAGAAGGGTGCAGATTTCCTCTGAAGGTCCAGTGATGATGTGGAAGGGTCTGGTTTCCTCTGGAATCCAGTGGAAAAAGGCTGCTCTGATGTTCCAAATCTCAGTTTTTATCTAGGTAGGAAAGGCTTGGCTCCTCCCCCTGGGTGGAGCATCTCCCAATGAGATGATGTGATTTTATCAGTCATGCAGTGGGACTCAATGGCCGTTAACAGCCAATACCTCCCTGAAGTTGTGGAAAAGATAAAGAACAGTGTCCCACCTTGGTTTAACAGATGGCCCATTAACAGAAGATATCTCTATCTCCCCCAGAGATAAGGATCACTGCCCCACCTGGTTTCAACAGATGGTGATAGAATACATACTTTTGGTTACATCCTGCATTGCAAACCAAGACAAGCTTGCAGGAATGTACCTTAGGAGGATCTAATGAGAATAAAGGTGGGATATTTTCATGCAGGTTTATGGAAGATACAAGGACAATGATGTTCAGTAGTGACAGGATGCTATGAAACATCTGTTAGAGAAAACATCCTTATCTAAGGCAGTTTAAATTAGTCAGAGCAGAATAAAAGTACACGAAATCTCAAAATCCCAAATACTAGTGTTATAGGTCTAGGGAAACTATTGGTCCTTCTTGTGCTTTACATGCACAAATTTGTTGATTTTAGCGATGTGATTCTTTCTGTGAAAAGCAGTTTTTTTTTGTGTTTGTATTTCTGTGGTGGTCTGAGGTGAACTGAATATACCAAATTTCTGGCAGCCCTGCTCAGACTGAACAATTTGGCAGGGTTTTTCAGCACTGTTTTTTTTGTAGGAACTCAAAGCAACAGCTCCTCTGTGGCTCCTCAGAGATGGAATGTGCCCTGAAATGCATCATTCATTAAAATATTTTAGATTTTGCTTCATCCTTTATCATTTCCCATGGGGATTCTAATGGGAGAGCAGGATAGGGGAAGAAGAAGCTTTGAATGTTTTCAAGACATTTGATGTAAATCTTTTAGCAAGCTCCATCCCATGCTGGTAGAAATGCATTTATTATCACTTTTGTGGCCCCTCATTATTGCAACCTTTTGTGGTCCCTCATTTCCTTTTTCAGACTGTGAAGCAGATGGAGGGTTTGTGAACTGTGTTTTTGTTGGTTTCCATGACGTTATTGCTGTTACTGACTGTTCTTGCATTAATATCAAACTGTATCTAAGCAAAAAGCTCTATAAAAATATGAAGGATGCCTACAAGAGAGCTGGAGCGGGACTTTTTACAAGGGTATGTAGTGATAGAACAAGGGGAACTGGCTTCAAACTAAAAGAGCTTCAGTTTAGGTTGGATCTTAGGAAGAAATTATTCTCTGTGAGGTTGGTGACGTCCGGGCACAGGTTGCCCAGAGAAGCTCTGGCTGTTCCATCCTCAGAAGTGTCCAAGACCAGGTTGAATGGGACTCTGAGCAACCTGGTCTAGTGGAAGAGGGTTGGAACAAGATGGTTTTTCTTTAAGGCGCCTTCCACTCCAAACCATTCTGAGAATCTAGGATTCCACGATCTAGGTTTCTCTTTTCTGTTTCAGAAGATTCAGGCTTCTAAACCATCCACATCCTTTGTATTGCCTTTCAGATGGTTTGAAACGCAAACCCAGCAGTAATGTCCTGTGAGTTGTGCTTAGCAAAGCTCCTCCATGAGCATTTGCCACACTTATATACTTTGACTCACCAACCGCAGTGGTGGTCGGAAGTGAGCTGGGGGAGGCCAGTTCCTGTGAACATGGCATTTAACTCATGAAATGAAAGCTGCAGCAGGAGCTGTTTTTCCTTCTTTTTGGTTGTCTTACAGCTTAAGCAAGTAAGAAAAAATGTGTGAGTCTCTGCTAAAGCACAAGTAAGTGATATGCCTCTCTTTTGGTGGGGAATTGCAGTCCATGCCAGATTCTTGCTTGATTTGGAACATAATGTTTGCTTGATTGCATCTATTTCTGAAAGCCTATGGCAGTAACTTTGCTGTCACTCTTTTTGCTGAATTTTATGTTTTGGAATTCTAGAAAAATGTAAGCTAATTGTTGTCAGTGTCGCTGAGCTGGGTTCTACAGCAGGGCTGTACAGCCCAGCACACACTGCCTTACAGCCCTGCTGAGGTCTCAGCTGGGCTGTAGACAGGAGGAAGAGGTGAGCTTTAAGTGGGTTTGAGGAAAATGCTGGAGTTAATAAAGCAGGCATAAGAGGAAGAATTTATGTGTGAATTTATAAGATAAGGGTCAAAACACCCTACTTTGCAGTACCATAAGTAGCTCATAAGAAGTTCTAGCGTAGACAAAAGGGGTGTCTGGTGGTGCCACACATTTGAAAGCAGTGAAGGAACCACTAGTTTTTGTTTCTAGTAAGAAAAGTACGGTGCCCCACAGCAATGAATCCCAGGAGGAAAGAAAAAGGAATTGGATTTTAATTCCTTTTGAAACTTCACAAAACGATACCAACAGGATAGACCTTTTTTTGTGGCAGTGGTTGAAAAAGAATGGGGAATTCTTAGGGTAACTGGTACTTTATCCCAAGTCAGCACAGGGTAGCTGCGCACAGCTTAGGATGTCCAGTTGGGGATCCCCTGGGGATGTGGTGCCTGAGGGCAGGAGAAGCTGTGGCTCTCCTCTTTCAGCTGTTGTGGGGGACTGTGGAGATGTCTGGCATCTACCATGACTTTGGTGCTTTGCCAGAGCTGAAACCAGTGCCATGCTTGTATCATCAGACAACACAGCATGGGTTAGAGGGGTCTTCTCATATTTCTAGAGCTGTGGTAGGTGCAGAGATTTGTCCACCGAGGAATTGGATGACTGAAGCAATTTTTAAGAAAATACAAAATTGCTAGATTGCATTCCAGTCACACACTGGTGAATACCTACTGAAACACTGGGCTCTATTTTCTGCATGCTACCCTTTTAATTTTCTCAAATTCAGGCTTTTCCCTTCTGCACTGTTTTAATTTCTGGCTGTGTTGAGCTACTGTTCATAAGGAAGAGGTCCTGGTCCTTCCTCTTAAAAGCTGGCACTACTGCTGTCACAGGGAATTTTTGGTACCCAGAGCTGAGCCGTCAGCGTAAATTCTGTCAGTGATGATGTGTCTGCAGTAATCTATTAATCTGCTCTAATAATCTTCTCTCTTTTCACTGTTTTTCTGTTAAATGAAATTGTATTTGAATAGGACATAGTACTTATAATTTCCTGGTTTTAGCTGGAAGGATGTCTTAATAGCTGGTCTCAAATCTGCTAAAAAGAAGATTTTTGTGGTAGAAATACTAATGAAGCTTCAAACAGCAACAACTGGCAGTGGTACATGGGGAATTCAGGGATTATATACTTGGGTGGCAGAGATCAGCAAGTAGATTTGTGCCATCTGAAACTATTTTTGATAACAAAATCTGCAGTGTCCATGGCTCAGACTCCAGGGGCTTTATTCAAAAGGTCACATCCTGATTTAATATCATTAATATAAATCCAGGATAATTTAGTTGATGTGAATAGGAGTGCTTTTCATTTCAGGTTTTTGATCTTAATAGGAATCCAGCTGAAAGTAAGTTGCATTTTTGAAGCTAAAGCCATATTGTTGAAGACATCAGAGAAAGGCAAAGACTGGCTTTTCACCTTTAGATGAATCCTTTCTATGTGATGCAGGCCATCCTCTGCTCTCGCGAGATTCTGGTAAATTCAGCTAGTCCATTTCAAAACAGTAATAGGGAAAGAATGTTTGTCATGTTTTCTTTGCCCCTTTTTAGTGCATTTATGTTCAAATTTCTAAATTTGATGTATTTTTCATTTCTGAGTACTGCCAGAACCCTATATATTTATATGTTCATTTGCAGCAACTTTAAACCACATTCCTTTTTAAACTTTTTTTAACCTTCTCATGACACACTAGAAAAGCTGATGTGAGGGTTTTTTGTAGGCTTGCCACAGGTCCAAAAAACTCCAAATCAAATACTGCAGGGTCCATGATGGTTTGTTTTCCGAATCTTCACAGAAGTGAATCAAGAATGTAAAACTAAAGACCAACAATCATATTAATCACTCCTTTCTCCGTGTTGGAACTGGATTGTATCTTAATGGCATCTTCTACACTGGAGCCTTTTGCAGGCATGTTAATATTTTATATAAGGAGGATTAATAAATAGGGATAAAATGCAATGCAAGTGATTAAATCTGAAGAAATGGCATTTGTACCGTTCCCACCACATGGAATGTATTTCTGAATCATCCTAATACAGTTTTACTTTATCAAATAGCATAACGTTATATGCTTCAGGACTTGTATTTCTGTTCAGAGAAATCCTTTTGACATGGTTTTTAACTTTTATATTTGCTCTATTATTTTGGGTATCTATGGCAAAGAAGTAAATAATTAATTAAAGACAGGATTGCTGAATCTCTGCCTTATCAGTCAAGCAGTTTAACAGGATAATTAAGGCTGGGTATATTGGTTGTGATAACTTGTGAGTGAATGGCTCACCCTTCTCCTTCCCCTCTTCCCTTCCTCAGGAACTTGGATGAGTGATATACTTCCAGAAGTAGCACAAATTTTCTTCAGGATCAATAGAACAAAATAAATACTGACTTCTTTCCTTCCTTCCCTCAGGTTGCCCTTGTTCTCCTTTTCAAATCAAGTGTCACGTTGACTCCAATCCCACGTTGGAAGCATGTGGGGAACTGCAGCACATCAACTCAGCGCAATGTCTCCATCAGGCTGGAAGGAAGCCCAAAACCAAAACTGCACTGGCCAAAATGCATCCTCTACAGAAACCCCAAGGCAAGTGTCTTTGACCTTCTAGAAATTGTACAATCTGCTATTGCATAGGAAGTATAATATTTTAAAATTATTGTTCAAATTTGAGTCACAGCAAATGAGCTACTTTAGCATTGTAATGTATAGCTGATAAGGTTTTACTATCTTCATTTTCCAATGTTAGATAACCACTTAGAGAAGCCTTCAAGAAGAAATTGATTCAGCAATAACCAATTACTTAACTTGTCACTTTATATTTTGTCCTGTTGTTATACCTCATGCAGCTATGAAGTGTAAGTTGAATTTAAAAATATTGTTTATATTCTTGATAAAATTTTTAGAAGTATTTTAGGAAATATCTTACTGTTTAAACCTGATCTGTTTTCCATTTATTGTAAGAACTATGTATGGCAACAGGAAATGCCTAAATGAAACAAATGCATTTTGAAAATATGAAGTAGAAGCTAAGCCAATCACATGTGGGCTGTGGTACTTCCAAAGAACTGCCAGCTAGTAGTCAAATAGGTGGCAATCTCGAAGCATGATGAAACAGAGCCAGGAAGAAGAGTGTTCCAGCTGGTCCCAAGTTGTTCTGGTCTCCCCAGGCTTCTGAATTCTACAAAAAAAAGGGCAGGAAATTTCTTGAAAGAGAATAAATTGTTTTCATGGTTCTTCATCAGCAAAATGACATGTAGTCTCTCTTTGTAATGCCAGTTTGCCAAGAGCCCTCCTCTCATCACCTCATGCTTTGTAGAATTGATTACACTTATGTACATAATAGGTGCTTGACTCAAGGGAATTGTGGATGCAAAAATCATGGAGCTTGAGAGGTGTTTGAAGCAAAGGAAGCTAAGCCTCAAGAAGATACTAAATTCATAAACCAAAATGTTTAGAAGATATGGGTCCACGTGATAGATGGTGATTGTCTTTTTGGAAAAGAAGATATTTTGATGTTGTACACACTAAGCCATTGTACCACTACCCCCTCCCAATTAAAATATCTATACAAAAGGAATTCAGCCTTAAACAACAACAAATAAAGCATTGTACTTTATGCTTCTGGAAGTAAACCTTAAACATTAAATTATTATACTAATTCATGCTTGAAACATCTCACAAGGTCTGTGTCTTTATGGAGCTTTCACCTAGAGGTCTTGGTGGCCCAAGTTTAATTAGTGGTTGTTCCAAGAATCTTGTTATTACTGACAACAAAAATAAATAGTAAAAGTGTCTATTCAGTGATCTTGATCCGTTCTCCACCCAATCTGCATCTGGGATTGCCCTGACCCAGGTGCACTTGGCCTTGAACCACATCTGGTGTGGCTGAAATTTTGCTTGCTAAGTAGTCCTTGGTAGGGTTAGTGGCTTTGCCTCCATGCTGATGTCTCTATTTCTCAACATTACTTCAGTAGGTAAAAATTCAAAATGAACAAGTGTTTTCCTGCTTCCTTTTGGTCCAGTGCAGAGTGTGTTATCTGAGGTGATTCAGATGAATCCACTAACAGGAAAGACATCAAACGTTTACATGGACAGCAGTGAGACCCAGTGTAAATGCTTTGATGTTATTGTAAAACCTTTGGGTGTTATGGATCAGGGCCAGCTTTGAAGACCTGATGGAGTATGTAGGGTTGGTTCTGACATGCCTGCCTGCTGCACTATGCAACCTCTGTAAGGAGCACAGAGCTTGTCTTTGTCTAGATGGGTCAGATGGCTATGTGTATGCTTGTTTTAAGGTTGTTTTTTATTTTTACAAGGGGAGACATGGCCAGACACTCACTGGTCACATGGTGTGCACATGAAAACCTGGTGAACAAAACTCAGATCTTCACCATCCCATTTATATGAAAGAAGATGTTCTTTTCCTGTTTCCCTGTTATTCCTGCATAAGATAGGGCTTGTAGAGGTCTTTTCAGAATTGGACTTTAACAAATTCCTATCCTTTATTTTTTGATAGGAATTTCAGAAGGTTTTGGAGACTGGGCAAATCAGTCCTCTTATAGGAAGTGTCCTCTTAAAGCTCACATCCTTAGAAAATTTGAGTTTATTCTTTCATGCTGAAATAAACCAAATAATGTAGGAAGTTTAAAATCTGACCTATACTCAGCTTTAACAGCTCTTCATCACTGACCTCAGACACTGTCTGGCTATGGACTACTATGGCAGCTGCCCATCTGCTGGAGCAGGGCAGACATTTATGTTGATGTGGATCTTAGAACAGATGCAGAGCCTTCTCCAAGGAAGGGACTTTTGGAATTGTGTTTTTGGGTGCATATGCCTCTGTTATCCTCCTAAAGTAAGTCACCCTGGAAGTACATTCAGAACAGTTGTTAACTCAAGTCCCATTACAATGCTGACCACATGTGCCAAATGGATGATCAGAGTCAGAAATGGTTGAAAGAAACTGTTCTCGAAAATGTTTTCTAATACAGCATGTAGTTAGAATTTCCTAATTTAATGTGTCAACTCATTGGATAGTCTAGATTGGAGGACACACTTGGCAGTGCTATCCATGCAGTGTGCACTTTGGGAACAATCCCACAGTGAGGTTTCCTGTCTTCCAGTGTCAGTTCTCCATATGGAAGTTGCTTTCCGTATATGAAACCGTGACAGCATGGGAACCTATTGCCATGAGTTACTGCCTGTGTATGCTAAATCATTTACTCTGCAACTAATGGAAGATCTGAATAAATTTTTAACAATGACATTACATTTTAATGCCGTTTTTCTTTTAAATACTATGTTAAATTTTGTACCTTGGCTTCCTTGTGAGTCCTGAAGCAGAATGTGAAGGTTCTTACAGTACTTATTTTATTTATACCATATGCAACTCAACATAGAACCAAAAGAGGAAGGAAATTTGTGAAGACTACTACACCGCAGAAGAGAGGGGGGAGGGAGAATGAGAGGAAGAAAAGCCATTATGTTCAGCCTGTGGCATTTTGGACCAAACAAACACAAGGCACTGAAATCCAAGCTGGGGTTGGGTTTTGATGGTTTATTTTGGGATTTGGTTCATCCCTCTGCCCTTTTTTCCCCAAGAGATTCAATGGGGTGCCACAATTTTGAGAAGTCATGAAAGGGGAAGCTCATTAGTGTGATTGAGATGGCAAGCAAGCTTGCAAACTGAAGCGTAAGCTGTGCATCCTGTTTGGTAATGAGGAAGCAGTGCAGTGCTGCAAGCCGCCTGGTTTGTTAGCACAGCTAAGCTAGCTGGAGAAATACAAAATAGAAGCCCATCATTTTTCTTTAGCAGCTTGCTTTGGTGTAAGCAATACTTCAGGACTGCACTTGTGTCTGTTTATAAAGAATGAAGAAAGAATGCATACCTCTTGGTCTGGATTTTGTTTCCACTTTAGGATAAAGAAGATGGAGATTTATCTTCCTGTTATTTCCCTTCTCTTTCTTTAGTACCTCCTAAGCCTGTCCATCTCAAACCTGGGCAGGAAAGAATTCCTCCCGCACCGTCTCGGCCTTTGCCAGCTGATCCCAAGTCATCAAGGAGCTTAGCACCTGGAGAGGAAGAAACACCGATATCAGCAGGAGTCAACACGCTCATTGAGAAATTTGAAAATATTAGGTAAATATGGCTTTGTGAGATCTGCTCTCTTCTCCCTCTTCTGCATTTTTAACTTAGAATATAACAGTAGAAAGCATTAACTGTAATGATCACATGGAAAGTCCTCTTGGGATGTTTTCAGCTGGAAGTACAAAGCTTCACTGAGGACAAAGTATCTCTTTAATAAAAGCTGTGAGTTTTCGTTTGTAGCACACAGTTATGCTTAAGGAGCTTAAGACCTGCTGAATTTGGTGAGATTCTAGCAGAGGCAAGTGGCCCACTGTCTGCTTGCAGTAAGTTGGCTCGATGTGGGAATTGCATCATAGGAACTTGATTGTTATGATACGAGTTTTCTGTCAAAAAGATGCAATAAACATCAGGTCTTGGTTCTTGGAGGCAGGGAAGGGTATAGGGTTCTGTGAAACAATGTCATGTAGAACAGCAGCTGTTCTGGAACTATGTCTATGAAAGACACTAGATTTGATAAAATATATGTATTTTGCTGTAAAACCAACTCATTTTACAAACATATGAAAAGTTTCCCTGAAGAACAAATCTGTCTGATGAAGCTAAGTGGTGGGGCTTTTTTCACAAAGAGGGAGAGGGAGACAGGCACTGTATCACCTGGTTGAACCTGGTGTCTTTCAGGGAGGAAAAGTAGTGCCTTCTCATGCTTCAGTGCATCCTCTCTACAGAAAATACCTTGCCACAAAGGCTTGGTTCTGTTGAAGAATGAGAGTTCCTGTTTAAGCAAACCCAGAACCAATTGCTTCTTTTTAAAGGCGATTCCTTCTTCTCCAAACCTTCAAACAGGCTGCTCTCTAAGGTGACATGGAAAGCACTAAAGGCCCAAGATTTTGGTAGTGCCATTTCAGTAGAATGTAGGGGTGATGTTTTTTCATTGGATGTTGTTGGGTGATCACTATTATTGCAATGTGCACATGCTTGCCTTCTGAAATTGTCAGTGGGGTGCAAGAAATACAACATGAATCAAATGACAATCAGACCCTCTCAGGGCACATGTGAGACCGGAGTGTTAATATGACTGTGGTACTTCTCTTCACCCACAGGCAATCTGTACATATTCTTCAAAGAAACCAGTTAAATTTATCTCTTAAGATGGAACCTGGCCTGGACTCATCCAAGCAGATGAGCTTGTGTGACTGTGACACACTGGCTTCCAGTGGCTCTTCCACAAATGACAAAACTGAATTGGATGAAGCTGAGCCCAACGTACCATGCAACACAGATCTAACTAACACAGACATAATGAAAATTAAAGATCTGAGCATAGGTGATAACAAAAGCCATGAAGTCTCTACTGCTCTGACTGTGAGCAAAGAGCCTCAAGAAGAGCTTGGCAGTAAAGACCCAACTGCAGAACTGAATGGGAGTGGTAAAATTCCCAACAGAGACAGTGGCATTGACAGTCCTTCTTGTAGTGTGGCTGGGGAAACATTCCCCAGTGAAGAAGGGGCAGAGCAGAAGAAGCCCAGCATGGCTGGGAACCCAGGAGAAATAGAACCTGACAGAAAGGGCACCAAACCTTCCTCTGTGGAGCAGAAAAGAGACTCCACGCAGGATGAGGACAGTGACATTGATGAAGGAAGCAGTGAGGAGCAAGAGATAGCAGAAGTGCCAAAGTTAGAGCATTTGGATGTAAACAAGGTAAGGGAATTTGTTTGTTGCTATCGAGTGCTCAGAAACCAGTTCCTGACACTGGCAAGAGGTCTTTTGCATCACTTTCATTTATTGTTTGGATTATTTGTTTGGTTGGTTTTTCATCAAAGGATCATGATATTCAGTATTATTTCCTGCTTTATGCAGGTCCTAACTTGTTCCTGACCTAGATAGTTTTTTAAAAAAGGTTCCCAGCTTGCTTTGAAAAGTTTCATATAAGAGAATTCATCACAGCCAGAGGTAAGCTGTTAAAATTCTGGTAGTTATGTCAAATTACTCTTCAGGAAACTGTAGCTGGAAAAGAGATTTTTCTTTGATTCCAGACTAATATAGTCTATGCTGTTGTGTATTTGCAGCAGCTGTGTAAGATTAATGACAGATTCCTTTGATTATCAGCTTATCAAAACAGTTCTTTCTAGAAATAGTGCTGCTAGAAGGGATTAGATTTTTCCAAAAAACAAAAACAGAATACTGTAAAATATCTGCAAAATGTTCCACTTTTTGCACTTTTTGTTTGATGGCTTTTTTTGTTTGTATTTGGGGGTGTTTGGATTTGTTAGGTTTTTTTCCCCCCAAGTCATGATGACAGTAAAGTTAATATATGATATTTTTACTGATTTTTTGTGTTTCAAAGAGAATGATGAGCAGCTGCAGCTAATGATCTATAGCTAGTGAAGTGCAGCACCCACACCTCAGTTTGTACAAATCAGATGATTCTGTTGAAATCACCAAGTGTATCATGATTTGTGTCTGTCAAGGGCTTGCCCCTTTGGAAATGTGGACATTAGAAAGCATTTCTTAGTTTCTAGGTCAATCATCTGGTGACTGTAAAAGAATAATGAAAATGGCATGCAAGTTCTGTACCTCAGAGCTTGACAAGTGTGTTTATACATACATACACACACTGTGACATACTTTAATTATTTTGTAGTCATAATGTGTATGTATGTGCACATTTGCCACTGAAATATTATTTAAGAGACTTTATTAGTTGCAACAGACCTGCAAGAAACCATAGAATCACAGAATTTCCTGAGTTGGAAGGAACCTATAACAATCATCAAAGTCCAACTCCTGGGAAATAACACATTATATAAAAAAGTCTTTAATCTGGTAATTAATTTTGCAGTTTGGACTAGCAATGCTGTATTAAACCAACAATGACAACCCCACAGTAAACACTTTGCATTATGGTTAAAAAGTGCTTTGTTGACAAATACCAATGTTTTGTAAGACTTCGATGATTTGATGGCTGATCTTAAGTTTTGTTCCTTACATTGTGTCCATGTAGTAGGAAATAAGGATGAAAAAACACAGAGTTATGAGGTTGTAATTCTCTGGAGCTCGCCTGGTGAGTTTATGAGAGAGGTATCTCCAGAAGCAAACGTGTGTGTTTTGGTTTTTTTTATATTACCCTTCTTCCTGATGTGCATTTATGTGATGCGCTGCAGGTTTTCCCTTGCAGTTTGAGTTGATTTCTCCTTCCAAAAGGCAGTTTTGAGGCTCACCAAGCAACACTAAGTCACCTTGTTTTTGCAGTTACATAAAGGAGGAAGGCTGAGAGAGCAGCTCCCTCTTCTTCAGTGTAAAGATTGTGCCCTCTTCTGGGGACACATTTGGTGAAACTGATTTATGTGTCAAGTGTCCACATAAAATCACAGAATCCTTATGGTTGGAAAAGGCCTCTAAGATCATTGAGTCCAACCACTACCCTAACACTGACAGGTCCACCACTACACTGTGTCCCTAAGAACCACATTTTTGAACACTTGTCCCTAAGAACCAATTTTTTGAACACTTACAGGGGTGGTGACTACATCACTTCCTTGGGCGGCCTCTTCCAATGCCTGACCCTTCAGTGAAGAAACTTTTTCCTAATATCCAATCTAAACCTCCTCTGGCACAACTTGAGGTCATTTCCTGCTCCCTTCTTAGATTCTGTTGCAGATGTGAGCCACTGCGGCCTCAGGGCTAGAATGAAGCAAGGAGAGCTAATGCGATTCAAAGTTGACTTGTTTCATGGTTATTCTTAGGCTGGAATTTCACATCACCCTAGACAAAACTGATAATTTTCCTGCTTGGAGGAAGAGAGAAAAATTCAGTTGGCATCAGCTGCTGGCTTGGAAGCTGGGGAGACCTCATCTCCTTCAGAAAGCCTTAAGCTGGGAGAGAGTGTCTTTTTCCAGCATTCTCCCTCCTGCCCCTAGTACCAGGCTTTGCAGCTGCACCATGAAGGTAACCAGTGGTCCCATTAAATATGAAAATTGTTATAGTTGGAGGAGAATGCATGAGTACAGCTGCAGAGTGATTTAATGATGGCTCAGTAACTCCTAGGATATCAGCGTAAGTAAAGCTCATGCATAACTGTTTTTTCTACTTCAGTTATCTCTCCATCTTCCACCCAAGCGCTCACACAGCCCATGGCTGGAGGAGATAAGCTTGCCTGATATGTGACTGGTATTGTTTTATCTAGTCTAGGTTTAGCTATACAGTGATGTGGCTTTCTTTAGGAGTCTGCAGCAGTCTAATAGGACTCATTATTAGCACAATTTTTAAAATCTCAGGAGCGGCTTACTGCAATTTCCAGTTATCTTTTATCAAAATTAAAATTAACCAAGGGGAGCTTATTAGTTTTGATAATGTCTCAGAAAATGTCAGGAGCTCCAGGAAGTGATGCACATTAACCTGGATGGTTACAAAGAAAAGAAGTGGCATGAATGTGAGACTGAGAGACTGTCATGCTCCAAAGTCCCAAGACTTCTGCTGACTGCCTGAGAGTCTGAGTAATGCTTCTGGGAGGGGTATCAGTGCTTCATAGCTTTTAATTTAGGTATTTTTTTCAATATGCTCATTTGTAATCACCAAAAGATGCTTTTCTCGCTCTGTCCTGCTTCCTGTTGTGTAAATAGTAACGATGGAGTCCCACATGGGTCTCATGCATTCATGAACACATGCTTCCATTCTGCCTGTATGTGGCTGGAGTTTCACATCAGATTTCATTGTCCAGTGTGTGTTGTAAAATTTGGCCTGCAGCCCTGCTACTCAGACCTTTGGGTGAGATTATCTCCACGTATATTATGAAAAAAAAGTCCATATGTCAATGTTTTAGTCATAATGTTGGTTGAGAAAATTCAGATATGTCATCATCATCATCATTTTTGGTTTAAATATTTTAAGGAAAATATTACTTCAGTGCAACAAAGACAACCAAAGATATCCTAACTCATAGGATAACTTTTCTGTATTGTTTTCAGCATTGTTGAGTAGGAAGTGGTCTATAATCTTTCTGGGACTTTTTATGTTCTTTGTAGGGCTGACTGGTGGGCTTTTGAAGCATAATCATAAAGTATGATTTTAACCTAAGCTCTATCCCAGCAGCTCGCTTGCAAGATTTGCTGAAAGCCCTGTGTGAGACAGATGCTGACTGAATATAGTTGTGCACACCCATTGTATGAAAAATGGTTGCTGCAAGATTTGAGGTGCAAATGCATTCCAAGTGTGAATCTGACCTTCATGAGAAGCTGCTTCTGTTTGATTTCAGGCTGGTGTTTCCTTTTATTTAAAATATTTTATGGACAATTGCAGCTGAAAATGAATTTTTAAATCTTCCACAAAGAAGTGAAAGTCCATCATGCTGCTTTGAGCACTGGAGTGAACTTTCTGTATTGTGAAGGCAACACCTCCTTCTTCAGTTTTCTCATCTTTCTTGTAACCCCACCAGCCACACTATTCCATCCAGCCTCTGCAGTAGGTGTAAGGTTCCAGCAAATGACTGCACAGGAGATGCTGTGTCTGTGGTGAACAGTCACCCAGCAAGAGCACTGTGCAAAGCAGAGCATAATCTCAGCTTGCAGATTTATTTTACTTTTCCTTTAGAAACATGGACCATGAAATATCTCATTCCTAGTGAACTGAATGATGACTCAGGCTTTGTTAAAACCATCCTGCCGTGGCACTAAAGGAAGTTAGAAGCATGGGACTGCCTCACATTTAATTAATCTACAATTTAATTTAAAATGTTATGCCCATTGAAAGGCAAATATGTTGCAAATTTGTCTGAAAAATGTGCCTGTCTCTCTGCCTAGCAGAGAGAGCAACTGCAGATAGAGTCACTCTGTAAAACTGAGCTCAAGGTGAGTCTATTAAGCCCTTGCTTGGTATTTAAGCAGACGTCAGCAAGTTTTCTTGAAATATAAACTGAATTGCAGATGGTCAGGAGGTTAAAAAGCGCCTGTGCTATGTAAAGATGTACTTCTGAGTACAAATGTATTTGGTTGGAAAGAAGTATTTATCCAATTCTGAATTCAAACAACTCGAAGGACGCTCTTGGTAGCTGGCATGCCAGCTGGTTACATCCCGTGCCTTTCATTTGAGTGCTCCTTTGTGCCCAGCAAAACCAGCAGATAAATTCTTTCTCAGTGAGAGATACTTGTAGTTACTGGGTTTGACTGGCCAGCAATGCACTTCAGTGTAAATTGTAATAACATGTATTTACTTGGAACAATGTCAAACCTTATTGTGCTGTGATTTTTTTTTCTCTTTCCCTAAATATTAATACATATTGAACAGAGAAGGATGTTGTGTAGCATGTTTAAAGAGCTTAAAAGAATATTTGAACTGACTTGGAATAATTTGAGAGGCAGGGCAGAGAGAGTCCATGTCAAAACTTGCACTCATGGCGTGTTTGTCTATCTTCAGATCTGTGGTCTGAAAAAGAGGGGTTGCTTCACATAAAGAAAAACAATTCCTTTTCCTTCAAATATACTTACATCACGGAGCTGTGGGTACTTCATGTCAAATGGCACCTCATTCCATGTAGGATAACTACATGGGTGGGGTAACTAAGTGGGTCTGATTTGTTGAAGTTCATGGCTTGCTTTGAAAAGCCTTTGAGGTTTTTTGTTGTACTGCAGTTTGTCTGAATGTGTGTGGAGTGTGGGTGTTTAAATTTTTCTCATTAATTTTATTTGGAAACAAAATAAGGTGATGTTGAAGAAGCTTAAAGAAAGCTGTTATTTGATATTTTCCAACAAACTGATGGTGGCCCATTGGTTATATCTAGAAGTCCTTGCCCCAAATGTGAGCACCAGAGACAGGCATTTGGGCTGGAGCACTGCTACTGGTGACAGGCCCAGGTACTTCCTGAACTGGAAATTGCCCCATGTGTTTAATAGACTTCAGCTGAATTTTTCCTCTATGGATATTTCTGGTTCTTTTGTGAACCTGTGTGAAGGTTGCTGCCAGCAGTGTTGTTGCATGAGGAAGCAGCCCCTGAAACAGCACCTTGGTGATTTTATTTGATGCCCTTCAGTTTTCCCATAGAAATAGTGATTAATTGCAGGTCAATGTTCTCTGTTCCAGGAATCATTAATGCACCTCTTACCTTATCACATTTGATCCAGCCCAGTATAGTTTCCTTACATTTGATCATCCTTGCTGCCCATTTTCCATGCTTGTATTCCTGAACACTAGCCAGCTAATGCTCTGTTCTGGACTGGTTTCATTATATATAGGCAAGGTGTTTAAAGTCTAACACTTTAAAGGATGGTTGGAAAGCTCAAGCCTGTATTCTAGTAATTTGGGTATTTTTAAGCACTTAGTGAGCAAGGGGTCTATGTAGCTTTTGGCTGACCTGTGCCTAAAGTCAGTGCTTTATAACTGTATTTAGAGGCTTCAAGTAGTCCTTTCTAATTTTATTTTTTTACATGAGCTTAATGAAAGGCTTCACTGAGTGATTTGGGTTACTTTGCTGAAAATTCTTTTCAGGGAATTGGCCCGTGTTTAAAGCTGCACAAAAATCTTAAAAATATGCCATGGAGAGTAATGCTATGCTGGCAAGGGTAGAAATCTGGCTGAACAGCCTGGTTTCTAGTTTTCATTTTAGTTACAGGACCTGAGTCCAAAAAGGAGAACAGTTGATTTACAGCCTATTGCCTTGTTTTTCAAATAGACTAGACTTGTTTCCAGGTTTAGAGGGTGTTTCCGGTTCTTTTTATAAACCCATAATGAACTCAAGTGATGTCCTGACCAGCCACTGATTGCATTACTCTTTAATTGCTCTTTCAGAGAACAGCATTAAAAATGTCTCTGGAGCAAGGTGATCTTTTGAGACATGCAGAGTGGATTCTGAAATGTGTTAATCTCTTTCATTCCAGGCTCCTCTACTGGTAGAGATTTTGGCCACTGATAAAATAAAAAGCAAAACAGTTAGTGGAACTTAGTGTGGAGGTGCAGATGAATTGTGTAATTTGTAACTTTTTTTTTTCAGTGTACAGAGCCCCAAAAGCTATTCAACATTGCCAATGAGCTTCTCCACACAGAAGAAGCGTATGTTAAAAGACTCCATCTCTTGGACCAGGTAATTCCATTTTTCATTAACTCTCCTTTTGTTGCAGTGAGCAGCAATGATGTCTCCTGTCCATTGCCTAAGATGTAACTCAATACAAACCCTGTGTGTAGCTGGAAGATGGAGTTTGCTTGCCAAGCTGTGTGCTGTGGGTTCGAGGCAAGCTTTGGGCAAGAGGGTTCTCTGAGAAGGAACTAGAGATATTGGGATGGCAGAAAGGGAAATGGGAAATCAGCAGCCCAAGACACAGACCTTGACAAAATTTGGTTCCTCCCTGGGTGTATGGGGAGAGGAAATCACAGGGACAATGAAGGCACTTAGAAATGATGAAATCTGTGATTGCTCTTTGATGTGCAAGAAGTTGAAGTTTTACTAAAATCAGGCCACATGTGTCAGCCCTGTGCCTAGAGCAAACTGCTTTTTTACCACTGTGTTTTGTAATTGTTGTCCATCATGTTTACACATGGGGATGAAGTGAAATTGATGTGATGAATCTGAACTTTCTTCCCCACAGACTTTGAGTTGACACTACACAAGTCAGGCCTTTCTATAATTATATCAAAGAAAAAACCCAAGAATGTGCAGGAAAGAAATACAAATGAGGATAAGACACTGTCGTGGTTTAAGAGACAGGTATTTGCCAAGGAGAGGGATGAACCCCTTTCCCTGTAATCCGCTCCTTTTTAATCACTATAATTTGAAATCAGACGCTTTCAGGCATAAGATACGGGGATAGGAATAACAGTTCTTTACTAATATATCTAACAAGGTAAACAGCAGAAACAACAACAGCTATAAAAAACTGACAACAGAACAGAACAGTATAGCTCAGTCCCAGTTTCTTTGGATGCAAACTTTCTCTGGGTTCAGTTCCCGGTGCTGTGGGCAGAGC
>VXBI01005960.1:497935-540018 GCA_013397375.1 Toxostoma redivivum | reverse complement strand
TAGGGAAAAATTCCACAGAAAAGAAAAGAAATTATTCAACCCCCAACAGACACATTGCTAGCCAAGTGCTTTTTAAAAATGAGTAGAAGAAAAATAAAAATAGACGACTGTAACCTTGCTAGAAATGTTGTTAAAAGCTGTTACTTGGCGAACCCTTCACCCTACAACTCTTGGAGCTCTATGGAAGACTTTTAGTGTTTGTATTAGATGAACAGAGGCTGTTTCTAGACCATAGAAATCTAGGGAATGTATTTCCCTTTTGTTCTGTGTAGTGTAATTTTACCTACTGAGAAAAACCCAATCACGTGGTTTATTTTGCTTTGTTTAAATAGCAGTAAATGCTTTTCAGGGACTGGATGTTCTTTGCAGCTTGTGCTCCCAAGTATGAGATGTCTGATCTTCTCACTCTGTTAGTTACACCTGGGGGAGGTTGAGTCTGAGAGGTTTTTGTCTATGAGAACTTCCTCTGTGAGTTAATAAGAACAATTGGAGGCTGGTTTGGTTATTGACAACCTGAGAAACCAATTGGAGAAAGTTAGTTCACTCTATGAACACACATTTTGAAGGAGGTAACCCGGAAAAGAGCCCTCTTTCTTTTCCAGCGGCAGTGCAGGTAACAGGGCCCAGGCTTGGCCTCACTGCAGGCCTGGCAGGGGGCAGGGCTGGGCCCCCTGTCCGGGGAGCTGGCATGGCCCGGCAGAGATGCCATCCACAGTGAGTGCTGGAGCTGAGACACAGCGAGGCTGAGGGAGGTCCCAGCCGTTCCCCTCCTCCCCCTTTCCAGCACGGCCGCTGCCATTTCTGGCTTGGGCCAGTCCCTTCCAGCACGGCCAGAGTGTTCTGAGATCCTGGCACAGCTCCAGCACTGCAGCCTTGCATTCCCCGTGTAAAATCTTAACTCTTTCAATGCTCAGATAAGACTTGCACACTTTCAATTCTCCCCTAAGTTAAAAAAAAATAGAAGAGCTAAGTTTCTTTAGATAAAAAGAGAATGAAAAAATGCTATGAAAGTTGACTGAAAGTCCTTTTGCAAGCTGTAAGAATGAACTGATATTGCACTGAATATTCCTATAAACCATGGAGAAAAACATGAAAAAGTTACAGTGTTCCGTTTGATAGATTGTTGACCAAAAGCACCTGTGTTAATGATCCTTCACCCCGAGGAGAAAAGGGGATCTCTGTTTCTGGAGATGAAACATAAACAGAGAGAGAAATAAAGAAAATTTTTGTTTTGGAACAGTTCATTCTTAAAAGTAAATACCCCATGAGTTTAACATGGCCCATAAGCACAGCTTTGGGAAAGCTGTGAAAATGGAAGGAGCTTCAAGACTTGTAAGTTTTTCCTGGGCAAATGTGAATCATTAAGATGAAGCCATGAAAAAACTGGTTTTTTCCCTCCTTGTAAAAAAGGCCTATGGCCTAACAAGAAAAAACTTCTCTCTCTGAAATGAACTGAATAGGACTATTTAAGTTAAGAACTGACTGAAGTAGTTTTTTGTATGTTTGTTTTGTTGTTATGAAGGTTGGGAGAGGGGAGGAGGGAGTAGTTTGAAAATCTTATTCTGAATTTGTTTTTTTTCCTCTTTCTTTGTGTAGTTAATAAAGTTTTTATACCCTTTTTAAGTTTTAAGCCTGCCTTGCTTTTGCTCCTAGTTCTGTCTCACAACAAAAAATAAGTATATTAATTTGGCAAATTGAAACTATAACATTATTAGTGCATTGGCCAGGAAATTCAAATTAAACCAAGATACTCAGTCATTTCAATATTTTTTGAATTACAGCTCAGATTTTCCCAGTTTTTTCTGTAGCCTGTAGTGATATGTCTAACCCCGGGTGACAGTGGGCTTAAGTTTTGTGAACCTCCTGAAGATTCCAGGGACTGGCTACCAGAGATCAAAATCTGAATCTCTGTTCTAAGCAGCCAGCTTTGTAAAATTGCAGTCTAAAATCAATATGTCTAGGAGTGTTTCTTGTTTAAAAATATTGGTACTGTCTTGTTACCTTCTGCAGGTTTTTTGCACTAAATTGTCTGAAGCAGGGATTTCCTCTGAGGTGGTAACAGGCATCTTCTCAAATATTTCTTCCATCTATTGTTTCCATGGACAATTTCTTCTTCCTGAGCTCAAAACAAGAATTACACAAGAATGGTAGGTACCTGTCATTGCAATTATTTTAAAAATACATTTTCTAGAAACTGTAGAAACCATAAGGCCTAGTCCTTAAAAAAAATCCAATTTTTTTATTGTTTAGTGCAGTAGTTACATTAGTTATTTAATATGTTAATGTGAGGTCTCTCAGACATTTCTGACTTAAGGAGTAGGCCTGAGCACTCAAAATTTCCAGAATACATTGTGAGCATTTTTTTCAGTTCAAAGTATTGCCAGAGCTGTTTTCCTTACTGCATTCCCACTCTCCTATTATTGCAGTACTATGAAATTACAGTACTAGGAAGGAATGAAATTGCTTGTTTTGGCACCATAGCTGAAATAAATATTTTCAAATGCCAATTAAAATTTAGCTACCATAATAAGTTGAAGGTGGGACTTTTTGATTTTAGAGGTCTTTCCCAACCCTAATGATTTTGTGATTCTGTAAGTTGTAGATAAGGCAGAAATGCAGTGATAGGTAGAAAAGTTAATTGTGAGTCAGATCTAGGAAACTGAGGGGACACATTTTCTGCACAGTGTCCTGCAGTGGCAGGTGCAAATTGTGCTGAGCCTTCCAGGTACCCTGACTGACCAAGACAAGACCAGGGCTTGCCTCTCTCTTGGCCAAGTCCAATCTTCATATGTTCATCAGAAGGAATAAATGAATCTCAGTGCCTCTGTGCCGGACTTACACTTGCAGAGACAGCTGCAACAAAAGGAAGGAAAACTGCAGAGTCTGGGAGTTAGAAGAGGATAGAAGCTTGTCAGCTGGCTAAAGAGGGTCTTGCACAGGCAACCTGGGGAAGAATGGTGGCTCTCAGTCTGGCCATGACTTTGAAGGAGAGACATGTAGCTACTGCTGCTCCAACTGGGGTTACTGGCCCCTAGGGATTACCCAGCTGAACAGAACCATCTCTTTGCATTAAAACCAATCCAGATACATGGCAGTGGCGGAAAATATTATTTTTAATAAGTAAAAGTTTCCCACAAGATTTTGTGCTGGGTAGAAGGGATATATAGATGTTCCTTTAATGATGTGTAGTCAGTCTGCTCCTAAGACACTGAGGGCAGAAATATCATGTTCGCTATGTGTTCATGTGTGTCCTTGTACATCAAGATTCATGTTTGAAGTTTCATCTAGGATATTGTATAGATTAACTTGAACTAAACTTTGCCTGTCTTGATTACACATATGTGTAAGTGCTTGTGCATGTAGGAGACAACTGTGGAAATCTTACAGCTGTGTTTTCTCTCTGAAGATACCACAGATTTCCAGAGATTTCAGTACTTACCCGTCTCTTTACCGTAGGAGTGTCAACCCACGGCTAGGAGATATACTGCAGAAACTTGCTCCTTTTCTGAAAATGTATGGAGAATATGTAAAGAACTTTGACAGGGCAATGGACATAGTGAACACATGTATGCAGAGGTCCTCTCCCTTCAAAGATGTTGTTCAGAATATACAGGTATGTTGTTAATTGGCATAATAGGACTTGGAGACTGTAATGGTTTAGGAATGATACTCCTCAATTTAGAGACTCCAAAACCACACTGCCACTCCTTTGCTTCCTTCCTCTGCCCTTTTTCCCTCCCCCTTCCCCTGGAGCATCTGAAGAGGAGAGCTGGAGGCACAAAAGGCAAAAATTATGGGTTGAGGTAAGAACAATTTACTGGAAACACCAATGAGATAAGAAAACAAACAGTAAGAGCAACAATATTAATAATAAAAATGAAAGTGTAAATAAAGAGAGAATTCAGAGCTCAATCCAGCTGCAGCCACATCACCCAAACCACTCCCTCCAGCCAGACTAGCATCACCCAAACTGCTCCATGTGCCACACTTGCTCCACCATAAGAAACCTTCTCCTCTTAAGTGAGACCCTCTCTTCCAGCCTGGCAATGACCTGAGGTGTTATCCAATAACACTGAGGCCCTTGCCACACCTCCTCCTGGCTACTGGGAAAAATTAGCTCTCTGCTGGCCAGAACCAGGAGTCAGAGATCCTCACTTAGGTGTGTTTATTTGTTTCCCAGTTCATGACACATGTAGTCAAGATAATAAGACACTAATATTAAAAATACACAGTTTTAGTGGCATTCCTTTCTTATCTTTTGCTGGTACACAGATTTCTCACACAGCAAACTTTCACTCAATTTTTTTTTTCTTTTTCTTTTTTTTTTTTTTTAAATATGGCTTTAAACTAACAGAGGGCAGGGTTCGATGGGATATTGGAAAGTAATTCTTCCCCATAAGGGTGGTGAGACCCGGGTACAGACTGCCTGGAGAAGCTGTGGCTGCCCCCATCCCTGGAAGTTTTCAAGACCAGGCTGGATGGGGCTTGGAGCAACCTGGGACAGTGGACGGAGGTTGGACTAGATGGTCTTCAAGGTCCCTTCCAACCCAAACCATTCCATGCTTCTTTGGTGTAAGAGAAGTATCAGAAGTCACAGAATGAAACTTCACCATGGGCCCAGTAATTCTGACTTTTTTGGATTTGTCTTCCTCATTTCTAACTTTAATTTTTTTTTAATAAATACATATTCATTCTGAGGTGGGTGTGCTTAAGTTTAGATATGTCACTGACAGCATCTGCTGTCTGTCTGGTTTTCATGAGGCTTCCAAAGTGGCATGCAGCTCTCAGGATCATAGCTCCATAGGAGGATGCTTAACAGGAATTTTCATGTGTTTTCTGATAATTGAACAGAAAGCTGTGTAGGGAGAGGGGAAGAGCTCTGGTTATGCTGATGTATCCATAGAACTGCTCCATCCCACTCATCCTCTGGGCCAGCTGAAGGGATACAGGCTCCAGCACACTCATGAGCATCCCTGGACCAGTCCTGGGAAAGCAGATCACATCCTTTGTGAGGGGAGGGCTGGCAAGGAGTGGGTTAAGCTGAGCAGGAAGCACAGCTGCCTGCCCTAAATGGGAGGACTGTTGCTGGGCCAGCTGTGGGGAATCAAGCTGGGAGAGGCCCTGTTTGGAGGATTAGGGTCATGTCAGAGACATGGAGAGGTCCTTTCCTGCCATGCTGCTGCTCCACATGGCCTTTTCTTACCCTTTTTCTGCCTGCACCCATCCTGCTCCCACTAAGGGCATGCACACCAGCACTGTGTTTTGCTGTCCTCAGCCTGTGGCAAGCCATGACTTTCTGCAGGGTAAATCCATTTGGGACTGTTTGCCCTATATCACAGGCAAAAATGCACCTGTCTCTTCCCACCAACAAGCTTCCAACACAAATTATGTGTGTTACCTGTTGGTCTGCACCAGTTCCTGACCACGGGCCACTCTGCTGTTTCTTGAGCAGAGCTCTTGCCAGGCAGTGTGGGCACTGGCAATGCAGGCAGGAGATGCACCTCGGAAGCCTGCTCATGACAGAATTGCACTCTAGGTTATTTAGTCACACCTACACAGCACCTTTTGCTCCATTGCTCAGTGACCATAGCTGCAGGAGGCAGAGATTGGACCCAAAATGCTTAGTCCACTCATCTGACATACCTCTGTACTATCAAAAGCCACTGATAGCTTTCAGCATACCAGTTGAAGTGTGTTGTGATCCTTCAGGGATGCACTGTCTACCTACGCTGCTAATGGAATAGTGTATATATAATACATAACAGTATATATAATATATCTCTTAAGGCATCCACTGTTACTAATTATGTTAAATTAGAGAAAGCAGAAAACAAAAATAAAATGTTACTAATAAGTTGATGACTGTGACTTATCAAGTTTAGTCCTTTGAATTTCTGGAAGGATAACTAATATTTTTCTCTCAGACATTCATCCCATTATCTCCAGCCTTGCTATGAGAATGGATCAAGTCAGCAGTGTGGTGTGGGCTGGAATATTTATGAGGAAATTGCAGATGCTTGAAAGAAGTTCCTTTCTCTGAGACATGCACAGTGAAATTAACGTGAGAGAGACTGTTTACACTAGAACAGACCACATTAGTGGGCTGATGTAAAAACAATGCTGTGTAAAAGAGCTTGTGTGTATCTGTGGTTAACGTGCTGCTGTGGAGTCAGATTACATCACTAGCAGAAATTTCCTGTGTGCTTTAAAGCAAGTTACTGATTCTTACTGAGATTATCATCTCTCCTCTTTTAAATAGAAATATTCTTTTGCTTCACAGGATCCTATGAAAACAGGTACACTGCAATACTCAGTGCCATTGTATGCAGAGCCCATTGGTGCCTTACCAGATGACATTTAATGTAATCAGACTCAAACCTCCTCCCCTTCTTGGCCAAGTGAAAAAGAAGTAGAATTTGAGAGAGCTCTGCCTTTCAAAGCTGGTGTGTGAGCAGTGTTTCTGCTGCTCATACAGTGAGCTCTAGCAAGCAATACATCCCTGGGGCTGTTCTAATTTATTGTAGTTGAGAGAACAACACTGCACAGGGCCATGGATGGGAAGAGCTTTTCTGAGCCTTCTGAAAGAAGATAGTTGCATATTGGCAGAAAATGCTGGACATGGGATGAAGATTCACATAAAACCTACCAGCTCTGATCTCTGCTGTTGGGCAGGAAGGCTCCATAACTTTATCTGAAGAGGCTGGGTCCAAGGCTGGTGGTCTGAGGTTGAACAAGATCAAGTGCCAGGTCCTGTTCTTGGGTCACAACAGCCCCTGCAGCTCCAGGCTGAGCCAGAAGGGCTGGAAAGGCCCTGGGAGTGCTGGTGGCAGTGGCTGAACAGGAGCCCGAGTGGGCAAGAAGGACCAGGACAGTGCCCATCCCCTGTGCTGGCACTGCTGAAACCCACCTCGAATCCTGGGGTCAGTTTTGGGCCCCTCACAACAAGAAAGAGCTTGAGGGGCTGGAGCGTGTCCAGAGAAGGGAACGGAGCTGGGAAAGGGGCTCAGCCTGGAGGAGAGGAGACTCGGAGGGAGCCTTGTGGCTCTGCACAACTCCCTGACAGGAGGGGACAGATAGGGGGAGTCAGGCTCTGCTCCTAGGGAACAGGGACAGGAGGAGAGGGAATGGCCTCAAGCTGTGCCAGGGGAAGGTTTAGGTTGGATATTAGGGAAAATTTCTTGATGGAAAGGGTTCTCCAGCCCTGGTACAGGCTGCCTAGGGCAGTGATGGAATCACCATCCCTGGAGGGATTTAAAAGACATGCAGATGTGGCACCTGTGGACTTTAGTGGTGGCCTTGGCAGTGTTAGGTTTATGTTTGGACTTGATTGTCTCAAGGGTCTTTTCCAACCTAATGACTCTGTCGATCCATGATAGAAGCTCCTGTGCGCTCCTGTAGCTGCATGTGAATGGTCATTTTTCATTGCTGTTAAACACCAAAGGCAGGAAAAAACTAAACCCTCCTGTTCTTGTTTTCTCTCCATTACAGAAACAGGAGGTGTGTGGAAACTTGACTTTGCAGCATCACATGCTTGAACCCGTGCAAAGGATTCCTCGTTATGAGCTTCTCTTAAAGGACTATTTAAAGAAGCTTCCAGAAGAATCTCCAGACAGGAAAGATGCTGAAAGTACATGTAAACTTCTCTCTGTCTAAAAGCACAATGAAGGCTTGGGCAGTTTTTTCTTCACATGTTCAGATACTTACAACCAGGACTATGGTAGAAATGGAGATTTGAATTAGTCAAATTATTACCAAACAAAGGGATTTTGAATGCTTTTGGAGTTGAGAAGAAAAGTGTTGGAATGCATGCTCTAGGAGTGAAAGCAGCTTTGGCAAATTAACAGTGACAATATGTTGAAGTTTGCTGTAGTAGAACATCTAACATTTTTGTTTGATCCATTTTGTGGCCAAGGACAAAGACAGAAGGACATCCTTGCAATAGCCAGAAGAAGAAAGAAGGAATGGTTTTAAATTTGTATTGTATTTAAATCTGTATTTCTTGCCAAGAAAGCCAAATACTCTGTTTATATGGTGAAACAGGAGAAATGGACTTCTCTTGATTACGAGAAGTTTTTGATCTCAACCAAAACAGGGTCCATATCACCATAAGCAGGCAAGTCCTATTTTAGGAAAATAGTCCTAAAATACACTTAAGAAGACTTAAGTGAGACTTAACTTTTAATAGGTGATTCCTAGAAGGTGAGGGTTCTTTGTCACTGGGGCTTTAGCTCATCATTTTTAGGAGAGAAAAAATGAAACATAGATCAGCTGAACAGGCAGAAGGGATTGTGTCTATAATTGCTTATTTATCATCAATTTTGAAGGAAAAATAATACTCAGGGAGGTGAACCCTTCCCCCAAGGTGCTATTAAGATATAATCTAGAGAATGCATAACTATTGATACCTTTATTGCAGAGTCACTGGAGCTGATATCAACAGCAGCAAACCATTCCAATGCAGCCATCCGGAAGATGGTGAGTAGCAATTCCAGAATGGAATTGTGATCTGACTGAAACACTTTGCTATATTGAGGGCCTCCCATTGCAACAGGCTCAGTACAGTAACTGGAAAGGAATATCTGACTGTCAGTCAGGCTTTAAATATGTATTGGATGTCTGGGTTCTTGCACATGCCGTTTTCTGTGGGTTCTTGAGCTTAAATTCCACTTCCCTCATTCTTAAGGACCCAATGAGTTGAAAAAGGAAGTCTTTATAAAACTCGTTATTTGCTTTTCCCTAAAAAGTGCCGAAAGTATTCCAATTAGGCCCGTTCACAAGGTGTCCTTGCAGATTTTCACACTGGATTTTTAGTCCTACAGTTCTTTAACAGAGTGAAGGTTGATTTGAACTGGTTTTGGCTCATCTTAAGTGCACAGAATGTGCATCTTGCCTGTATCAGTAGCTTCAGAAAGCTGTGCTTCACAAGCTAGGCAGTCAGACTGTGGAGATTTTGGACATTAGCACATGTTTTATATATAGAAGAGCTAGTGCGTTGCCATTAAAATAAATGGGCTTTATAGCTGCAGATGTTATCCCTTTGGTGCACCGAAGTGTCTCAGGACATTTTGTATCAAAAGAACCTGAAATGCTGTGTATATGGCTTAGCACCCATTCAACATTTGGAGGTCCAAGGTTTATATTCGCTTCCCTATCAGACCATTACTTCCTCCTCAGCTGGTGGGGACACCGAGACCACGTTTCCTGTGGCTGCTGTGGGGAAGTAGCCAGCTGATGTCTGCGTATTGTCCCTATGTCTGAAAACACAGTTAGGAAACCCTCTGTTTCTATTTGAGTCTGGCATGCTCTCTTGATAAGGATATATTTTGGTGGAAATTTTTCTGGTTTGGGGCCTCTAACAGCTCTTTTCCTGGGGGCCGTGTATAGTGTCTCTGCAGATATCAATATGAAACAACTTGTTGGCTCATTGGTTACTGTGTCAGTTGCTATTTCTGTTACTACACAAGAACTCATTGGAAAAGGCTGCTATAATAATTTTGCTATGTGAGGTCCAAGCCAGACTGAAAGGAAAGTGAGTGCTGTAGCAAAATCTCCAAAAGTTAGTGAAGGATTGAATTAATTGTTGGCTGCTTACTCCTGTTGTGGTGCAGTAGAAGAAATAAATCATGCTTCCATTATTTGGTAACATACAGATCTCCAACTTGGCCATTGATTTTATTGGACATTGCTCCTAAAGTTTCAAAGATTAATATTTGGACTTATGATCTTAGAGATCTATTTCAACCTTGATGATTTTATGATACGTATTTATTGTTGAATAATAATTGTCTAAAAGTATCAAGTGTATTTATCTCAAAACGTCATTACATGGTACAATCCAAGTATAACTAATCCAGTATGACTAATCCAGAGTGGGGAATAGCACTGAAGAGTATGCAACAGGTTTTAATATAAATGCAAAGCTATAGCAGAAGTGAAAGACTGTTTTCATTCAACTTATATACATTTACCACAGAAATTAAACAGTGGACAATAGACCACATGGAATAATTTTTTTTTTAATTTAAATTGCTGTGGGTCTGTACCTGTAGGAAAAGATGCACAAGCTTTTGGAAGTCTATGAGCGCCTGGGTGGTGAAGAGGATATTGTTAATCCAGCCAATGAGCTCATTAAAGAGGGACACATTCAGAAACTTTCAGCAAAGAATGGCACAGCACAGGATAGGTATTTATTCCTGGTGAGTGTTTTGGTTGCTCTTTTATTTTCAGGGTTGTGCTCAGGTTGGATGGGCCTTAGAGCATACTGGTGCAGTGGAAGGGGTCCCTTCTCACAGCAGGGGGTAGAATGATAGGCTTTAAGGTCCCTTCCAACCCAAACCATCCTTTGAATCTATGATTCTGTGATATGTTTTCATCTTCCTAAGCTTAAACACAAAAAGCATTCACCAGCTGAGCCCAACTCCTTCTGAGCAGCAGTTTTCTCTTGTAGCTTTTTCCTCAAGGATTTCCTTCTTTCTTCCATGCTGTGCCTTTGCTGATGCCTTGTCAGGCACAAAGGGGTCTTTTCCTTCTCCCTCCTCAGAGGCTGAGTTTTTGCAGAGTGCTACAGGAGGTGGTTTCTAGCCAAACCACCTTCCTGCAGAAGATGGCCAGCTCTTGCTGGGAGAAGAGCTCTTGGGCTTTCAAGGCAGTCAGATTCAGAGGGAGGGGCAGAAGGGAGAAGTGACTGGCTGACGTGTTTCTGTCTGCCCACTTCTTTCGGTAATGATCCATGAGCCTCACTTTCACCTTAAATCTCTTCTTGGGAACTGTCTCTCAGAGTAAAACACACCAGAGCCCTAAACTTTCACAGTGCAGGCTGTGTCCAGCATGTAACTGCCTAAATTAAACTCTTGTCTCATTGCAGTTTAACAGCATGGTGCTGTATTGTGTGCCAAAACTGAGGCTAATCGGCCAGAAGTTCAGTGTCCGAGAGAAGATGGACATTGCAGGACTGCAGGTTTGCATCTCTTCTTTTCCCTTTTTTAATGCTTCTTGATAACTTTGGATCCAAACACATAGCATTATATGAATGTAAAAATACAACAAAATTCTAAAATCCGGCTTTGGATCACTTTGGATCAATGAAGCTTTTCCACTACAAGAAGGACCTAAGGTGCTGGAGTGTGCCAAGAGAAGCACAACAGAGCTGGGGAAGGGTCTGGAGCACAAGTCTGATGAGGGAGCTGGGGGCATTTTGTCTGGAGTTAGGAGTGAGACCTTCTCGCTTTCTACAACTACCTGAAAGGTGGGTACAGCCAGGTGAGGGTTGGCTTCTTCTCAAGGGTGACAGGATGAAAGGAAGCGGCCTCAAGTTGCACCAAGGGAGATTTAGGTTGAATACTAGGGAATATTTCTTCACTGAAATGGTTGTCCAGGGAAATAGTGAAGTCACCACCTCCTGAAGTGTTCAAAAAACATGTGGATGTGGCACTTGAGAACATGGTTTTTTGGTGAATGTGATGGTGCTTCTTGTGATGGTTGGACTTGAGGATCTTAAATCTTTTCCTATCTAATGATTCTATGATTCTACCTCTTCTTGGGTTTTTTTGGTTGGTTGGTGTTACAAACCAGTTTAACACAGAAGGCCAAAGGAAACTAAGCCTCTGTGAATAAAATGGATCAAACCCAGAAAAGTTTGAAATATACTCCAAAACTTGATTAAAACCAAACAAGGTTAGATGTTGGTGCCAGAATAGTGATATATTTTATTTAATAGTGAAAGAGGCAAAGAGAAAGAAAGAAAGAGAAAAGAATGAAAGAAATAGAAAAAAAGGTGTGCATGGGTGGGGGAACAGGGAGAGGATGACAGGGGTTAGGTAGAAGCATATCACCCTTCCCAGGGTCCAACAACTTCTCATTGCTCCCCTCCATCTGCTCTGCTTGGTGATGAGGGTCTCCCTGCCACTCATCGCTGAAAAGTATGGAATCTAGTGGATTAATAAAGTGGTTTGGGCCAGTGGAGTGCCCACGTGCCTCCCCCGGGTGGGACAAGTTTGACACTGTCCTTTGCAACACTATGGATCTGTTGCATCATCTCTGGTGCAGGATATGGGGATCCCTTTTGGAGGTCTTTCATGGGCCATGACTCTGCTGTCCTTCGTGTGAATGGGACTTTTCCCGGGGTGACAGGACCCACAGCTGAGCTCCTCTGAAGAGCAGAGGATGGGCGTTCACTGCTCTGACCAGAGCCTTTTTATCACACATCCAAAACCTTCACTCCCCACCCTTTGGTGTGAGGTCTGTTCTAGCCTGGCTGCTGATAGCCCCGGGGCTGTGGCCTCCACCCCGAAGGTGCTAAGCTTGATCCCTCCGTGAATGTATTCTTCTCCCCTGAGTCACTTTATCTTATTTTCATCAATGAGCAGTGTAGGGCTCCATTCAGGGTTTTGGTGGTTTTCTCTGCAGTTTTTGTACAGTTTTGCTGTAACAGGGAAAAGTCTTTCATGAAGATGTTTAAGACTTAAATTATAACATTTCAGTCTGCGACAGTTGGGTTTTTAAAATTTTTATACAAATCATTCAAAGGGGAGCAGAATAAGAATAAATGGTGGCTATGTGACATGTTTGGATTGAGAGCCTTACCTTGTCCCCTGGCTGGCACAGGAGCCACCTTCTCCCCCTACTGCTGTATTAGTCTGCTTGGTGATATGGACCCAAAAGTTTTGTAGCAAGACAGGTAACTATGGAAACAGTCCCTTATTTTTTTCTACTTCTATACTTTATTCCAAATGATCCTTTTGACTAAGCATTTCAAAGAATGACTGTATTTGTAAGTCATTAAAAATGTTGGAAAGACAAGATCAATGAGTAAAAAGCTGATGTGCTTTTTACAGGTCCAAGAAATTGCCAAGCAAAATGTGGCTCATACATTTTCCATAACAGGAAAAAAGAGATCATTGGAACTACAAGCCAGGTACTTATTCTGTCTTTAAAGATCTGTGATTATGTGTGGAGAAATTGATCTACAGGCTGTGCTAGTGTGACAGAGCTTTAAATCACGAGGTGAGCAGCAGAGGTGGGTGTAAGAGAATCAAAGGTGGGTGTAAGAAGTCAGTGTGTTGATTGCATTATAGAATGCTTACAGTGTTTATAGTAGTGCTTGTAGGGCCCACTATGTAAACAATTCAGATATTTTTGGCACTTGGTAATAATTACTGTCAATAATTATCAATAATGTTTATAAAACAGTGCATAGCAAAGATAAAATCTAATGGATATAAGTAGAATGATGATGTTTTCTCTATTTTTCTTTTTTTTTTAACAGGACAGAAGAGGAGAAGAGGGAATGGATTCATGTTAGTACAAATCACCAATGATAAGGAGGGCAATCACCATGCAGGCAGCATTTGAAATCATTGTTTTGGAGTTCTGGGGCTGTACAGGGAAGCTGGGTGGGCCAGTCTGGTGGAACTGCTAATGGAGAAGTGTGGAGCTGAGTCAGGGTCCCAGTGCTGACCAGGTAGCCCCAGAAAGCATCTGGGGACTCCAGCTGGGCTCCCCTTTCCTGCATTCCTTAAGCCCAGTATGAGAAGAGACTGAGGCATCAGACCTTGTATATTCTTCCAGTTTGACTTGTAGAGACACTATCTGATGGCAGTCAGTTTTTAACTTAAACAATAATAGGTTTAACACCACCACTGAAGGTTTTTAAGTTTCCCTTTCATTTATTCAAGTGTATTTAGTGTATCACCAAATGATAATCCTACCCATCTTCCTATGAGAGAATATTTTTGGTGATGCTTCTCGTCTTTGCTGACATCTTTGTCTCAGGTCATTCAAGCCACAATAGAAAAGCACAAACAGAACAGTGAGACCTTCAGAGCTTTCAATAGCTCTTTTTCACAAGAGGAGGAGCATCTTCCTGATTCCTCAGTAAGTACCAGTGCTTTGTTCTCCTTTGCCAGAACAGTTTTACCAACAAATAAGACTTACACAGCTAACTTTAAAATAGTGGAGTCTTGTTCTGGATTTTTATGTGACATTACAGGCAGTCATCTCCATTTCTCTGGCTCTCAAGTGTGTATCAAAGTTATTTAGCCATGCAGATACAGAATAAATTATCAGGACAATTCAGTGCCAGAGACCCATCAGGCATGCTTTCCAGGCTGCTGGCTTTTTTTAGCAGAACAGGTATAATTCCTCAATGTTATGAGTCCTTAGCAGTCTGGAATGTTAGTTGTGTCCCTGGGAGATTTTGTTCATTACTTTTCCCCATCTTGTCAGAGATGCATTTTGGGATTATTTCTTTAATGTTATTTTATTATTATTTAAAATATCTTAAAGACTAGGAAGGAAAATTATGCATTTTAAAAGGATCTTAAAATGCTGTCTTAGAGATAGTAAATATATTTCAGAAAAATATTATTCATCTAGATGTGTAAAATAGTCTTGAAAGTTTATTGTTTCTCTACAGCCATAAGGTATCACTCTGTGTTGTGTTTGCTAGGAATTTTGTTTTAGAAGTATTCATGTCAGGACAGTATCTCTCCATTCAACTTGCAAATGATGGTGATAACCTTAGCCATAGGCATTTGCTACAAACTAAAGAGGAATGGGGCCTGGGAGAGCAAAATATTTAGGAATGTCATACAATGCTGCCTGTGACTTTATGACTTCATGCATGGTAGATCTTGGAGCAGAGGGAGAGAAGGTCCATCTGCAGAGACTGAACTTCGGGAGCTTTTTATCTTCCCCCTCCCCTGCCTCCTAAACTTCTTATTTAGGGTTTTTTTTGGTTTTGTACCTAACCGTTTTTGACATCTCTCTTTGGTGAGATTTGGTGACTCAATAATCTGGATATTTTATCTGCCTGATTTCCCAGGGGCCTCAGGAGAGATGTTGGATATGCCTTTCATCCCAGCATAATCAGATTGACAGTGAAGATCTTCTCAACACTCCATAGAGTCTAGAATCCTGCTACTGATAGCAGCCAGCAATGAGCCATTTTCAGAATCTGGCATAGTTTACTTATCCTGAACTATTAATCAGCTAAAAATACCTGGGAAAAAAAATAGAAAATAATCAATTTGTGCCTATATTTTTTAGTTAACTCATGGCTGCATTCAGAGCCAGGATGCTTTGATGGAAAAAAATCTTTTGCCTAATAAGCAAACTAACAAGCACACTTCTTTCTATGCAATTTAGACACAGCATCTGGTCAAATTCATTATTATTATTATTTTGCTTTGTAACTTCAATTTTATTTTTCTTATGTGTTCATGGTGTAGCCACATATTTATACTCTATTCTCCATAAAAGCCAAGCAGAGGAGGAGTCTGGTTTATCCCTAGCTGTGATATTAATGCAGTCTATACTGCAATTTCTTTAATGCCAGAATACTAACCTGCATTTTTAGGACGTTAGCTTCTCTAGATAATCAGCTTTGAAACTGATGTCACAGTTAAATGTGACAGAAATTGATGTCCGTTAAAATGAGCTGGATGTATTTCTGTAAGGAAAACTGGACAAATACTGAGCATATTCTAACTGAATACACTGCGCTGGGTAGCATCCACCAGACACATCTTCTATGGAATACTGGGCAGCAACTTTAGAGAAAAAAGTGACCCTTTTTTGCTCTCATGAGTCAAGAAATATATTGCACTCATGGATTCCTGGCTGGATCTGTAACAGCTACTAGAAATTAGCCTGTAAAAAAGAGTCTAATTGGTTTTTTCCTATCTTTGGCCTTACATTTTCTCTGTTATAGTGCTTAGGACTGGTTGCAGTTCATGACCAGTGCATGCAACTCAGTGCTTGCGTTTCCCTGCTCACTCACATGAGCTCATACCAGCATTTTGGGTTGGTGTCAGTCTGAAATCTGCCTAGAGAAGACTTGAGGTTTCTGGGAAGTGCAGAGATCTGAAATTTTACCTACTCTTAAGATTATGCCTGTGCAGGTCTTCAGCAACTAATGAATTCTCACCTGTCAGGAAGGGAATATTGAGTGTCATTGCCAATCAGTGCCAAGCAGGGTAATGATCTTTTTTAAAAGTTTTTTTAGAAAGCTTTCAGGTTCTTTTGTGGTTTAGCTCCTCCATTTTCACCTGCAGCATTTCCAGGCTGTATGAAAGGTGTTTTTAAAGCCATCTAAAAATGTTCCCAGGGAAAAGGACCTCTTTCACCACTGCTTCATCTCAGAAGAATTGGAGGCTCCTGGTGTGGTGACGGACCCAGTTTGTGCAATCTTGGAAGGCTGGCAAGGAAAGGTGCTGCAGAGAGCTGAGTTTTGTGGAAGTGGCATCCCTATGATTTGAGATTGAGAATGCTTCTGTTAGTTAAACCATGAATACTAGATGCTGTATCATCATTATTTCCCTCCGCTGTTTCTTTCCCCATAGATCTGGGGTGGTTCTGACAAACATGTCAATAACTGTATTCTGTGAGTGGTAATGGTAATGTAACAGGGAGAAGCCCTTTTGAAATATTTTCCAGGTAAGAGTAGAGAGTATTTGATTTTTAGCTCATTATTCCAAATAAACAAATGGACATGGGGGTCTGAATAGGCAACTGGAGAAATTTACTCTTTTCCCTAAATTTTCTGGGGGTTTTCTCAAGCTCTTCTTCAAACCCTGTTTTTTTTCCACATTTTTCTTTTTCCAAGTCCCATCACAGCACACATACATCCTTCCACTAGGCAGAGTAAAACCCTGGGTTGATTAAGATTTCAGTGAAAAGAACCCCCCTTGCAGAGGACTGAGGAACAGATGATGTGAACACTTTAGGGTTGCTGGGTTTTTGCAGAGGCAGAAATAGCTGGTTAGAGCTGAGTAGTCATGCTTCCCTTAATTCAATCGAATTCCCTGAGGAAGTGCTCTAGGATGACACAGCCCTGGCCAGGGGATTCATTTGCTCCTTTCCCTGTTTTAAAGAGTTGATTCATTGTATTAGAATAGAAATAGATCCAATGAGGCATCAGAATAAATAGCTCTTCAATTTTGCCACTTAAACAGAGATTAAACCGTCTTTCTTTAAAATTAAATGATGCCAGAGTGCCAAAATACACTGGCCATTTGGATAATCTCAAGAGATGTTGTCTGATTGGCAAAGGAAGAATGATCTATGGGAATAACAAGAGAATTTATCACTAAGAATCTAACAGTTTGAGAACCTGGTGTAAACTAGCAAACTCCCTGTAAATTAATTGCAGATAAGGTGGTTTTCCTTCTTTTTTAGAATGTAGCCTATGATTTTGGTACTCAATGTACAAATGTACATTTGCCTTCTGTATGTATTGAATATATATATATATATGGCGTACATGTGTACATAATGAATATTAAATATGAACTCTATAGGAATATATATACATATACAAGCATCTATGTGTATTTAATACATATACATCCCTGTCATTGAATAAATGGAGATGCCACTTCGCATTTATTTAGGATTGAGATGTATTGTGAAGAAGAGAAACTTAACTGAGTGGCGTTTTGATGGAGTAAATTTCCTTCCTCTCAGAATCAAGTGCCTTCACAGAGCCCTTGCTGGCAGGCTCTGATAGAGAAGTGCCCTTCAAGCCATGGCACTGGCTTTCTGCAGCATGTGGGAGACAGGCACAGATTGCACCCAAAGGCATGTTGGCAATTCAGTGCCATCTGTAAAATCCTCCACATCAGAGTTCAGCCCATATTTGAGGGTGGCTGAGCCCATGTGTGACATGTGCACCTGGGCTAGTGGAAGGTGTCCCTGCTCATGGCAGGGGGCTGAAACAAGATGAGCTTTAAGGTCCCTTTCGACTCAGACCATTCTATGATTCTGTGATCTGATTTTATTAATTAAAGTGTGCTCATAAGCAAAGAGTTGAGGGACTGAAAGCAAACTCTTTTTCTTTTCTATTCCCCTGCCCTGCCCTTGTTTTTCTTTTTTTCTTTCTTCCATGTTTAATATATTTGATGAAGAATGTCCATGTTGAAACTGTTCTGTGTAATTCTGTTTCTCCTCAGATAGCCAGCACCAGCTCAGTGGAATCAATGCCAGGAGCAGATGGTGGTGGTGCATTAGGAGGGGTGAGTAATTGAGTAATTCGAAGCTAATACTTTGGTCAGAGCAGTGTTGGAAGGTGGGTTACATTTCTTTTGTAGCAGGAAAAAATAATCATACTTCAGTATAGGTTTATAGGGTTTCTGTCCTGCTATCTGTGGCCTCAGCTGTGCTGTCATTAGTTTCCTGGCTAAGTTATACACATAGCTACTTGCCATTTGCAGCATCAGAGAATTTGAATGCTCCTCAGGTGTGTCACAAAAAACAGGAAATAAACTCTCCAACCAGTTTGCTGGGTTAGACAGGTGACATTACTTTATTAACAGTGCTGGATGTGTGTGGGTTTTTCCTTTAAGCATGCTCAGACTTCTTAAAGCGCCATAACTTGTTCAATAGCGGGTATATGCTACACGCCCATCAGAGCTGGTTCCTTCAGTTTGTAGCACTGGGTTTGGAGAGGGGGACGTTTGTGTCAGCTTTTTTTGTTTGGTTTTTGTTGGAATTTTTGGAGAGTTTTTTTGTTTGGTTGGTTGTTTTTGTATGCACGTATTTAAATTGTGATAGGTAGCTACACTGATTGCTTAAAAGGAAAGGGCAAAAAGATACCAAGAAATCTATCTGATTAATGTTGTTGCATTGTGTAACTCAGGATTTCATCTCCAAAATTGGAGTAACACTTCTTCCATAGTATGCTTTCCAGCATGCTAGTGCAGAGGAAGAGATGATAATACTTTCTTATATGTCTGGCCTGTAAAACATTGACTGCCACAGAAGCAAAATATACTTTCAAAGGTATTACTCATTTTGCTCAGTAAAACAGCTATGACTGCTACTGAGTCAAACTCAAGTGTCTGAGTCCTTAACAAGGTCTATTTTTTTATCATTCTTACCTCTCTCTTCTAGATTAAAAGATTTTCAGGAAATGCCTAGAGTCAGTTGAATTTACAGAAAATTAGCCTCAACAAGAACAAACAACCACGTGCTATAGGATGTTCTGTATTAACATGATGATTTTAGTAAAAAAAGAGCCATTCAGCAGCTCCTCCAGACCTCTGGCCAAGCTTGGAACCTTCTGGTAGAGTGCAAAACTGTTAAACAAGCCAGCAACCTGACCTATACAAAAAACAAGTTATAAGTGTCTGTGATTACTGTGCTCCATGCTGGTTGTTTTTTGTTCTCACTTCATATTTAACAATTATTTCTTTATTTATCAAGAAATGCAACAATTGTTTCTTTATTTATAGTCAGTTTTGTGATTAGTGTTTTGTGCCTTGAATTACAGAAGCTGTATTTAGTGAGCTACTCAAAAAAACCTCCAATGTTTTATAGTATTAACAAACCCAAAGCCACATAAAAATTTTGGTTGTTCTTAAGTATTTTTGGGAAATATAAATTTTATTTGGAATTAAATAAAAAACTTGTATCTTTTTAGTTGATTATAAATAGTTGTGTAGTTGTTATAAATCTTGATATGTTAAGTAATTTTCCTTAAATCATGTATTTAAAGAAAAATTTAATTCCTGAGACAGAAATTTCTATCCTGAGATAGAAATAAAAATGGAGTTGATCAAAAAGACAAAGTTTAAAATAACCCAAATTGTGTAGTACTGATCCTGGGCTCTAATTTTGCTAAAAATGGATAATATCAATGAGAATAATGAATAAAAATGTTAGTTTCAACCTCAGAAAATATTAATTTTTTGCGCTGACATCCATTTAGTAACAGCTCAGTGAGAGCACAAGCAATACATCGTGTGCTCAACATCTTCACATGCAAACCACTTGGTGGTAGTGGTGGCCAGCAAACTGGCACAGCAAAGCCTCCCTGTGCTTCCCCAGCCTGCTTGAGAGGCTTCTGGGATTTTCTTCAGCATTTGCATAACCAGGCAAATAAATCCTGCTGGAGGAAGGATCACCTGCTTGTCCACAGCATCGTGGTGCCTCTTTGCTGAATTGTCTTGCTGCTTTGCACTGCTAGTGCAGGTTGTGCTCAGACTTCTGTGTGCAGGAGGAAATATGAGCCTGTGGAAAATATCTTACACATAGTCTTGCATGTATAGTGTTGGCATGTAGAGAAACAAACTAAAATATTACAAAGTACAAAATATGCTGTATAATTAAAAATTTTTCACTTATAGTAAGCATTTCCAGAAGCACTTACTGATGTTCTATCCCATTGTGGGTTGCTCCAAGTAGTTAGTTTATAAATGGAAAGTACACCTGTAAGAGCATAATGAGAAGGAAAAGAATTAAAACTGCTTTGTAGCTCATGTGTCTGCTCATGTAAGAGTCTCATCAGACTGTATTTGTGAGTTACATGAGCAATATTTGGGCTGAATTTCTGCCTGCTGGTCCAGACAGAATGAAATACCTGGCACAGAGAAGCCCTGGATCCCTGGCAGTGCCCAAGGCCAGGTTGGACATTGAGGCTTAAAGCACTCTGGGACAGTGGAAGGTGTCCCTGCCATGGCAGGGTGGCACTGGATGGGCTTTGAGGTTGCTTCCACCTCAAACCATTCTGGGACTGTGTGATTCTCCAACTACATAGCAAGTAATAAATAATGGTAACAGCAGTCTCCTAAGCCCACTGTTTTTCTTGCTATTTCTACCAGCTTTTTGGTGATTCTTCCCTGCATTTAAGAAGCAAATGGAGGCTGCATAGTTCACTAAGTTCAGATCTCTGCTCACCTAAGAAGGCCAGCCACAGGCCATCCTCTTGCAGTCACATGAGTTGTACCTCTTGCAGGGATATATGCTATTTTTCCACCAAAATTTTAAAATTGGAGGAAACTCTCAGGATTTGGAGATTTAAATGCAGCAGAGTAAAAGCAAATTGGCAGTCAAAACAGCCTAGTCTGAAAGTAGATCCTGGCTCTGAACAGATTTTATGTGATTTTTCCTGTCAGACTCAGCAGCTTCAAAACAGAGTTGGGTCTATTGAGAAAGATGAGAAATATGGCAATTATTCAAGCTCATTAGTATCAAGATGCTGAAGTAAGGACAGCTCTGTGTTAGCACCCCTTTTAAAAGGCATCAGCAGTAAATAAAGTAGCTTATGTAATAAAGGACACAGTTGCAAAGTGACCGTTTAATTTATCTAGGATGAACAACGTGAGCTACAACGCATGTCCTTGTTTGCTATTCAGTGTCAGCAGTTAAATAACATATTATTGAAAAAGTCTTCTATAATAGCTCACTGGAATTTGCTAAGTAATAAAGATTTTTAAATTTTTATTATCTTTTCTGCAGCTACAATAGTAATGTTTCAAACTCTCATGTTCTTAGTGTATTCTTACAATATTGACAAATAATGTGAAATATTGCTGGCATTCATCAAACACGTAAAGATATATACACAGCACCTTGTATTTTTGTAATCTGCGTGTTGGCATGTTAATCATAGAATCATGGAGTGGTTTGGGATGAAAGGGACCCTTAAGATCATCTCATTCCAACCCCCACCATGAGCAGCGACACTTTTCACTGGACAGGGTTCCTCAGAGCTGAATCCAACCTGGCCTTGAACACCTCTAGGCATGGCAAGTCCAATTAAAGCTGCATCCAGTAATGCTGTTCAGTTTATCAGGAAATTGTGCAATTGGATCTGCTGAGTGACTTTAGGTACTGGCTTGGATTTCGAGGCTAACCTTGCCTGGCCACAGCAGATAGTGCAGGTCTCTGGTGTGGGTGTCCCTGCCTTCCTGAGGAGCTTTATGCTTCATCTTGGGCTGGGAGGCCCAAGAATCTGGCCTAAGAAAACTCCTAAATTAAACTTTTGAACTTGGGTGGTGCAAAGTCCACTCCCAACACCATTCACTTCTTCAGTCAAGCCATTTTCCCCAAAATCTTCATATCTCCTCCCCACCAAGGGAGGGAAGTTTACACCACACTCACAAAGTCAATCTGTACCTTGAAAAAGGAAGAAGAGTTGAGTGCTGGAAGGGAAGCTTTTCTTGAGAGGTCCACCTTGGCCATTCCTCCACCTCCTCACTGACAGACAAGGAGAGGAGTTTTCTCCATGGTGCTCAGGAGATGAGTGGGCAGAGATGGGCTCAGACCACATAATGTCCTCCTGAGGCCCCTGATGGTTGAGCCAGCCAGCCCTCCAGCTAAGGCAAGCAGCAGAATCATGAAGATTCTTTCCTAAAATGGTGTGAACCCCAAAGAGGATCTTTGTCAGTAGAACTCTTATGTTTTATCATTATTTTTTTAAATCATGTACTTGTACTTTTAATTTCAGAGTGATTCCTCTAGGAAATCTTCCAAATCCAAGCGAGACAAGGAAAAACAGTCTTGTAAGAGCTGCAGCGAGAGCTTTAACTCCATCACGAAGAGGCGGCACCACTGTAAGCAGTGTGGGGCAGTAAGTATCCCAGCACACTCAGCTCTTGAGTTTCTTCTGCAGAGACCATTGAAGACAATTTTTTATCTTTTTCAGTGCAGGCACTAAAAGACATTCTGGTTCATGGCAAGTAATTGTCAGATCAGGTTTTTCCACTTGGGTATCGGGGGGAAAAGAGCAAAACTGGTGCCAGGGTCCTAGTTTGTGCTTGTTTAATGGCAAATTCAGTGCCTCAGTGGATAGAAAGAAAGGGGGTGCTTTTCCTGTGGGTGGGTGTGTATCTGGGGGAAGGGGTCATTGTTTGTGGAAGCAATGGCCTTAAGACAGCTTCACCCAGACAGCAGCTCTTCTAGCATGAATAGCTGAACATGCAATATTAAAGGTGGGATTAAGCAATTAGCATCCAGAGAAGGACAACAAAGATGGCAAAGTGAGCAAAGCCATGTGAGGAGCAGCTGCGGGCACTGCTTTTCAGCCTGGAGGAGAGGAGACTGAGGGGAGACTCACTGGGGTCAACAACTTCCTCTGAGGGGAGGAGGAGGGGCAGATTCTGATCTCTTTCTAGTACCCAAGCAAATGGCCTGAAGTTGTGTCAGAGGATGTTAAGGTTGGGTATTAGAAAGAGGTTCTTCCCCCAGAGTGTGGTCAGGCACTGGAACAGGCTCCTCAGGAAAGCAGTCACACCAAACCTGCCAGAGCTCCAGGAGAGTTTGGACAACACTCTCAGGCACAGGGTGTGACTCTTGGGGATGCCCTGTGTGGAGCCAGGAGCTGGACTTGGTGATACTTGCAGTTTCTTTCCCACTCAGCATATTCCATGATTCTGTGTTTCTTTCCCTAAAGAAAGGTTGTATAAAAGTGGTTTCCTCCTGCTTGAAAAACCAAAGAAAATTTGTCCCAGAGAGGCAAGGCTAGCTTACTGAAGGCTCTTAGCCACCTCCCCTAGAGCCATTTATTGATGACTGAATTCCCTTTCTTTTTTTTCTGTAAATCATAACTATAGCCAAGATGAGATGGATTGCTGCAAGATGACTTGACACCTCATTCAGTGTTCCTAATGTAACTAAGAGCAATGCTATTTAAATAACATTAGTCATTTGAAATAGAGATAAGTTTTCGCTGCAGAGAGATCTACATGTATAGTTAAGGTATTTAAAGAAACCTCAGTCTCAGCAATTGAAATTAAACTGCTGTAGAGGAGGCATTTTTACCCTGGAGTGGGGATTTTCAACCTTCTGGTTTGGTTTTATTAATAATTGCTTAAGTCATGAAATACATTTCTGGGGGTTTAAAATATCCCATTGCAAAGTCAATATAACTAAAGAAATGTAATAATGGCTTCCCCCAGGAGCAGAGAGATAACAAGAATTACATCATTAATACTTTATTTTTAAACCATTGTTTGTTGTGCAATGCCTTGTGGTGTGACAATAGCATTTGAATTGAAGAAGTTAATTTGTCTCAAGGAAAGACTATCATGTTGCTAAAAATACTGTCTTGCTTTTGTTTGGGTAACATGTCCTGAGTTAAGGCAGTCCTCTTCATATAGTAAACATATATGTGTGCTGCAGGTTTGTGGTCATTATTGTACAGAAATTCAGAATGGATGTCCATCAGGCTGACACCCTAGTAACAGTTTCTCTCCCTGGAGCAGGTGTATTAGAGACAAATTTTTAGCATGAAAACAGGTTCTGGAGCTGCAGATCCAGCATTCTTTCCAAGCACTAGTTCCTTGGGCCCAATGTGCCACTGCATGCTCTTGGCAGCTGAGGCAGACAAATAATTTTTAATGGATAATATATTGGACTATGTTCTTAAAATAGTTGTTGCTTTCTGGATTCCTCAGTTCTCCAGGGTATCCTTGATTGATGAGGAATGTCAGCCACTTTCACTCTCAAAATCAGTCCTTCTTAGACCATTAGAGAGCACTAATTGCTTAACTTAAGCTCTTTTTGACTTATAAAAGCTTATATGAAAAGACAAGAAAAGCAAACTTGAATGATGTTAGTCATACAGTATTTCCCTAAAGACGTAAGTTTTCTTTAATTTGGTATTTTGGTATATGGCAGGGATCACAAACACATCAATTATTAATGGAGGTAGATATTGTGAATATTATATTGGTCTCTCTATCTTACATTTACATTAACTTTTGTAGGATTTTGCTTTACTAACAACCATTCTGCAAGTCAATTTCTTTGATAAAGGGTTGTGTTTTAAACATGGCTGATTAAACACCACCTGTCTGTTACAGGTGATCTGTGCAAAATGCTCCGAGTTTAAGCCACTTGCAGATAACAGCCGCCATAATCGAGTGTGTAAAGAGTGTTTCCTGCATCTCCCAGCAAGCCCCTGCAGCCCTGGGGTGGAAGCAGTTGGGGAACAGAAGAAAAGACTAACTGCAGAGGTACAGTCTTTGGCTGAGAAGCTTTGTGAGGCTCTCTCTTTCTTTAGTGTATGTATTAAAAACTAATCAAATTGGTTTTCTTTTCTACCCCACCATGGCATTTAATCCTCTGACCTATAGCTCTCATTGAACACGCCTGCAACCAGGATGATGTTTGTAGATGGTGAGCGTTCATCATAAGATGCTGATCACACAGGGATGCATATAGGTTTGGCAGCTAAGCTTCAGCTTCCAAACTTACAAAAAGGAAGGAAAACCCTCTGAGTTCTTTTTATTATGGTGTATTTCCAATCTTGATCTGTACGCAGCAACTATTCAAAAAATAAGATCTGTTTTATCGCTTTTAATTCCATGTAGCAACTCTGTTGCTTGGGGGCTTTGTCAGCTTTGTACCCAAACATGTCCAAGATCTTGGCAACAGAGTGGGGTAAAACTGCAGGTTCATCTTGCCCTACCCTGAGCTGCCAGGTCTGCAGAGTGCAAAGGAAGTTCTGGATCCGGAACCTGACCCCATCAAAACCTTTACATAGGGTATCAGATATTCCCCTCTGCAGCAGGGGGTTGGAATGAGATGGTCTTTACAGTCCCTTCTGACCCACACCATTCTGTGATTCTGTGATATCTGCTCCAGCTGTGTCTACAGATGATGAGCTCTTCATGGGTGCCAATACAGTCTGTGGTATCTCATGACAAACTTTGCAGCACTGTTTCAGTAGAAAAAGTTTGGGGTGCATACCTGTACCTACACAGGAAAAAGAGAGCCTTGTTCATCTGAAAAGCCGAGAGGCTAACCACTGAAATGTGACCCGTTGCTTTATTTCAGAAAGCAGATCGAAGCAAAAAGCTGTAAAAACCCAAGGAGAAGTGTAATTTTTTCCCTCCTCTACTCAGGCTGCTAGTTTTTTTGTTAAATCTTCAAAGGATAAGGTAAAATGCAAGAAAGCTGGTGTATAGAAAGAAAATATCAGTCAGGCTTTTTCTTTCACTTCTATTTACATTAAACTTTTTGACAAGCTTAGTAGCAGCTGAGGAGACTGCCACTTAACAAATGTTATTAGCAGCTGCCAGAAATCTTCAGGAGACTTCTGTGCAAATCAAAATGCAAACAGGAATTTTGATTTTCTTTGCTTTCTATCAGAACACAACAATTTCTTCCAGTCTTTTTTTGGACTCTGATTTGGCTCCATCCATGCACAAGAGTATCTGTTAATAAACCTTTTGCATTAATCTGAAGTAATCTCCCAGCCTACTTTGCTAAGCAAGAAATTATCTGCATCATCTTAATTACCATTCTCAATTTACTGGGTGGAAGTTGAATTTAGCTTCATGTCTGCTGGGAATGGTGGTTCAGCCTCTGCCTCTGTTACATGGAATCATGCTATTTCTTAATTGTATATAATAATTATTAATTTTTATTTGGTTATGGCCTATCCAACATTTGCCCTCAAGTGTCATTTGACTCTGCACCACTTGAGTATTTTATATTTAATTTTAAGTGTTTTGCACACCTAAACATAAATGGAAGCAGCTCTGGTTGTTTGGTTTTTTTTCCTTCATCCAGAAGCAAAGCATCTTTGCAGCTGAAAACAGCCTCTTCAGCAGCTACCTCCAGTTCCTTGAAAAAGGGAAGGCTTGGTACAAAATGTGGGTGACCATCCCGAAGAGTGAACCTCTTGTTCTGTATCTGCAAGGAAGCAGCCAGGTAAGATGGCATTCACAAGGGTTAACACACAGGAAAAGAAAAGCATAAGTTTAAATATGTCAAGCTGAGAAATGGGTCAAAGGATTTGGCTTGTTTCAAGAAGAGAACTGAATTTCCAATTCTGGATATGGAACAAAGGCTCAGAGTTTAGATTATCTTGTTACCTGTACTTACTGCTGATAGAGTTGTGAGCTCATTGCTTTTCCATTCAAAATTTTTGCAATAAAAAGGGGACAAAACAAGTATAATTTGGTTATCCTTTAGCTTTTTTAAGGTTTCAGACAGGTTTCAGTCAAGGGTTTTATTACTCTTTCATTAGGGAAAGCACTTTCCTGTTAAATATATAGAACAGCAAAGGAGGCTGGATATTGCAATTGCTGGAATTGCTGGTTCAAGTTTTGTTTTTGTTTTTTTTTAATCTAGTTCTGGGTTGATGGGATAGAGGAATTTGTGAAAAGGTAGATGTTCTTCAGCCTGAAAAATTATAAAGCTCCTTGTCATAGCATCATGGGGTTTTATCTTTACTTGAAATACTTACACTGGTAAGAGTTTTTTATCTCTAAATGTACTATTGAAGCTAACTAGCATTTGTGTGTGGCGAAAGTAAAGGGATAGAAACATCTATATCTAAACTAGAAATATCTGTCATGCTTCCTTAGCATTGAAGAATGACAATGCTGAAAGGAGATCCCCATAGCCAGTTTTGCACTTGGCATTTGGCATATTTATACACAGTTTTATTTTATCTTCTGTGTGGGATGAAAAAAGGAATGGAACTGAATTCAGCTAGCAATTACCCTGCTGTAGTTGTAGTGATAAGAAGGTTTTCTTTTTATTAGCATCTGTTTGTGGCTAGGAACAGTCAAGGAAATCAGTTTTCCCTGTGATTTTATAAAACATTTCAGAGACTTTGGGCCCCACCTGACAGTCATGTAAAGCCATAGATGGAAGCTGGAGGAACTTCTCTGCCTCAGTTGCTGTGTACTTTGCCCATGTCCTGCCAAATCTTGAGCCTTTGCTGATACTATTAATAAGATCTTTTTTTAGGGAAAAAGGGTGCCTCTGGCACTAATTGTCAATTTTATGACAGTTAAATTTAGTGGTTAGTGTCCTCAACTATTTCAGGGATGAGATAAATCTCCCAATAAAGTGCCAAGAAAGCAAAAGGACAAGGTAATTTATCTTACATTCCAAAACTAGGATTTACTGTCAGGAATGAGACTAAACAACAAAAGTTAGGCCTCTTTCTTCAAGGGCCTGCTATTCCCATTTGTATACTTCATTTTGCATCCAACTGCATGAAAAAATTCAGAAGCAAGTCTTATTTCTTGATATTAATCCAACATTCTTGTTAATTCTGGTTTACAATAGGATACACTAGACTTCTGAGGAAAATCTCTTCCAGAGCTTCATTCAGTCTGAATGTCTGGAATCAGCTGGGAGCCACTCATTTGCTTAAATATTCTTTTCCCAGGCACAGTTCTGTTTTGCACAATCACCTCCATGGATCTCACAGACCTCTTTAGACCTGCAAAGAAGCATTTCATTGCCTGAGATGTGTCTTTTGGGAATAATATTGCCAACAATAGTATTAAAGGTCTTGAAACATAAAGCATGACTTTAGAAGTTTGAAAGTTGGGGGATTATTGTTAAGAAGAACAGAAAGTATAGCTGCCTCTTGGGAAGAAGGAGCAAACCAAGCTGAATCTGGAGCTTTGGATACTGTGAAAGCTTCTTCCTCTGCACCCCTGGCCCTCACGCCAAAGAAGGGAGGCTAGTCCAGGTAGAAACATGACTCACAGATTTAAAATAGCAAGGAAACTGCTCTTTTGCTTTAGACCCTTGTTCCAGGAAAATTAATTAATCCTCTGATGTTCGCTGTTCAAGTCTTGCATAAGGCTTTATGCATGAGGATTCCCAGCTTATTTCGGTTTGGGAATCATACCAGTTTGATTTATCCTCAAATGGAGTCACAATTAGTACAGCTGTTTGTCTTATTTATCTCAGTGAAATTGTAAGAGTTTACTTATGGGCAAAGACCACTTCAGTTGTAAGGAGCATCAGTTTTAAGATAAATTAGTCTTGTCTTTTCAAGGGCTCCCCCTGGACCTTCTGCTCTTGCTGGCCTTGTAAAATGCACAGCTGCTTGCAAAGCTCTGACATGAACTTACCTGAATGAGATGTGCAAAGTTAAGGCTTTCAGCCTAGCTGGAAAAGTAATGGATTTTGAAGAAATATGAAGGGTAAAACTAGTATAGCTAGAGCTAGTATATTTATGTATATATCAGATCAAACTTGATCCAAGAGAAAATTTTCTTTTATAAAGAAGAAAAATCTTCCATTCATCATGTAAATGTGATTTACTTTTAGAAAATAAGGGAGAAGCTGAGTTTGAAATTGAGCTCAGGGTTTTTGAGAAGCTTTTTTTTTTTTGCTTGCCTGTTGATCCTGTTTAGTAGAAGCTTTACAGCACAAAATTCTGCCTGCCCTTTTTTGGTCCTGAAGATCTTTGCATCACATAAGTCTCTCAATAACTTCTGTAAGGTTGAGGTTAGATGATGAGTTGATAAAGAGTGGAGTTTAGGTAGAAAGAAACAGGGATTATCTAAGCCCATGCAGAAGTTGGAGGGGGAAAATGCCATTGGTGGATCACTGTTGGCTAAGGGAGCTTATACATGGCAAAGAGCTGTGGAGTGCAAGAGGCATGTCTGTATGCAGGGGTGCCTGAAACAGAACTGTGTGTATGGTGGAACTGAGTTGTCTGTTCCCAAATCTTAAACCCTGGGTGTTGCAATGACTGTAACATAGCAATAAATACATGCTGCTGTAATGACCTAGATAAATAACCTATTTTGTTGTGCTGCTGAGAGTCAGGATGAGTCCACAGGGCTTGTGATTGCTGACAATATTACACATCCACTAGATTTTTATCTATCACTCACTCACTATCAGAGGAAAATTATTGTAATCAGCCCTAAAGTGAAGCTCTTTCAGCACTGGGTATTTTGGTTTGATTAAATACTAGTATCATGCAGTCGTACTATGCTGCACGCAGAAATATTTTTTTAAAAATACAGTCCAACCAGCCAAATCGGTAGGCTCTTAAAACTAAAACATTAATTTCATCTTTCCTGTAAGGCCTGTAAATCCTACTTACATGCTCAGTATAGGGCTGGAATTCCTCATGGATGCATAGTAGCCCCTGGATTTGCTGGGCTTCAGGTAGGAGGGAAGGGTTCAGCAGCAACCACAGATACTGCTGGTCCCAAAGAGAAGTCTGGATTGGGGGTGGGGTATTCCTCAAGGCCAAGTGCTTCACCTTTACCTGTCAGCAGTACAGTTTTTCAGAGATAATGTAAATCCCTTCCTTTTGGATCAGGCAGGTACAGACAAAGCATATTAAGGGAGGATGCAAGACCAAAGGCAGACTGCTTAATTTGCCTGTGTCTGCACATGTTGGGTAGGTGCAACACATACAACTCAAACATCAATTTGCTCTTATGGTGCACTTCGTGGCTACAAACAGCATCATTTGTCATTGTCATGGGTAACCTAGTTTTCCATTTGACAAGTCTAAATGTCTACTCTTCCAAACCAAGACCAGTGAAACAGGCATGGATGAGCTTGCATGTGCTCTTGTGCATTTGTGTTCATCAGTCCCATGTTTGCTTGCTTGAGCAGTGCCACGTGTGCAGGAGCTGCTCTGTACATGCCAATTCTTCTGCATGGGCAAGACCTTCCTGTTTATAGGGATGTGGCTGTGGTGTCAGGGAACAGAAACTGTGCTGCATTTAGGACAGCTAGTTACACTCAAATGAGGACTGAGTGTAACTAGTGTTTGGCCTAAAGCTGCCTTTAGTCTCATTGAATAGTGCTTGGTCTTCAAGTAGTTGGACTCTGGTATTTTTGCATGACAATAACAAGCAGTAGATTAATAAATCAAGAAGTCTGTATTGATTTAATAAACTGTGATACATCTTTGACTCTGTATTTCTTGCCCATTTAGTTAATGAATGTGTTTGCATTGATGTGAGCAGTTTTGATTCTTGAATTACTTTAGACAAAGTGTTAGAAAAGTAGGCATTTTTTTGGCCATTGTTTTCAGAGTTTTGGTCCTCTTCCAGATTTACCAAGTCATCTGCATTTGGTGTGGGCTGACAAAAGAATGACTTTCTCTGTGGGATGCTTCGTTAGCTTTGGTATGGGGCTGCAACCTAAGCAGCTGCTACAGAAGGTGACAGCTTCGTACAGATGCTTGATGCCTGTGTGATTCAGACTTCAGTTTGGGGACTCATCTTTAGAAACACTTTGCTGGGAGCAGTTGAAGAGGTTGCTTGGCCGTGGCACATCCTGCCTTGCTAAAATATGTCTTTCTTAAGAGCTTAGGAGAGGAGTTGGTTGATGCTCAAGATGTGACTGTTAGAGAGCTGTATTGCTCCTTAGATCTGGCTTTTAAAGTATGGTCAAGAATTTGAACATTGGCTTCCTTGAGAACTCTCAAAGACATCATAAATGACTGAAAATGAAAAACTGTCTTTTCTTTCAAAGACTTTTCCCTTGCCCTTTAGTTGCCGTGGTGTCTTTCAGGGTCTAGCTTTGCTTATCTGCTTCCTTTTAACCAATCCTACAAAATATCCCATGATGTTCAAAAGGGACAACACCAATCTCTTCTCAGCTGGATCCCACTGCCTGTATCTAATGCAGAGGAAATTTTGTCAAAGACACATGCATAAGTTCCATGAAATTATATGAAAATCCCTGGCCATATTTACTGTGAAAAGGAATCAGTGAAGTACGAATAAAGCACCAGTAAGGCATTGCTTTTTGCCGGTTGAAGCTGAGAAGTCAGTACTGCCTCGTCCCTGCTTCCTTTGCTGCAGAGCCTGGGACTGCATCCATGTGCTTCCCGCAGTGTGTGCCTGCCGGCTCCATGCAGTGTGCCCGCCCCTCCCATCTCAAATTGCATTTGGTCCTGAATTCTTACACTTGTTCTCTCTCCTTTAGGATGGACGAAGCCCACGTCCTATTCCTCTGCCAGGCTACGAAGTCAGTTTACCAGGTTCTGGTGAGAAGTTTGACGTGAAGCATGTTTTTAAGCTTTGCCAGTCCCATCAAACTCTCTATTTCAGTGCAGAAGATGAAGAGCTGCAGAGGAAATGGATGGAAGTTCTCACCAAAGCTGCCAAAGGGGAGACTGAGGATACAGCTGAAGGGCTCAGCAACCCATAGAGCAAGTTTCATTTAGTTTGTCTCCTACATGCTATAAACCATCACTTGAATTTGGTATTCATGGCACTTTGGAATCTGTATGGCTTTATATTTTCATGTGTCTACATAGGAAATACAGTGGTTTCTCACCTTCTATTGTACATTTTTCACGTACAGTAGTTACCTGCCATATATTATGTTAAAAAGTAGTTATAGTTGTTGGTGGTGTCAATGCTGGTTTTAAAACAAAAGACAAGGAGCAAAGCATTAATTTTAACAAAGGTAATGGAAAACCATCAGTCTTTTGTTTTCCTAAATGTATATTTTCCAGTCCTTTTGATTGCTGTTGAGTGCAGGATGTGTATAGTCTGTGATTAGTTCTATAAATGCTGCCTTTTAAGTTAAGTGTTGTAAAGGCATGTGCTGGCCACTGACATTCCATTCTCTGCCTCACCTTTCTGGTAAGGTCTTTGTGATGTGTGAGCAGTGTACTGAGTATTTTCCCATTGCTAAAACTATGTCTCTGCTATTTTGAGATGACCTGTTCAAATGATAAATACTGTAGAAGGGACTTCTAAAAATGACTGCACATGGTGCAGAACAGAACATTAAGAAGCCTCATTGATTTTAAGCATTTATTATGTTGATTGCTTTCTTCTGGAACCAATACCTTCCTTCCTTATATTGGAATCCATTATGATGTAAGTGAACAAACATTTTATACTGCAAACTGGGTTATGATCAATAAACAAGAACATTTTTAGTATACACCATACAAAAAGGTGACTTTTTTGTTGTATTGGTTAATTTAAGTGGCCTAGATTTTATTTATATATTTTGTAAATAATGTTTCATAAGTATTTTAAGAATTTTTAAAGGACCTCAGCTAATTAACAGGATTTAGTGCATAGTTAAGAGATATTTGTATGAACTGAGTTTGTAATTTAATTTTCCTGTTCACTTGTTTATGTCTTATTTTCAAACATAAATGCTTATCTATTTAAATAAAAATTCCTGCAGTTAACTCCTGAGCCAGATTTCCAAGGCACAGCAAAGTTTAGGTCAACATTTAATATAGGTTAAAAAAAATATATTAAAGTCCCAAACAAACAAACAACAAAAAAAGGCATGTCTGTTCCTAGTGGTAGTAAGCATGTAGTACCAATCAAAATTAAATAAAATCTGTCACAGTACTATATTTTTAAATGGTTTGGTTTAACTTTTGTTTCCTCCTTAGCCTTCTACATTTTCTGATATTGATAGAGAGGAAGAAACGCTCCATACAGACAAAGTTTTTTAGGACTGTTGAAAATTAGTGATCTGAATCAGTGAGTATTTTTTGGACCTACAGAAAAGGAGTTATCCTTCTTTGGGGTTTGGTTTATTTTTTATGTGGGTGAATAAATCGTGTATCTGAAGTCCATGATGACAAAAAATCAGAGGCCACGTATTTGATTTTCTACTGGAAATTTTTCTTGAGACTTGCATCTTTCCTCTCCTCCCTACTCATCCTCTCCCAGCAGTCTACACAGAAAAGATTTCTTGAAGAGTAGCTTTTACCATGAAAAGGAATTCTTTCCAGTGTGTTATTTCTTCTCCCAAGCTTCATTGAAAATATAATGATGTAGAGTGCTTGCCTTGAAAATTTACTCATTTAGTAACATTTGTGGCTTGGAGGTGGGGTGTTTGTTTGTTTGTGTTAACATTCTCTCATTCTATGGTTCTAAGCAAATCAAGGGAAATGTGCTTAGTGAACACATTAACAAACCAACATGCAGTAATGCAAGAGCAAAGCACCCTCAGAGAACAGCCACAGGCTACAGAACACTGTTGTAGGAGAGTCTCTCTTGATCTGCATTGACTGACCAGCACAAGGTCCCAGAATACAGTGCTGCTGTGAAATCACAATCAAATCCTCTGAGAAATCACTACATGTCTCTGAAGGTTTGTCCTAAGTTTACAGCAGGATCTTATCTTGTCCAGATCAAAGGCTGGAGGGTTAGGACCTTTGTTTCATTCTCCTTCCTCATCTTCTCTCCTTTGGAAGGAAGCGGAAACTCCCAACACTGAAGAAATAAGTGTTGCTGACACTATTTGTCATAAAAGCTGTAAGCTTTAGACTTTCCTTTCTCATAAAAGCTGTTCTTCTGAGCTCAGCCTGCTTCTGTGCAGAGGATTTGCACAGGGATTAAGCATCCCAAAAATCCTACTTATGCCTTCGTATTAGTGCATAAATAAGATTTAAGCCACTAATAGCCCCTTTCTAGCTCTGCACGGAGCTGTATTATATATGCTGGCCATGATAAGACAAGAGAAAATAATTTAGATGTGGCAGCAGCAGTTAAGTTTAACCAGGGGACTGAATTTTGATGAAGTGGGGATTAAAAGTACAATACCCATAGCTGTGGTGTCCTGCTATCAGCACATTTCAGAAAAGATGCCAAAATCTCACAAGAAGCCAAGCTTCTCTGTGCATGAGGGATGTGGCCTGTGGAGCTGTGCCAACAAATCCTCTCCACTTTGCTGCTTGCAACCATGAAGTTTTTGTGACTCTGCCTGTCAGGTCAATGCACCAGACCCTACCTGCCTCATAGCCAGAACACTCCTGCTCTGAGCATGGCTCTGAGCAAGCTGTGGTGCTCTGGGCTCTCAGGCACTGCAGGATCCCTAAATTCTGCTGTGTTTGGGAGCTAAACCTCACAAATATGTGAGAACTTGCTTTGTCCTTCCTGTCAACAGCTGGATAAACATTTCCTTTGCTTCTCCAGGAGCTGCTGTCTCTCTCCAAGATCTCATCATCTCTTGCCTGAATTAAACTGATGTCTGTCATTTTTTCTTTATTTTTTTCTGTAAATTGACAATCACAGATTAAGGGTTTGAACAATCCTGGATTTGTTTCAGGAAGATTTCATTAACAAATCAATTAGCTGTATTTATTCTCATTCCCACATATTTTTCATTATGAGTGCTTATTTATTAATTTTCCTATACTGTTAAAATGTGATGTTATGCCCTCAGAAGGAAGAGGTGGCAAAGGCAAAAATACAAAGAACCAGCAAGGGCAAGGGAAAAAGGCAGTGACAGAGCAGACAGATGAGGCGAGTCTCCTTATTTCCTAGCTAGAGGTGGGATGCATGTTGGTGGGTGCCTCATTTTGCAGCTGGTGAGCAAGTGTGGTGATCAGGATGAGGAACAACACAGAACTAAGAGACACAGCATTACAGAAATTGTCTGGATCCAGTTGATGCACCTACATTTGAGCCTTTGGTACTGTACAAGCAATACCTGAGTTCTACCACTGTGATCTTTGGAGTTTGGACAAGACTCACTGTCAACACCAAGACTACAGGAAATCAAACCAGTCAGCGAAGAGGTTTTATTTGAAATCAATGTCTCCACTCAAAATTATGAAGAGGGAGTGTAAAATTATCAGGTCAGAAGTTGTGTTTTTTGCTAAATGATGTGCGACCTTTTAATATCGCTCCCCCCAAATTGCTCATGGGTATCTAGAGGATCAGGGATATTGTGTCCAGGGTTCATCAGGGGCAAAGTCAGCATGGACAAATCTGCTGAGAAACAGGAAAACTGTGAAAAAACAGGAAAACTGTCCTTACCTGCTGTGGCTGCTATGGACCATCAGCACCAGGGAATTAGGGCCAGGTTTTCACAGAGGCAAATGAAACTGATCCATTCAGATGAAGTATTTATTATTCACCTTAATCTCTTATAAAAAGGCTAGATTTCAGTGTGCTCATTTAGTTTACTCTTTCTCCAGCCTCTCTGTTGGCTATGATGGAGAACTAGTGCCACCATATCAATGCCTTGTTGTGATCAAATGAGGGTTTTTGCTAAATCACAGACTCACGGTATCGTTTGGATTGGAAGGGACCTTAAGATCATCTTGTTCCACCCCCTCCCATGGGTGGAACACCCATGGCAATGGGTAGGGAAACTTTCCACTATTCCAGGGTGTTCCAAGCTCTATCCAACCTGGCATTGGACTCTTCAGGGATGGGCAGCCACAGCTTTTCTGGGCACCCTGTGACAGGGCCTCACCACCCTCACAGGAAAAAATAAATTTATTTCTTAAATCTGAACCCCCATGAGTCCCCACAAGATGAGCACACTCATATCCGTGTATGTAAAACTGCTTCTAAAGGTGATGCAGGGGAGGCAATGTGAATCCCAGATTTATTTTTCTGTTCTCATGGAGTTTCTTGTCACTGACAATTGCTCACAGTTTCTACAGAGAGAAAGATGACAAAGCTGTGAGCTTCTTGTTTGATGCTGGAGCTGCTCAGAGAGATAAAATGCAGTAGAGCAGTGAAAATGAGAAATATGTTTTTATGTCCATTGTAAGCACCTTTTAGAGATGGAATAGAGTAATCACTGTGCTGGAGCACATTGGGACCATGTGTATGCCCGTATCCCTTCTCCAGGAATGATGTGGAGCATGCTGGTGGATTTTGGAGGTGAGCACCTGTTCCTGCCTAGAGCACACAGGATAGCCAGGTGAAGAACATGGCTCCAGCCATGGCCAAAGCAGATGTGAAGGAACATGTATGGATGTGTGACTGCCAGCTGCCTGATGCTTGAAGATATCCTGAGCTAGAGATGATACCTGGCCTTTAATAACCCCTTAGAGGATTTTTGACCTAGAACGTAATTGATTATTTTTTTCATTTTTTTTTTTTTTTAATATCCACAATGTCCTGTGTCAAAGATTTCTGTAGCTAAACCCCACCTTGGCTAGAAAGTTTATTACCTTTTTTTGAAGCTGTAGTGCTGGCACCTTCCAGGTCTGGCCAGGGCAGCAGCACTGAACCTTCCTCAGGACCCTGAGGTTGCACAGAAGTCTCCTGGGTCTTCTTTCTGTACCTAAAGAATCTGGACTGTTTCTTTGTTCTTTGCTGGATAGCTCTGATCACATTTGCTTCCTCTCCTTGAATCTCCTTTCTTTGACCACACAGGACATGAGGTGGGTCAAGGGAATATGCTGGTGCAGGGAATTTATTTTTTTCACATTTCTGTCTCAGACTGTTTATGTCTGGGGCAAAGAATATTTGAATATTTTTCCTCTTCATCATCTTGTGTCATTTTGACTGTCTTGAACAGTAGGGATATGTGAAGACTTTGCTGGTGGGCAATATTTCTCTTGTTCAGTACCTTAAACCAGCTGGAAGAAGAAATATTAACCAATATCAGCTCAATCTGTTTTGAAGTTGATGCCAGACATATATATGCATCTCCTTCAATCACTGCTCTTTGCTAAATGAGCAAACTGACAGTGTTGCAGAGCATCTGTGCAATTATATTTGTACCACTTAGAGACTGTGTCAAATCCATTACGTGAACTGAAAAGCGCAAAAGGTTAAAATAAAAATGGCTTCATAAAATTGCAACAATACATTTAAAACTGCACAGGGGAAATGCAGAACTGTGAAAAGCACTGAGCATCCACCATAAAATAAAATAAATCTTTATTTGCTAGAATGGATACCAGGTAGATCCTTGGCTGGTTTAAATAGATGGATTTAGTTACAACTGAGCATCTGACCATATAGCTTTGTTTGATATTTAAGCATTTCTGCTTCCTGCTAAGCTTTACATAATCAGCAATTTACTGTCCCTAGAGGCACAGGAGACTTGAGCAGGATATCCACTTCAGGTAGTCATTTGGAGACAAGGGCTCTGCAGGTTTCATTGGTCATGGCTTGCAAATAGTTAATGTTCTCCCTTTACAGTGAATTTCCCCCTTTTTCTCCTAGCATAGAGAAAAACCTGACACTACAGTATTACTCCAATAGCTGGTAATTTTTTTTACCTGAGAGATCAATTTTGTGTCAAATTCGTGGCACATTAGCAACTCTTTCCTGATTTCTGAAGTATGCACTAGGCTTAGGATAATAATGCATTTCTGTAAGTCTGTAATGAAGTCATCAATCAGGAACAGCGCACTAACGCTTTACTATGCGCCTGAGAGATTGCTTCCTGTTGCTGTTTTGAAGGGATAAAAGCAAATCCAATATGCATCTCGTGCAAGGGTCTAAAGCAGCTGCTGATGTCACATGGGCTCAATCCTTTTCTGAGTTATGCAGATCAAATCCCCAGGATTTGTTTGACCTGGGGACTTGGCACATGTGCCAGCTTCCTCACACAAACCTTACCCTGACACCGTGGTAAGGTTTGGAGCAGGCTCCACCAAGTGAGTGGTGTTTCTCTAAAATGAGGGAAATTTACTTGATATTCACAAGGGCATAAAGTCATAGGACAAAGGGAAACAACTGTAAGCTGAAGGAAGGCAGTGTTAGACTGGACATTAGGAATAAATTATTTACTAGAAGGGTGGGGAGGCCCTGGCACAGGCTGCCCAGAGGAGCTGTGGCTGCCCCTGGATCCCTGGGAGTGTCCAAGGCCAGGTTGGATGGGTCTTTGAGCAACCTGGGATAGTGGAAGGTCTCTAGCCATGGCAGGGGGTGGAACTGGATGGATTTTAAGGTCCCTTAACCATTCTGTTTCTATGTGTACTTGAGGCTTCTAGAGCTCATCTCTGGTAGACAATGACCAGATATAGAATGAATATCCTGACATTTGTAAAAGGTAGACATTAGGAGAAAGAAATAAATAAATGAATTTGCAAGGCCATGTCTGCTTAACTGAAATTGTGCTGATTAGCCCCAAACAATGCTGAGGGAGATAGGCTGCATGAGTGTTCACAGCAACATTTTATCTTGGATTGAAGACACAAATGGTTGTTCTCAGAGTGTTTGTTTTTCCAAGCTACTGACAGAATGTGTATTGATGCCACTTGGCCTGTCACACTGTATTTAGTCATTTCTATAAAAGAAGGAACAAAAATGTTCCCTCTTCAAATTAGCTTAGCATTTTCAGGCTCTCATGGCATACATGTAGCTGTGTTCTGCTATGTTTTTCTATACTGTGGCACTGGATTTAATAGTAATATAAGAAAATAGTTCCTGAGCTGTGGCCCCAGGCTGAATCCACCACCTCCCTAACACCTACTAGAAAAAAGGAAAACACACTGGAGTTTGCAGCAGGCAAGCAGGTCACTTGTTATCAGCTATGAGCCACCTTTACATGAATGCAGCAGAGCTCTGTGTCACTGATAGCCCAGGGGAGCCACTTGAGGAGCCAAAATGGAGCTGGGCATGGGCATACAGCATTTCCTTGGCAGAAACGATTCTTCAGGTTCCTGCATGCAGTATTCCTTAATACAGGACCAGGTTGGTTTCTTCCACCCTGAGGAGTTCCCAGCATTACTCCTCCCTGCTGAGAGAAGCAAGACTTTATTCCCACATCTATCATAGCATCACAGAATGGTTTGGCTCGGCAGTAACCTTAAAACCCATCTCATTCCACTCCCTGCCTTGAGTGCTATGTCCAGTTTTTGGGCCCCTCGATTTAGGAAGGATGTTGAGATGCTGAAGCATGTCCAGAGAAGGGCAACAAGGCTGGTGAGGGGTCTGGAACACAAGCCCTATGAGGAGCAGTTGAGGGAGCTGGGGTTGTTTACCCTGGAGAAGAGGAGTCTTAGGGGAGACCTCATCACCCTCTACAACTCCCTACAAGCCAGGTGGGGATCAATCTCTTCTCCCAAGCAATCAACAGGAGGACAAGAGGACACAGCCTTAAGCTGCACCAGGGGAAGTTTAGGCTTTACATAAAGAAAAGATTCTTCACAGAAAGAGTGGTTTGGCATTGAAATGGGCTGCCCAGGAAGGTGGTGGAGTCACTGTCCCTGGAGATGTCTCAAGTGCCATGGTGTGGCTGACAAGGTGCTGTTAGGTCATAGGTTGGAATCGGTCATCTCAAAGGTCTTTCCAACCTAGGTAATTCCGTGATTCTGTGAGTGAAACCTATAGCTGGCAGAGGAGGAAAAGTCAGGGGGCACAGTGAAACCACCTCCCTGGGGCAGAAGCACACCACTGATCCAGAAACCTGGGGGATGGGAAGAGCTCTGACAACCCATCAGATCATTTCATGTCACTTCTAAGGGTCATGTTTTTCTTTCAGGAATCTAATCGCTGAGTTTTTAGATGTCACACCTGTGCATGTGTGATCTGCCTAAACAGAAGCAGAGGCTGAGAGCTACTATTCTCCTTTTAAAGAGCTACAGAACAAGCAACAGGGTCTGCCTGAGGCTCTGAGCAGTGTAGGCAAACCCAAGAGTCACTGCCTGGGGCTGAGGGACTGATGCTTAGCTGAGCCAGCCTCAGCTCCTGAGGCTCAGGGAAGAAGGGGGTGGCAGCAGGGTTAGGAGAAGAGAAAGGGGATCAGCTTGCTGCTGCTGGAGGGCTGGAAAGCTGCAATCGCCCAGCTGGAATTTGGGAACACGTCCCTGATTGTGGCCAGGCAAGCCCTGCAGCAGCCCAAGCAGCTTTGGTGGGGACTGTCACTTCAGCAGTCTTGTGCCCTTGGCATGCCTGGAGCCAGGTCTAATAACTAGGATTAAAAGAAAGGCAATGCCTTAGGGCAGCTTAGTGAAATCCAACAGTTAAACAATCCCTAAGTAAAAGCAGCATCTGGCTGCATGGCTTCCCCTGACGCTGAAGGTGAAACCAGGGGCCTTAAAAATTATGAGAGCACTCACCTGCAGCCTGGGAGGTGAGTGACAATCTAGGGGTCACACCACAGGGCTGCTGCCTGTGGTGTTCCAGGACATGTGGAGCAAAACCACTGTTGTTGGGTTACACATTTCCTTACAAACCAAATCTGAATGCTACTATGAGGTGAGTGGAATTCAGGTGCTGCTGCTTAATTTGCTTCTGTGAGTGCCTGTAAGGAAAGATTTGACTTGCAACATCCTTGTGTTCAACTTGAATTGTGTAACAGCAGCTACAGGGGCAGCGGCTTACAGAAAAAAACTACTTCCCTGTCCTTGGTATTCGTCTGGTTTCATTGGACTTGACTGGAGGAGCTATAGTTCCTTGTTGACTTTAATTATATTGATTAATATTTGGCATTATTGGCAATACAAAACTAATTCATAAGGTGCAGCTTTTTCAAAATGCTGGGGTGTTGCTATAATATGACCAAGCATTGCTTTTTGAATGTGGTTTAGTTGTAGAGATGGAAATAGAAGTCCCTTATATGTGCAGTATTCCTAAGGTCTCCCTGCCAGATAAGCTCACAGGAAAGAATGCTGTGGCCAGCAGCACACTGAGCTGTGTCACCATTACATGTGGGCATGATCCTGCCCCATTTGATGTTTCAAGAGCCTTTATAGGTTTTTCAGTCTATTTTGGTTTGGGGCACCTTGGAATTTAATCTCTCTAATCTGCTCCTGCAGACAATTTTTTCCTTCTAATTCCAGGTGGAAAAAAAATGAGAAGGGTGTAACAACTGGAAAGAGTGTGAATAGCTGCAGTGTTTGGTGTGGGTCCCAGACTATAGGCTCAGCACCAACACACAGAGCTTCTTTTAGCAGAGCCAGTTGTTTCTCCTCTTGTTTTCTGTGGACACACGGTATAGACCATTAAAAGCTTTTTTTTTGATCTGCTGCCAGTGTCAGCAGATCAAGGATCTCAACAAACACTGCTGAGACCCAGACTCACCGTGGTAATGCTGCCAGGGCAGTAAATGGCAGGGGGTGACATGGCCAGGATGTGAAAAGCACAAAATGACACACACAATGTGTGCAAGGCACCTGGGTTTCACCAATTAGCCTGTGTACGTTGGCGTGTGCCACCCAGCTCCGGATAGGATGATGGATCTGGGAACCATCCAGTCGGTTTAGCTGCAGATTCCAGTGAAAACACACAACTTTGTATGTGTGCAAGAGATTCTGCTCCTGGAATATAACCGCATGAAGAGCAGTAGCCTGTGTTTGCAAGACCTGATCCATGAGAACCAGACTGGGGTACCTGAGGCTCTGAGCTGTGAGCACCAGCCTGGCTGCATCGGGGACTGACGGCAGGCAGCAGAGGAGGACAGGCAGCAGGTGGGTGGCAGGCAGGCAGCGGGCAGAGGAAGCAGGGCAGGCAGAGAGCGGTGGGCAGCGAGGGGCAGGCAGCGGGGAACAGGGCACGGCAGGCGGGGCGGGCAGTGAGGAACAGGCAGCCTCTGCCCGGCGCCGCGGAGGCTGCCCCATCCCCGCTTGGCCGCTCGTGGGACGCCGCGNCTCCCCGCTCGCCGGTCGGGGGGACGCCGCGCGGGCCGGGCCGGGCCGAAGCCCGGGGCTGTCAGGGCACGGCGTTATCCCATGCCCTGAAGCTCCGACGGCGGCCCCGCTGCTCTAGTCCCGAGCGGCCCCTCCTCTCGCGCCGCCGCCTCTCCTTCCCCGCCCCGCCTCGGGTGCCGCCGAGGGGCCGCGGGACGGGCGCCCGGCGGGGCTCCCTGGGGCGGGCCGTGACTTGCCGGGCTGCTCCCCCCGGCTCAGCCCCTCGGAGGCGGGGGCGGGCGCGGCGCACCTGCCGGGT
>VXBI01005960.1:465325-497828 GCA_013397375.1 Toxostoma redivivum | reverse complement strand
CCATGCCCGCAGCCACTGCGCCCGGGCTGGATGCGCCGCGCACCTCCGGGCTAGAGCGGGACAGCGGCGGCCCCCGCGGATACACAGGTACGAGCGTGCTCTCGCATTGTTCCTCGCACAGGTTCCCTCCTGCGTCGCACCGGAGGGAAGGGAGGATGCCAGCGATGATAGCGCCAGAGCCCGGTCAGGGTGAAAGGATCCTGCCCGCATAGAGATGCGGGGTGACCGGGGGAGGATGCGGTACCCCCGGACAGAGGTGTTCTATGGGCCCCGGGAAAGGGGCGCGGGAGACCCACGCCGGGGCTGCGTTACCTTCCCACTCAGCTCCGTACCCCCGCGCCGGGCAGGGGCCCTTCCCGTCCCACTCTGTGCCGCCTCCGGCCGGTCCCTGCGGCCGCGGAGCGCGGAGGGGACAGTGCTCCACACACTGAAGTTGTCGGGCACGCAGCGCCTCAGGACGAGTGTCCCGGCGCCGTCCCGGAGCCATCCCGGGCACGGGGGCGTCCCGGCGGGTCCCGGCGACCCTGGGATAGCTCTGCCGGGGCTGCACTCGGGACGCCGAGCGGGGCCAGTGCTGGACTGCGGCTCGGGCACACAGCAGCCCCACCCCGGAGCCGTCCGAGCGGCTCACCCGGGGGCTGCTGGAGCCCTGGGGAAGGTAATTGCTCCCAGAGAGGAGGCGCTGCGATGAGTGATAGAAGTTTGGTGTTCAGTCGCTGGGATGGCCGCGGGCACGGCGGACGAGTGCTTGGGGGCAAGGGGGAGTGTCTGGCAAGGATGGAAGGTGCAAGTTCTCAGAGACATCGCTCCTGGGCACATGTCACCGGGCTGGGAAGGAAATGAAGATATGGAATATGGTAAAACATCGGAAGATATGGAATATGGTAAAACATCGAAGGGTTGAATGAGAAACCAATCAAAACTTTTTCCTTCTTATCTTCCCTTGAGTTTTGTTACTCAATTCGATTGCATAGACCATAACCTCTTTGGCTTAAGTGGGTTCAATAATTTGCAGGTAATGCGAGAAGACAAAGGGTCTGAACTGGTGGGACATGTCCACTGCACAGGGCTGTGGCATTGGTGAATGTCTGGGCCTGGAGGGAGCAGAGCCATGGTCTGGACCTGCTGGCCTGGGCAGCAGGAGGTGCTTGCTCCCAGCCACAGCCACCTCTGGAGTCTGGGAGCAAGGTGTGATGGAAGAAATGTGGAGCTTGGTGCAGCTCTGGTGACCTGCTGCTTGCCGGGATTTCTTCCTCTGTTCTTCAGATCAGAGGGCAGATGGACTTTTCCCTGGCTTCAGTGCAAGCAGGGCTGAGTGCTCCTGAAATCCAGGGACCTCCTTCTCATGTGCAGCCCGTTCTCTCATATCCTTGCGATTTATTTGGCTCATGAAGTTCTAACAGAGTTCACTAATGATTTGATTTTGTTGTGCCTATAGAAATTGGGAAATGTATTTTGACTACTAGCATAGCAATGCTTTAAATTGTATCGTCTGAATGAGCTTGACTGTTTAATTTGAATTTAATAGAGCAGTTAATTTGAAAATGCGAAACAAGGTCTGGGGAACCTGCTTAGAGAATTAACTCAAACCCAAGTGTAGACCTTGTTGCTCTAGCCTAATAGTGTTGCTAATTATTGACTTTTTTTTAAAATCATATATATTTGGCTGCTTTTGTATGTTGTGTCAAAGTCTTGTGGGGCTGGGTTTGTCCACACTAAAAGGAGTTTTGGTACTGGGATGTCCTGTGTTGCACTCAGCCTTTCTGATTCTGTATAGGTTAATCTTGCTCTGTGTAGATCTGTGGCAAAACAGCTAGAAATGCCAATCTGCCAAAAAATATTTGGTGTTCAAATTAGAAATCTACCTCAGTTAATCCCTTGGATATCTATAGACCTGGCTCCTCTCAGCCATGTCTGCAGCCAGAACAACAAAGACTGTTTTTTCCAAGCCAACTACACCAAAACTGTGGAGCAGGAGCTCTCAGTAAGGTGCTAAACTGGAATACATTGGGTCAGGGCTTGGCTGTACTCACGAAGCTGCTGCATTGGCTGTAGGACCAGCAGTGATGCTTGTGCACACTGGGCTTTGCCAGACCTTAGCTGAGTGTTTGCTCTTCATGCTTTTCATGCTGGTCATGCTCTTCATCCTCTCTGCTACTTCATGGGGTTTTGCCATGGTGCAATTCCACCTTCACAAACATCCATTTGGAAATATGAATGTATTGAGTCAGGTGGATGTACTACTGGCAACCCTAAGCAGTTTAGATAGCTAAAATGATGGCTACTTATATAATTTTAAAATTAAAGTCTTGTTCATTTAAATGTGGCCATGTTATTTATACATCAGTGTTTGCTGTCAATTGTTGTATAGTATTTATACAGTATCTTTCATGGCATCGTGTGATCCTTTTTGATGCTGAGTGCCCCCTTACATTATTTCAGACCATGAGCAATAGGGTGATAATTAAGATTTGCACAGATAAACTCCCTCACATGTTCCTTTTGAGAGGATGACAAAAAGTGGCAGGATTTCCATTTGAATTAATGCATGAATAAGAGAGAAATTAAAGGAAGTTCTTAGTACAGTCCTGATGCCTGTAGTACTTAGAGGGTCCTAGAGCTTCCTGAGACACAGCTGTGAGATTCAAACATCCTGTGCTTTTCCTGGTCTTGCCTTCTTTTGTAGGACTGATAGGTGCAGGGAGAATGATCCCACCCTGTATTTGGGGTGGGTCAGCAGTGTGCTTCCCTGAGGAGCTGTGGGAGCCTGGCTTACCCCGAGGGAAGGCCTGCAAATGTGCAGGGCAGGAGCATGGGGCAGGGGAAGAGCATAGCAAATGTCTGGAGCTGAGAAGAAGCCTTCTGTACTGTGGCTGTTGTGCTGTCACAGAGGCATTTACAGCATTACTGCCGTGCTGCAGTAGTGTTCTGTGGACACTCATCAGTCAGTGCTTGCCAGGCTTGGTAAATTCTCTGGAAAAGCCTCTGCAATTCTGAAAGGCTTGTGTTGGGTGACCTGAGCACTCTCCTGCCCTATGGGAATAGCCATGGAGCAGGGTGCTGTCGTCAGCCCGTGCCACTGCGGTACTGGTGCCTCTGAAGCTGCCCAGATCATACCAGGGGCTTTTGGGTGAAACAGGAAAAAGAGGAAGGAGCACAAAGGCATATCATTATTTTTAGTCCTTATGTTGCTGAAGTGGGAGGCTCTAGCCCTCTAGTTATCCAGGATGGTACCTTTTTTTTGCTGTGGTTCCTCTAATTCCTCAATACCCTCCTGTAGCTCTTTCAGACCAGGCAGCACATACTTCTGTCAGCGTAGAGATGCATCGACAAATGCATCAGTGCAGTCACAGACAGAGGGACAGTAAGTGCAGGATCCAGCAGAAACACCCTTTATGACAGGTTATAGGTTGGTAGGTCTCACTGCTGGGCTGTTGTCTGTAGTCATTTTTCTGCCTTATCCTTCCACCTTCCAGACCAGGGAAGGAGAGAGGTTTCGTAAGGTGGAAAGTGCTGGAGGCTTCAGTGAATGCTCCATTCAGACCTAGTTGTGGAAGGAATTACCTAGCAGACATCACTGAAAGAAAGGGATGGGGTCTCTGGCTTAGAACAGATAAAAGTTGCAGTTTGCTGGAGGATAGGAGAGAGACAGCACGTATTGACTCACTTGTAGCCTGAATGTTGGTGGCTATGGTGGGATGCCGGTACCAGGGTGGATATACCTTGGGTGTGGCTTAAGTTGTCTGGTCTTTTGTTGTGAGCAGCTTCATTTTTCTGAGGTCAGTTTCTGTGGCAGTGCAGAAACTGAAATTATGTTACTAAGAACTTAGAATTGCTCTTCCAGGACAGAAAAATCAAAGTTGTTCATCAAAGCCGGGAGCGCTGCTGCTCTGCAGAATGGATGCATGGAATTTTATTACCTTGTCCCTGCAATCCTCAGATGTGGTTCAGTTTTTAGGCTGCAGAAGAAAACATGGATCCCAAATTTCCATTTCGACGGGCCGGAATTTGGAATATATGGGCATGTAGTTTCTCCAGGGTTATTTCTCCTTTCTTGTTCTCCCATGAGTTCAAAGTCAAACCTTGTATTAAGCAGTGTAAAAGAAGTGACAGTTGCAGAATGTGAGCTAATTGGCTTTATCTCCTGTACTGCAAGGTGTTAATCTGGGTGGTTAGGCATTTGCACCAGGCATTTATTACTGCTTTGAGGGAAGGATTTTTGTGCTTGTCATTAAAACTCTAGAACAGTACAAAATAGAGAAGGAAGAGAGTTACTGGGTTTTCTGGGTCTTTCACAGTGCAGGATTTTTCCCTGTGGTATTCTCCAATGCTTCCTCCTATCTACTCTGAAATTACCTAGGCTGGAGAGACAGATTATTAGTAGACTTCTGAATTTCAGCGAGTGAATGAGATGAGCTGAATACTTTGGATCCATAACGCTGAAATTTAAAAAGTCACAAGTCAGTCTTAAAACACAGAAGGACCCCAATTACAGTGGTTAACTCAGCATTTTCTGGGTAGTGCGGTATATTTTAAATTTGCCCTTTATATTTTAAGGGCAAAACCACTGTCAGTTTTGCTGTTCCCCCTGAGGCAGAGCGAAGACATCCTTGGACCTTTCCTCTGGAAAAGCAGAACATCCCCAAGCATCTCTGCAATTCTGCAGCAAAGAGATTTGTAACTAGGCTAGAATTTGCACGATTTTGTTTATTAATCGTGATTGCCACTGACTTTTTATGTGCACTGTAGAGTCTTGCCTTCAGTATTGTGATGGGGACAAGCTAACACATAGGACAATTGATAGTTTTCATAGAGGCATTTTATTGACGTGCTGTCTTTGAAATGCAGCCGCAGATGAGCAAGCATGTTATTCTAAAGAGCAGTTTTGACTGCCTGAGTGGATCAGGATTGGCAGAGGAGTGATTTTGCAGTCTGCGTGAACGTCTGCCTCTCATTTGGTTGTCAGATTACAGAGAGAAATGCAGAAGTTGCAGAATGAGCAACTGCTCCCCAAAATAAATCAATTCCTGTGTCTGCTGAAGGTCTCGAGGATGGGGTTGAGCTGGTGCATGGGTTACAAACAAGCCTTTGCAGCAGAGCAGAGCCCCTGTGACCCAGCAGCATCTTTATGGGAGGGTTGTAGCTGCTGGGGTGGTCAGCACTTGCAGCTACCTCAGCCCAAATTGGAGTGGTGGTGGCTGGTAGAAGCAGTGTTGGGGAAAGGAATGGGTTAACTGCTTGCCTTTCCTCCAACAGACCTGGGAGCGATGATTCCATTATTATTTCTGGGATGAAATAAAGCCAGTCACAATGCTGCTCATGTATTCCAGACTCCTAAGCAGAGTAGCTTTGATTGGGAATGGATTTGAGGAGAGGTGAAAATGCGGACAGAAGTTGAGTAGGGTGTAGGGATGGTGTACAAAATTCCCTGAGTGTATGTGTGGGCTGGGAACAGTGTGTGGGAGGATGACTTGGCCTATGAGAGCTCAGAGAGGTGCAAAGGGCAAGTTTTGGGGTTTGGTTTTTCCTGTTCAGAAGAGCAGAAATTTGTGCCGCTGTGTAAAAGCAGAATTACACCCAGGAAGGTTTCTGCTTACAACCACAGTTATTTCCAAGATCTTTGCTAGTTGATTGGGTTGAAAGAGACATCTGGACTGCACACAAGGGTTCTGCTTCGCTTTAGGAAGCGGTGCCCCATGAAACCAGAGGCAGTTTTGCAACGGCAAGAGAGCTCTGGTGTTTGGCCCATTATTGTTAATACTTGCAGAAATTTAGATTAGGACTAAGGTTTTCATTCCTTTCTGTTTCAGACCAGAAGCTGAATTCTCAGTTGTAGCCCTGAGTTCCCTAGCCATGTACAAAGGAAGGACAAGGACATGGGGACATGCCTTCTGCTGTGCTCTCCCGAGCTGCTTGTCATTCTGTGTGCAACTCACCTGCAATCATTGACTTTTTAAATGGGAAAAAGCAAACACAATGGTTCCCTGTCCCTACACTGGCATTCCTGTCGATCTTCATGCCATCTTGTACCAATTCCCGTGTGCGGGAGGCCGAAAGCAGATTGACTTGTGTTGTTAATCATTGCTGTGCCCGAGTGGTTTCTGGTAGGATGCTGCGTGGCTCTCACTGAGCAGTTTGCAGGTTGCTGGTGGCCATGGCCAGGCTGCTGGCTGCACATCCCTCTGCATGAAGCCCAGGATAGGAAAGCAAAACTCTGTCAGGAAAAGAACCAACCAGGAGAGAAGAAAAATAAAAAGCGATAAAACCACAGAGAAGGGTTTTAACTCTGGCTGTTGGTTTCTCAGCCCATGAATGACTTCTATCACCATAATAAAAGGCATTGCTAACTTTTTCAGACTGTGTCTAAATCAATTATTCATAGTAATTTTTGCTGACAGTTGTGGATGCCAGGTCACAGCTCTGTGGTGTGCATTTCACAGCTTAACGCAGCAAACCAAAGACAGGAGCACTTTCATATTGCTCTTGGGAAAAACTTAGGGAAGCCACAGTGGGCCAGGGGGAAGGAATGCAGGTAAGGTCTGTAGCATTCAGGCTGGTTTTGCTTAACAGAGTGGTTGAAAATTCCCCAGGAAAATTTAAAAACCTGTTGTACTGGTTTGAAAAAGCAAAACCAGTGAGACTTCAAGTCAGTAATACAATTTTAATAGGAAAAAATAGAATATATGCAATAATACAAAATAAGACCACTGACAGAGTCAGACTACAACCTGACAACAATCAGGGTGTTGGTGCAGTCCCATTAAATGGTGGCTGTATCCTCCTGGATGACAGATGTGGTTCTGTTGAAGCAGTGCTCCTGCAGAAGGTGCAGTTTTCCTCCAAAGGTCCAGCGATGATGTGGAAAAGCCTGGTTTTCTCCTCTGGAATCCAGGGGAAAAGGCCAATTTGGTGTTCTGAATCTGGGTTTTTATTTAGGTAGGAAAGGCATGGCTCCTCCCCATGGCTGGATCATCTCCCAATGGGATGATATAATCTTATCAGTCCGGCAGTGGGGCTTAATGGCCCATTAACAGAAGATATCTCCCACAGAGATAAGGATCAGCCCTTCTCTTGTTTCAACAGATGGTGATAGAATACATTTTGAATTGTAGACCAGGACACCTGTATCCCATCATCTGTTTTAAAACAGGAAAGTAGTTTAAAAGAGAAAAGGTTGAAAAGTTTCTGTATTCTTTATAAATCAGTTCTTTGTGGAAATGCAATTCCTATGTTTTAAGCTTTTTGGCAAAAAATTAATATATAACTATCAAGTAGCATGCAGGTCTGGTCCCCCTAAAATTTCACATTGAGGGTGGATTTTTTTAATGACTGAAGTGTTTTTTGTCCAGCTCTGGACCCTTCCTCCTTGAGAATTTTTTTGGTCAAGGTAAGTCAGTGCAATGTGGCCCTAGCAGTGGGGATTTCTGACATCCATAGAAATTGTGCCCAGTCTGGCAAGTGTTGTGCATAAGTGAGAGGCCACCGGCCACATCGTGCAGGCACATCTGCTCTTATCAGCCCTGTTCAGTACCCCAACATGTGCATGTCGCTGTGGACAAGCCAGATCAAAGAGTTGGTGCAGGCAGATAACCCAGACCCAGGCAAGGCAGATATGCAGCCGGGCTGAGCTCTGCGTCCTGCAGCACCCATAGCAGTGGAGAAGACTGGAGCGTGTTGCAGGTGGGCAGTGGACACACAGGGATGCTGCCCTTCCTCCAGAGATGCTGCAGAAGGCTTCACGTGGGGCAGACCACAACCTCTGTCCTGTCCACTTTTCTGGTGGGGCATCCTCCATCCTTCCTCTATCCATGGCTCCTAACAGACATGTGCTTTCCCTGTAGAAATACATATGGGGTTTCTTTTGGCTTCTCGAGTGGCTGGCTTTCCTATAGTTAGTGGATCACTTTGCACCCTCTGCAGAAATGTTACAATTGTTTAATGAATGAGAGATAATTCATGAGTACTGGGAAAAAAATAATGGTGAAAGTTGAAATTATAAACATACAGGCTTCACTGGCCCAATGAAGGACACCAGCAAGGATGTGCCCACCAAAACCTGTCTGAGAACAGAGAGACATGGTGGCAGAGGGAAAGTGCACACTTGTCCTGGGACTCCCATGGTGCAGGTGCCATGGTGACCTGAGAGAATGGTAAAGCCCTGGCACAGGGTGCCCAGAGAAGCTATGGCTGCCTCTGGATCCCTGGAAGTGTCCAAGGCCAGGTTGGATGGGGCTTGAAGCAACCTGGGCTAGTGGAAGGGGTCCCTGCCCATGGCAGGGGATGGAATGGGATGAGCTTAAAGGGGCCTTCCCATCCAAACCATTCTGTAATTCCATTAAAGCAATGCTGCCCAAAATGGGATGTGGGAGTCTCAGCACCTGAACCCTTGCATGTTATAAATTACATGTGCTGAAAAATCAGTTTTACCTACAAAACAGACCACAGAATAAAATAAAGGAAGTGTGTAGGAGTGAGCCTGAAGTATCTGTTATAACAGAGGTGGGAGCAGAGAGCTTATTTGAGCACGGACGTGTAAACAGATGTGTATCTCTTCAAATACCTTTTTGCTCTCCTTCTTAATTGCATGGAAATTACGTATTAATGGGAGAACAAGTTTTTCTGAAAAAGTATTTTTACAAATGTTTAATGGTGGCCTGTAAGAATTATCAGACATTGGGTTCCCTGTATCACACTTTAAAAAATAATTTTATCAATAGAAACACAGAATGTTTATGGGGAATATTTTCATTCAGAAATGCTGATATGAGGCAGGTGCCAGAACCACACATTAACAAGTTGCATTTCTTTTGTCAGGTAATGTGCTGTGACAGATGCATTTCTTAGGTATCTGCAAGTTTTACCCTGTGCTGTTGTCCAGTTGTTCCTCTATGCGACTGACCCAGAGGAACAGTCCTGTGGCTGCTGTTCAGTTCTTGCAGGACTCCATCAGAATCTGGGGTGTGTAGCTCCTGGAGCAGTGGTGGCCAAGCCTGGCCTTGCTCCTGAGGTGGTCCTTGCAGTGATGCTTGTGCAGAGGACTGTGTTTTGGTGCACATGGTTTGTGCCACACCTGAACTCCAAAGCTTCCTCGAGGGAATAGCTTCATAGAACGATACCTGCGTGTTGGAAGGCAGACAGGTCTGTAAGAGCTTTCCAGCATCTCCACAGCAGCTTCTGGGCACTGCAGCACAGCTGGGGACCTTGGTTAATCTCTGCAGCTTCTATAGCCTGGGTCTCACTCTGCTCTTTTACTGTAGGTCTGGTGTCATGTTTAACACTAATTTCTTTAAAAGCCATGCCAGCACCTGGATTTTCTTGTGTGAGGATCAGATCTTGGTGGCTATTGGTTGGTTTAAAAGCTCAGCCCTGGCAGGACTTGAGGCCAGCTCTGCAAGGAAGTGAAAGTATGGTGGCGAAGAGACCAGTGCCAGGGCCAGTTTCACTCTATACAAGATGCTTTGCTACATGTTCTTTATTTCATGTTTCACTACTAGCTGCTTTTCTTTTGCTTTTTAACACAGTGAGCTCTCTTCAGAGCTCTTCTGTGAGATTGCTGTGGATGCTTAACATGCCTTTGATTTTCAGGGACAATTTCTGAGGTGTACTTCTGCAAGAAAAGAGACTTGCAGCAATAATATCAGCATGTTTATTTTCTACAGGTGTCTTGGTTTGAAAGACAGGTACTTGTTAAGAAAGGCAGGAGCCTCTCTTGAAATGGACAATGTAAACCCCTTTTCTTCAAATTATTATAATTTTGAAATTAAGGAGCTCTCAGGCAAGGATATGGGAATAGGAATAACAGTTCTTTACTAGGAAAAACTTTAAATAAAAAGATAATAATACAAAAAAACCAACCAAACAAAAAACAGCAACAAAAACAACAAAACAAACAAACAAAAAAAACCCAAAAAAAAACCAAAAAAAAAACCAAACTAAAAAATACCCCCAAAATACTGACAGAGTCAGAATACAACCACCCCATCAGTCAGAGCAGTGGCTGCATCCTCCTGGATGACAGATGTGGTTCTGTTGAAGCAGTGCTCCTGTAGAAGGTGCAGTTTTCCTCTGAAGGTGCAGTGATGATGTGGAAGGGTCTGGTTTCCTCTGGAATCCAGTGGAAAAAGGCTGCTCTGATGTTCCAAATCTCAGTTTTTATTTAGGTAGGAAAGGCTTGGCTCCTCCTCCTGGGTGGAGCATCTCAATGGGATGATGTGATTTTATCAGTCATGCAGTGGGACTCAATGGCTGTTAACAGAAGATACCTCCCTGGAGGAGGGATCGATTGTGGAAAAGATAAAGAACACTTTCCCACCTGCTTTTAACAGATGGCCCATTAACAGAAGATATCTGCCTCAGAGATAAGGATCACTGCCCCACCTGGTTTCAACAGATGGTGATAGAATACATACATAACCATAGAATGGTTACATCCTGCATTGCAAGCTAAGACAACAGGGTTGATAGAGCCTAGTGTTCTCTTGCTTTCTGGCATCTAGTTATTCCAGCATGTTTTAATGATATTAAATCGCCAGCAATAAGCAATGCAAAGGGGTGACCTTTGTGTGTCTGAGAATAATGAAGTGAAGGCACAGATCGCTCTCTTTCTGCACAGACATCAAGTGGCTGGCTTGTTGACATGCTTCCAGGTAATTACTTCTGTAGTTTAGATAATTTTGGTAGATACTTATGCAATGTATTTGATTTTTAGTCTCTGTTTTGCTGTGGAAGGAGCACAGGAAATGTTTACCAGGCGGGGATGCCTGCGTTGCTCTCTCATTTCTTTTTTCTTATCAGCAAAACATAAACCCACAGCTTTCAGACAGTGAAACCATATGGTTCCTCTTTTTGATAAATCAGTTTTGCAATGCAGATAATCCTGGCTGTCCATGAGAAGAGATATTTTGGATTATTTTAATTTTTGTATTACTCTCTATTTATCACTGCCTGGAAATTATGTATGTGTTTATTTCTGAACCCAGTGGTTGGGTGAATTAAGAGTTTATGGAGGACACTGAGCTTTAGTGTCTGTCTTTATTTTGAGGACAGTTATTTGTCATATGCGATGACCCGTTTGTTATAGCCAGTGCCATTCTGCACTGACAGATAGCAGCATCAGATTCAGAGATTTTCTGAATGCTGGATATCCTTTCAGCGTGAGGCCAAGCTGAGAATTAAATTTGTATAAATCAGCTCCTGCTCTACATAAAGCTGCAGAAATAGCTGCAGAAACTGGAATCATAGAATGTAGAATCACAGAAACTTTTGGGTTGGAAGGAACTGTAAAGCCCATCCAGTTCCACCCCTGCCACGGCAGGGACACTTTCCACTGTCCCAGACTGCCCCAAGCCCCAATGTCCAACCTGGTCTTGGGCACTGCCAGGGATCCGGGGGCAGCCACAGCTGCTCTGGGCACCCTGTGCCAGCCCTGCCCACCCTCACACCCAGGAACTTCTTCCTAATATCCCATCTAAATCTGCCCTGCTTCAGCCATTCCTTGTGCCCTGTCCCTCCAGCCCTTGTCCAAAGTCCCTCTCCAGCTCTCTTGTAGCCCCTTTAGGCCCTGAAAGGGACTCTAAGGTCTCCCCAGAGCCTTCTCTTCTCCAGGCTGAGGAGTGCCAGTGCTTCCACCCTGTCTTCAGAGCAGAGGGCCTCCAGCTCTCTAATTAGGGGATTTATTAAATTTTACAGTTTTTCATTTTTACATTTCTGGGTGCCAACAGTTATGCAAACCAAGATCTGAATATGACAATTTCTTGATATTTATAAAGTACAAATCAAAATGTAAATCTGGTCAGCACAAATGTTTGTGTTTTGCCAGGCGGCAATGCAGACACCAGTCTCAGTTGAAAACAAAAATAATTATATTAATAAAAACAATAATAAATTTGTTGATTGTAGTAGATTTAGTCTGGTAAACATGCCTGAAGAGTATTCAAAAAATAAGCCAATATGGAACATCTGCTTATATAAGGATAGAAGCTTACTTAAACATGATTCTTTGGAGATATAAAGGTAGAATTAACCCAGCATAAAAGTGAACGACATGGCTAACTGTAGCATCGATCAGCACAGTGTCTGAGACAGAAGACACAGCACTCTATGGTCCATGTGGCAAAAAACCTTTTTATTGTTCTGACTTCACCTTAAATACCCCTCTTAATGTTCCCAGGTGAGCGCCTGCGATTGGTTCAAAGTTCAGGCTGCTCAGCTCTTTGACCAATAGCCTCTGCAGCTTGGGCTGGGACTCATTGGTTCAAATCCCTGTCAGTCTCCAATATTGTCCTATCTCTGTTCTCTGGGGGCCTGTCTATCAGGCCAGGCCACCTCTCCTACCTGTGACCAAATCAACTGCCCAGTGTAAGCCAGCTTATACTGTGACAGCTAACTGTGGAAACATTTCAGGTTTAATAGTGAATGACACTAGAGCATGCTGGAGAGTTTTCCAAACACATTTTTAGAAGACAATGGATGATTAAAATTAGGGCAAATTTTATGCAGAATAGCTAAATCTCAGCTTGGATAGAATTAAAAAAATCATTCTGGCAAAACTTCATCTGGGCATTTCAATAAAGGCATTTGTGAAAAGCAAAAAGCAGTGACACATTTAAGTTTTTTACTTTAGTGAGAAGAAATGGTGTTGAGAAGCTCCTAAAAGAAGAACAGCGTTTCTCCTCTGCACAAGTGCAGGTACATGAAGTTGTTGATGAACTTTCAACCCAGGTATAGAAGGTTTTGGAGGTGCAGATCTCATTGAGAGGTACCTTTGTGGATCCAGCCCCAATTACATTTAAATGGGAATGATCCTCTGGGCATGATCTGTGATGCTATTGCAGCCCAGGGCAAAGCATGGGAATACCCACATTTTCAGGGGACTCTGGTTAGTAGACATTTCTGTAGAGCTCAAGTGGAGCAAAAATATTTTAAAGCCCACGGCTGAGGAGTGGTGCTGCCAAGATCACTGCCATTGAGAGGTTTAATGACTTGGCAGACACCATTGTGGGCAAGGATGAGGCAGGGAAGGTTCAAAACACCCCAGCAGCTACAGCTGCACATGTTACTCAGGATGGTCAATGCTGGATTAAATGAAATGGATTAAATGAAAGAAAGGATCCAGTGCCAAATTATTTGTTCTTTGGAGAACCAAGAGTGAACAAATGAGTCCAGGTAAACTGGCAGGTGTACTGAATGCCTCTACTGAGGCTGCATGTGGTGGCCCTGCAGGTGTGCATCAAGTCCAATTCAGCTTTAATTAGTTTTTTGCATCTTGTGCAGCTATAAGAATCACCAATGTGAACTCTAAGAATGTGGTTTGATCTCTAAAAATAGCCTTGAAAATGCAAAATGCGGAAAAAAAAATCGATATGTAAAATCTTTATTTTGCAGTTTAGGACAGTGTTTTCTCATGGTAAGCCACAGAGTGATGAAAACAAAAAGAAAAGCTGAAACTTGTAACACTCATCTGGAGTGAGGAGGAAAATTGTCCAGTACATCCTGTGTGTTCCAGGAATGGGATGTGGGCGGGAAGGACAAGAGGTGAGGAGAAACCAGTTCTATAGAAAATATTTACTCTCACTGAGGCCAATTGCTGCCATAGTAAATGGCTGAAAGAAGTGGCAAAACAAACAGAAATAATCTGCATGGAATTAAAGAGCTGTGTTTTTAAAAGCTAGTGCTTGGTGGATATTTACTCAGTAGATTAGCCCAATAATTGTCACTGGGACTTCTGTTTGTTCTTTTGCTAAGATTCCTATGGGTTTGTTTTCCAGGTACAGGGACTTTGGGAGCATGAATTGAAGATAGATAGGTGGGACGCCTGCCTCCTGTGGTATGAACTAAGGGCTTAACAACAATTAGTGACATGGGGGGAGTTTTAGCATTAAAAATAAAATAGATTTGCTAACAACATGTGGTTCTGTCAGGACAATCTCATGGGGGGTGTAGTTTGTTTTTGCTGTAGATGTGGAAAATATATTTTCCTCTTTTAATATTTTTGTGTGTGTCATCATAGTGCTTGCAGCACTATGCCTCTGAGTTTTCTCAAGTCATTTGGAGATCTAGTGGAAAATAGGGAACTTGGGCTCTGATGCAGAAGCAGTGCTGGTATTTTGTAAATGTTAAAAAAACCAAGTTTCTAGATTCTGTCAACGCTAGTGTAAAAAGCACCCATAAAGAGTATTTGTTACCTTTGAAGTTATCTAGATGTTATATGTTGTCTTAATGACCTGACATTGAAACTTTTGTTTAAAATGACTGTGGACAAGGAATATTGTGACAATAAAACTTAGTATATGAAGTTAGTGGCTAACATTAGGTAGCCATGGGGAGAACAGCTCCATGGCTCAAAGAGCAGCTGTATAAACAACAAAGTAATAGAAAAGCAGAATGAACAAAAATGTATTAAAAATTAATGATTTACTGTAAGCAGAGCTTGTCATTTGAAAAGGGAGATAAGTTATGAGTGTATATCTTTCTATGCTCTTCCCTTTGGTTTTGACCCCCTTGGCCCCTTTCAGCCAAGCCAAACAGAGGTGCAGTGCTTGTAAAGAAATTTTGGTGAAATCATGCCAATATGCTACCAAGTAGGCTGGACTGCATGATCAGTCCAGTAGATCTTGGAAATTTGCATGGAGGAAGACACGTAATGAATACTCCCAGCCAGCCTGAGTACTAAATTAATCAGAATCCAACAACACAGGGATCCATAGGGGACCGTGACACTCAAAAATTACTTTTTTTAGTGGTTTTAGTGTTCAACATGTACCAGTCTGAGCAGATAATGTCACAACATCAGTTGCTCTGTGCTGGGGGTGAGGGCAGAGGAGCTGTTGAATGGCACTGATGGAGGGTGGCTGAGGGCTGGTGCAGCCACCCAGAGTTCTGGTATTTGTTTTGACCATTAACTGTGACTGATTTACAGCCTGGTGTCAATAAAACCTCCGCGGACCTTCATTGTTGGCAGCGGTGCTGCATTGTGTCTGTGCTTGCTCTGCAGGGCAGTGCAGCCGCCTCCTCCCGCCCCAGCTCGGCTCTCTCCAGGTCCTTCATGGCAATGGCACCGATGTGGGAACAGTGGTCATGTTCCAGTGCTCCGCCGAGCACCAGCTGGAGGGACCAGGCATTGTCACCTGCGTTTGGAAAGGGAACAGCACGCAGTGGACAGCCGGAGTGCCCTCCTGCAAGCGTAAGGTTCTTCCCTCCCTCTGGGATGCGGTGCGTTCATTTTGCCCTGCCTATCCTGCAATGTTAGGATTCATTCTAGATATCTATGCAAAGAAAAAGACAAATTCAATTTTCTTAAAGGTTGCCCCACTGATGGTAATTCCACTGCATATGTATTCTGACATGCCGTTATCACAACACAGAAAAGACTCTGTTGGATTCATCCCTGATCTCATGCCACTGGTAGCACCTGGAATAACTGTGGCTCTAGCTAGAAGCAGTATGCTTCTTTAGAGAATGTGTTTTGGTTTAGAGACAAGTTTAGGAGAAAAACACTCTTGAATGAGTGTTTCCTCTAAAAAAAGGGTTCTAACAATCCCTTTCCACCAATAAGAAATGAATACTAGTGGATGAAAGTGCAAAAAAACCCCAACTGTTTGTTGACAAACAGACTGCCCACACAGCATGGGAGAAAAGGTAAATAAATGCTAGATATTGAACTGTCAGACCTTAACACACACTCCACCCCCTCCTTCCTCCCACCTGGAAAAAAAAAACAAAACGCCAGGGAGAGATAAAACCCCACAACAGCTGGCAGCCAGGTGGGGAGAAAGATGGCACCAGCTCCTCTGTCTCAGGGAAGAAAACAAAAAGGCTCATGCAGCAGTCAGGCAAGCAGATGGGAGCCCAGACAATGTCTGGTGTTGGTCCCCTCTCCATAGGTGAAGCAGGTGTGCCCTCCCTGGCTTGAGCTTTGTCCCAGGTCTGGGGCCGAAACAGAGAGCCCCTCTCTCTCTTCTCCTGCCGCTTGTTCTCTCTGATCTCGGACCAGAACCAAACCGTACAATTCACCTCAAAAAGCTGCAGAAGGATTGCTGCTGTGGCCTCTCCAAGCCCAAAGAAAGGAAAAAATCCCAAATTTCAACCTGGGCTAATATAAAACCCCCAGGCTAGCCAAGCAAAACCCAGACTGCACCACACCCTCAGACACTGGGCCAGTGAGACTTTGAAAAAGCCCAACAAAGGGCCCCAAGGCTCCCTTGGACCCACCTTAAAGATACAGCAACCATTTTGGGGCATAAAGCAGAGGATCAGGGAATAGACCATCATCATAAATCACCCCAACACCATGAGAATGACCAACTGATGTGCAAGCATATTTGAGAACCTGTCACCTGGCAGTATTTTCTGACAATGTTTTTGCTGTAAAAGAAACACTGATATTTTTTGAACAATTCTTGGTTGTTGCATGTGGGCAGCTGCATAGGAAAATTACCATATAGAGAAATAGTGTCTGAATGGCAACAGCATTAACTACCTTTTAGCTGTTCTCCTACTTGTTTATTATAAGGTTGTTACTAGTTTGACCAGAAGTAGACCCAAGCAAAACTCGGTTCCTCTGAGCTTTGAGGTGCCTCAGACCTGGTGTCATTTCGAATCCCCAGTGGATACATTACTCTTACAGACACTTGGTGCTCTCTCACACACTCAGGTATTCTTATTTCTTGTTTGGAGATCCCATTAAAAAAAATGAGAGAAATCCTTCCCCTAGAGGCTGCAGAAATATAATGCTTTGTATGGAGCTCAGCTGAACCACTTGTGATGCTGGTCATTGTGATGCTGGGAGAACTAGATGACTTTTGAAGCAAGACATGCTTAGTGCTCCAAGTGAGTTGGCAGAGATCTGCATTAGTTGTGCCACGCCACATTCCCACTTCTCCTTCTGTCTGAATCACTCACTTGCAGCATCAGATCCCTGCGAACACTCAGCCCTGCAGGTCACTTCTTCCATCCTGCATCCTTCCCCAAACAGAGGAAGACCTGTTGTTTAATGCCTGCCAAGGAGGATGTAATTACATGGAACTGTCCTTGCTCTAAATGGCTTCAAGCCAATTTACCCCATTAGTATTAGTTTTTGAAGCTTCATTCCTTATTAATAAGGGAGTCTGCAGCTCATCTGCTTTTGATCTGCCGACAGAGTTGTGCTTTTAAGCTATGCAGTGCTAATGTGAAAGTCCTCATTGAGCAGAAGCGTGAAGTGGGTAGGTTTCAGCATGGTTTAATGAAAATGTAAAAGATAAATTTGTGGACTGATCTTAGAAACATTTCTGTGTTTGCTTTGCTGCAGCTATATCAAAATACGAGACTTTTGGCTTTAAGGTCGCAGTGATTGCCTCCATTGTGAGCTGTGCTGTTATTCTGCTGATGTCCATGGCTTTCTTAACTTGCTGTCTGATCAAGTGTGTGAAGAAAAGTGAGAGGAGGGGAACTCAAAGGTATGTCAAGAGGACAGTTTTAATAACAGTGTAAGAGTGTACATCATGTGGACCCCATTGCTGTGATAACAAGTGCTTCAGAGGATTTGCTGCTTGCAGCACTGCAATGATGTTAATTACTTAAAATCCTTAATTTGTAGATCAGGCTGTAGGCACAGAAAGACTTGGAATTCCAGAGTATTTAAATACCTGATGCCTGTTAATATCAGATAACCTCAACAGGCCTGGGTAGATCTGGGTTTACCCAGGATTATGCAGAAGCTGAACATACAAGTCTGATTTTCTGGCACAGCATTTCTTTCCTCAAGTTATTGAAGATTGGCAGTGTTTCCCCTTCTCTATTTCTTTCCTTTATTCCTTTCTTTCTTTGAACACTGCTGGGAAATGGAATCTCCTTGTGTCAGAGCCATCCAAGCCCTCACCATCTGCAGAGCATCCTCAAAGCTGTCCCAGCATAGGCTGGAAAGATTGAGGATTTTGTCTTCTGGGTTGGAGCACAAATCAGTGGATTATAAACAGGAACAGGAAGAAGTAGAATTTTCAATCCAGTCCATTATAAGATCTCAGTGTGGATAATGTCAGCAGGAGCACATTTGCCTGTAAGCTGGAGCCCTTGTTGCACACCTACCTATGTCTACATCTACCTACAGTCACTGCTGCAGAAAGCTTTCCAGGGGAACTTGGTTTCCCTCTCACTTTTCTTGCTGGTTACTCCCACCAGGCCCTCCAGTGGAGTGGAGAGAGACTGGGGAAGGCAATAGTGAAGGTTTCTGTGCTGAGCTGTGCTTTATCTGAAGCTGCATGGGAACCAGCTGAAGGGGGAACTTCTGTTGTTTGAAATCCAAGTGTAGCCAAAATAGAGATTTTCTGTTTCTCTTGAAAGATTGTTTGTGTCAAAAAATGAAAGTCTTTAGTGTCAGTCATAATATTAGGTTTTTACTGGTAGCGTGAAATAAGTTGCTTTGAAATAAAAGGTTAATTGACATTTTTGAAATTGCCACTTTTTTATAAGACTATTCATATCAGAGTCCTTGTTTTTAATTTTTTTGTAAATGAAGTTTTGTAAAAGCTCGTCATTCCCATCATATCAGAGTCCTTGTTTTTAATTTTTTAAATGAAGTTTTGTAAAAGCTCGCCATTCCCATTATTGTGATGACTTAATATTTTTCTCTTACAAAAGAAAAGCCTTTCACACAGACATTAGGACCTGATTCTGTCATCAGGCTGTGAAATTATTCCTTTTGCTGAGACCTTCTCAGTTCCCTGCTGCCCCTGTGTGCCTTTGTCTTTTGAAGGAGCTGTTCCATCCCACTGGCAACAGAGCTCAGCTCGAAGGAGAAATCTGGGGCACTGCAGGCATTGTGTGTCTTATCCCTTCTGTCAGAAAGAACTGAAGTCATGTACAAATTGTTCATGTCATGGGAGAAAAAGTAACATAACCCTGTGTGAAACCTGTCACGTGCAGTGGCACCATCTCTCTTGGTGATGGAGGTGGAAAAGTGGATTGACTTCTGGATGCACAAAGCATTAATCTGACAAAAAGCTGCAGGCTTGATAACTTAATACAAAATGAGAACTCTTGAGGGGAAAATAGTGAAATGTCTCTTAGACCATATCTGAAAGACGAGGTAATCTGTACCTATGGAGCAAAGAGGATGTCCTTGCCTGTAGTTCTGATGTCTGCCTGTCTGCTTCTTTTGGCTCTTGGTTACCTGAGAGATCACCTCTGCCTACAAACCTGCCTTGCATGGTGTCTAATGATCTTTGAAGTGCCATCTTGTGTTTAATAGAATCATGGAATCATTAGGATTGGAAAAGACCCTTTAGTTGAACTGTCAACACAGCACTATCACCATGTTCACAACTAAACTACCACATCCACATGTGTTTTGAAGAGAAAAGGGACAAAGGCTGCTGAAAGTCCTCCCACATTCAGCCTTCTCACGGATTTTGTTCCACTGAGGGAGGGTAGCTGTTTTCTTTGCAAAGAGCAGGATTGAGTCCCAAGAAGAGAGAAACGGCACCAAAATCAGCATTGCCAGTTCTCACAGTTTGATCTTGTTCCATCAGCCAGTGAGAGTGTCTGTGATTCTATGAACCTGAGACTTCTTTTAAAAACAAGAAAAGAAATTGTGGATTTTGTTTCTTGCCTCAGAGTTGCAGCGAGCAGCATGAAAACAGCCCTGAGCTTTTCCAAAAGAGAATTCTGACAGTGAGGGAATATGCTCTGTGCTTAACAAAGACAACATTACCTGTCCCCTCCATTTTAAAGTCAATATCTTTTCCACCTGCCTGATGATTTTGGAAACATTAAGAATAGCAGTGATGAAAAAGGTAACAGAATATTTTTTTTCCTGAAATAATTTATCCCATAAGATGGAGATGATCTGAACTCTGATGTCACTGATGAAGGTCCATGAGAACACTGACACATCATCCCACCTTATGTGACTTTTCTTATTACATGTAGTCTGGAAAAACACTGAATCAAATGGACATAATTCTTAGAGTTTGTTCCTTTGAACTATCCACTGGTGCTCATAAGAAAATTGCTCTCATTTTCTTGTTTGTTTGCTTGTTTTTGAGGACTGCTGGACAGTACTTAGAAAAGCACTATTTTACACAATAATATTTATACTATTGAAGAAGTCCCTCTCTTAGAGTGTTATTTAAATCTCTACAAGTTTGGCTTACACATGAACTTCAGCATGTGTTCAAGTGCTTTCTTCAGTAAAACTGGAGTGAGATTTAAACTCTAGAGAGTCAGGTCTGGGGTCAGATAACAGCTCAGCTGTACAGCCATATATTACAATACTGTTTCTACTGCTTGGTATATTCACAGAGAAATGCAGCTGTGGTACCAGCTAAGGACTGAAGAACTAGAGCACATGCAAGCTGCTTACTTTGTTTTTAAGGGAAGAAACAATAGCAACAACAATAAGAAACTCAGGAATGCATCTGTATTTGGTGACATGACTAACATGGCGTATGATAACCAAGGCTTCTATAGGTAAGGCTGTTAAAATATAGTATGTCTGAATGAGGTGATGGGATCCTGGCTAATCACTAACCAGAGCTGAAAGCAGCTATGAGAGCAGATGTATCTACCTGTACACCCTTAGCCAAAAGTCTGTCTGTTTTGCATATGGAGAGTGGGCACTGCTTCTAATCAGAGACGGAAGTGTCATTAAAGGTGATTCTGAATAAAACTGTCCTGGAATTGCTCTTGGAACAGATGTGACCCTTCCTCATGTATATCTTGTTCCGTTTTGCCACTTGAATAAGAACTGTTTAATCAAGTAATTAGTAAAAGATGCTGATTACTATTGTTTAATTCCATAAACCTGTGGATGTTGCTGCAATGATGATGCTGTTGTAGCACTGATTGTCCAAGGAAATAAATAAAGACATGGTTGGAAAACAGCAGCAAAACTGAGGGCAGGCAGTTCCAAAGGAAAGATTCTGCATATCCATGGTCAACAGCAAACCAAAAGAGCATTTAACCAAGATTCCTTAGGGAAGGCTCAGGCTTGACATGAGTAAGCATTTGTGGGTGGTCAAACACTGGAACAGGGTCCTGGAGAGGGGGTTGGTGTTGGTGGCCCAAACTGGTATTGCTCAAGGGGTATTTGGACAATGCCCTTAATAATGAGCTTTATTTTTTGGTTGGCTCTGAAGGGGTCAGGCAGTTGGACCCAATGATCCTTGTGAGTCCCTTCCAACTGAAATATTGCAGTCTAGTGTAGTCTAGTGTAGTTTATTGTACCCTATCCTACCCTATTCTATCCTACCCTACCCTATCCTCTACTTGTGTTAAGGTTTCAGACATTTGGAAGAGTTGCCCAATGCATCACGAGATGTCTGAGCACAGCAGCAATCCTACTTGGTTTTCTTAGGCAGGAGCTGTCCAAAGAAGCAGGATGAATCCCTTCCTCCCTGCCTTTTCCAGGGCTGTGGTACACACTGTTTTCTGCAACCCAGCTATGGGATGTGGTTCTGCAGCCCACTTAGAAGGGGGAGTTGAGTGCTGCCCATGTCTGACAAGAGAGTGGGCGTAGGCCTGACAAATTCAGTCACTTTTACAATAACTTTCTCTTTTCTTAAAGAGAACTGTTCTGCTGCTTCTTGTAGCATATGAAGTATCTGGAAGAGTAAGAATTCCTCCACCCTTGAAGAAGACTCTCTTGAGTATATCTTAATTTATTTTTGACTAGAAAAGCATGTAGGTCATCCTACCTTTCAGACACGATTGAATAGATTTAGAGATTAACATTTTGATTCAATACTTTAGGATCAAAATACTGTAAGAAGAGATAAAATAAAAAGCCAATTCTTTCAGATAAGGCAATGTAAAATAAACATTCAGTTCTTTCAGGCAGGTAAGGTATTTGTTAAGGTTTACAGATTAAAACACTAATCAGTTAAAGCGGTACCTTAGTATGCTGACAAGATAATTTTGGCTGCAATGAGGTGACACAATGTGAGTGCAGAATGCTGATGTGTCGAAATTATAAATAACAGAGAAGCCTGTCTACGTGACAGTGAGGGCTCCACTGTGCTGTTCTGGACCTGGCTGCCACCAAATGAGAACTTTTTCCCTCATGTTTGAAGCACAGAACAAACATCATGAATATGTAGTTTTTCAGGGAAACATTGAATTTTAGTGGCAACTGCTTTAATTATAATGAGCCTCATTCTGACTGCTTTGCTGGTTGAACAAATTGCTTTAAAATGATAAGAAGTATGTGTACAAATACCCAGGATCATTAACTATGAAGTGCAGTCATTCCAGATGCCACCTCTTTCATTTGGATATAAAGAATCATAATGAGGATGAACATACCAATTTTTAGCAGAAGGTCTTATATGCATGAGCTGCAAGTATTTACAGCATATTTGCTCTCTTATATTATTGAAAACACTAAATAATGTTGAGCAGGGAAAAACAAGTTATGGATCGTGGTGCTGCTGGGAGAGAGGAGTTTCCCCAACGTTTCTTCTCAGAAATTCAGAGTAGCAGAGATAGCAGTTTTCTCTGTTGTGAAGAGGTTTGAGCCAGATTAGCTGAAAACAAGGGCCTATGTCTAGGGAAGGTAGAATAGCTGCAGCCCTGGGCCACGGAGTTAGAGGAGAATAATGTCCATGAGCCTCCAAAGCAGTCCCCAGGAGGATTGCTGGGCACAGAGTGTTTGTCAGCATGTTGGGAATGGCTCTCACAACCTGACTGCAAGATGTACCAGGATGTGTTATTTTTGAGTCAATTATTTTCTGATGAAGAATAATACCTGACCCTGCAGTAACTCTTCTCTGCAGCACTTGCTTGGGCACCCATCACCCAAGACAAACAGTCCTCTGCCATCCCAGCAAGCAGCCACGTGGGAGAGCTAGCATCAGACAGCTGCCAGAGAAGGCAGGTTGTGTCCTGCCCCGAGACAGGCACAGGGTGAAATATCAGCAAAGGCAAATTTAGTGGCAGCTGTCCTTCCACTGTGCCAGCTGCTGGTAGTGTTTGAGAGATGGAGGTAAAGGTCATTGAGACATTATGTTAAAGAAATGAGTGTCCAAAAGAAGAGTGTGGTCAGCTTAATACCAGCAGAGGCTATGCTCACCCACTGCTCAGGGCCGGTTGTAGCTGCTCCCCAGGTAAAGGTGCTCCAGGGCTTGCCAACTCTTCCTGTGAAGAATTTTTTCCCAATATCCAATCTAGGCCTCCCCCAGACTCACAGGGCTTAAAAAGTGCCTTCAGTTTTCAGCAAGTAGGCAAAGCTTCACATCAAAACTAACCATCAGCCTCAGCAGAGCTGCTGCTCTAGGAAAACAGGTTTAAAATACAGGATGAGGAAATGCAAATAAGCAATTGCTCTGATAAACATCTTTGCCAGTTTTTAAATCTATAAAGAATTTTCCTTTCCTGCTGTAATGTACAATTAAATTTTAAGCATCCATGCAGGGAGGGGGCTGTCTTGTGCTTGTTTAAGTAGCTTGTAGCATTTTCATTTGTTCTGTAAGTGAACCTAACAGTTCCATAAAAAACACAAAGAAATGCAAGTGTTCAGTGCCAGAAATGGGAGCCTGAATCCAATTGGAACCACTTTTGGTCTGGCAAAATACGCACAACCTAGTGTAACATTGTGAGAGCAAACAGCAAACCCTTCTGGCATGAAGAGACATTAAAGAACCAGGCACTCCTCTTTTGGAACCTATTTATATATCAGCATGTGTAGAAGATACTGTCCCAGGAGCAACACAGATAGCCAGTGTAAAGAAAATGCTGGGAAAGCTCATTTAAGTTTGTATCAGCTTCCTAGTGATGGTCAGAAATAGCCACACCTTAGCTCTGTTGCTTTGCTTTTCAGTGTAAAACCTATCCTGGAATAGATACTCCTTTGACTTAAGGGATGTGCTGATTTTTTGCAAGGGAGAATTGATGATCCAGCATTTTCCACACTCGGAAGAACTGAATGTAGCTGTACACTAACTCCTTTTCCTTCTCTGTCAGCTAAGATGACAACCAAAAGAAAAGTAGTCCAGCTCAAAAATGCAATCTAAAGAGAATCAAATAAATTTGGTGTGGTTTTTTTGTCTAGTGTGGAAGCATTTGGAAGAAGTTGGGCATTCCAGATTTGGACTGTTTAGAGGTGAACTATATTTCACAACTCTAAGTCAAGTTATAAAACATTCTCTATGAAGTAGCTGATTTGATTGCAGGAGCAAATGAAACGGGAAAGGCCATGTCTCAATAGGCTTAAAGTCCTCCTTTCAGCTATTCACACAGCTGGAGCATATTACCAAGAAGAAAAGAATCCTTCTGCAGAGAAGGAGGCTAGTATGTTCTCGCACAGAAGATATTTTTAGTAGCTGAAATTTTTGTACCAGAGCCCTTTCTGACTACGAGATGCTTTACCATTGTACCTGGCTAAAAGCAAATATGGGCAATCCAACAACAAAGAATTGCGACTGAAAAAGTTTTGTAGAAAATCCCAAAGCCAGCATGCGATTAGGAGAGGTAGCTCAGCATTTTCAGCATCACTGTGGGGTTTAATAATGCATCACATAGAGCGTCCAGTGAAGGGGCTGCAAAGGGCAAATGACCTGTTTGATATAATTGTATGGAATTGATACAGTTAATGTTTGATTGCATGGAACCGAGGACTGAAAGGGGAGGAGACCCAGCATAGGAGAGGGGCAGATTTCCTTTCCCTACATTTCCCTGCTTTTCCCTGTGACTGGTCCAGCCTTGAGCTTCTCTATTCATGGAGTTGTTATTTTTTTTCCTCTTGTCTTTTTCTGTGCTCTGTGTTCCCCACTGCCACCTTCTAGAGGCTTAGATCTTCTCAGTACCTTTTGACCTGCAGGTTTCAAAGAAAGCTGAGATGGGGAAGTGAGCTGTGGTTTCACCTTGGGGCCCTGTTAGAAGGGTGAGATAAACTGGCTTTTAAGGTACACCCATTTCTGAATTTCCGTCTTAATTGTCATCACAAGAGCTCGAAAGGGACATTTACAGCAACATGTGCTTTTAATAGGGCTGCTATTACTGTTTTCATAATGCTTTCCTGATTACCCCAGTGTTTTGTACAAAGCCACCAGGCATACAGCAACAGAAAAAATCCCCTCTCATCCTCTAGTATAAAAGCTGTTTTGAGAGGCAGTGCCAGCACCAGGCAGCCTTGTGGCTGCATTCTCACACGTCTTGGATGGCCTGTTAATAGTGTTTTCCCTCCAGCAAGGAACAGCTCTCACACACAAAAATATTCTTGTGAATCCTCTAAATCCCATTGACAAATGCTGTGATGGCTATTCTTCTCCCCTGATGGGAGCTCCAGATTTTATCTGTCAAATAGAGGCTGTCCTTGTCAAATGCATCATGCACTTGGCTGTGCAGCACCCAGGGCAGAATAATATTTCCAGATAAGGGTGCAGAGAAGGGTTCTGATCCTCTTGTGGTGTTTTGAAGTAGCCCAGCTGGGAACTGGAGTTAAGGAAAGTTGAAGTGCTTGAAAAAACAGTCACACTTATTCAGGACAAAGTACCAAGGATGAGAGAGCAAACTGAGGACTGTGTCCAGCTGAAGGCCATGCACACAGTGCAAAGCCCACTGCATGGACAGTTGTCCCTTGTGACACTGCAACCCTGTAATAGCTCTTCTCATCCTCTGCTGAGGTGAAACCCCAGTGGCTTCACTGTCCCTCTGATGTCCTCAGGGTTTGATCTATTGCAGGGAAGAGAGGTGCCTACTGTCTCATCCTACACTTTAGAATCACATCATCATGGAATGGTTTGGATGGAGAGGGTCCTTAAAGACTATCCCATTCCACCTTTGCCATGGGATGGGACACTTTCCACTGTCCCAGGTTGCTCCAAGCCCCTGTGTCCAACCTGGCCTTGGACATTGCCCAGGATCCAGGGGCAGCCCCAGCTCCTTTGGGCATCCTATGCCAGCACATGTCAGTGAAAGCCTAATAGTTCCTGAAGTGGGAGAAATTAGTTGCTAAGCCAGGAGTACATTTCTTCTCCAAGTATGGTTTTAGCCAGTTTGGGTTCCTGAGTTGGTGGTAGACTATGGGTGATTGCAGTGTTTCACAACATACAGCTCTATAGGGGAAAACATCAGAGTGGGATGACTTCTGCCCAGTGAACTGCATTTATTGCTCTATAACCAGAATACCTAGACTTGAGCTGTAATTCTGGCAGGGCAACATGCAAAGACTTTTTTTTTTTTCACAGGTTGTTTTGCTGGCCCATGCAAAACTTTATTCCAGTCCTCCTTGTATGTACTGCTTTTATTTGATTTTTATTTTGACCTTTGACTACCACCTCAAGAAGATGAAACTGAATTCCTTATACTATAAAAAAATAAATAAATGCACAACAGCAAGTATCTCAATTTTCTTTTGGCAGTGAGGTGTGCAGCATTACCCCGTGTAGCTTCTGTTCCCTGATGACAGGTCACAGGGGTGCTCAGTGTTCAGTTGGTAGCCAGCAAAAAGGTCCTTGAGGTCTTGTTGATGATTTTACAGAGACACAATTATTTGCCCCACTGTTACCAACTGGTTTTGATGCTGAGAGAAGCAATTCACTATGTTACAGCACAAGTCATTTGTGAAACACTTGATGTGCCAATAAAATGCACAAATTCTGTACCTTCACCTGAATTAATGGAGCAGAAATAACTTTTCCCTTTGTGCTTACAGGTCCCAGAAAGAGTGGACTCAGGATGTCGTAGTTCCTGGGTGTTGCAAAGACAACAGTCAGCTGCTGAAGGTAGCCAAGAGCAGTGGTGCACTTGGGACACACGCGGTACCAAGACACAACACTGAGTTGCAGACAGTGAACTCCATACACTTTGTTGAAGTCTACAGTCATAAGGATAGTTACAACAAACCAACCTGCCAGATACCTGGATAGCTGGTGTCTGACGTGCAGCTGCTTCTCTGGACCAAAATGAAATTTTATAGAAATATGTGCCTTAAAGACAACATAGAAAATCAATTATTCATATGAATTGTAAGTTTTCTATATTCCAAGATGGTTATTTAACAGAAATGCTTCAAGGTCTGATAAAAATAAAGGTATGAATGTTGGGGCTATCAATCCAAAGCTATTCTCTGCAGTGTGCTGTGCAATGTGACTATGGCAAAAGCATAATGTCCTTCTACACAGCTAGAGAGGTGATACCCAGTTTGCCTCATACAAAGTTGCTGATAATAATTATGCATCCTCAGATTCCAATTTTCTCTGAACCAGTGGGTTTTGCTAGAATTTCAGAAAGAGAAGTCCCCCATATTTTTACAAAGTAGCATGATAGAACTACAAAAAAATTTTGTTTTAATTAAATGCCCCATTGTTTTCTATCAGGAAGGTCTTTAATTCATCTGCTCTGTGTTTAGAGACCATGTGAGACTTGGTGCAGCAAAGGCCCATCTGCAGGTCTGCCAGCCTGTGGGAGAGGAGATGGCATATGGAGGGATGTGGTGTCATGCTGTGGCACACCTTGGACTCCCACCAGTGACCTCCTGTAGCTTCTACAGGTGTCCCAGTGCCAGAGCAGCTGGTGTGCAGGTGGGGATAGCAGTGCAGCCTTCCTGGAGCAGCCAGCTTGGGATTGCTGCAGCATTGTCCCTTGTGAGAGCTCTAAATGAAGGGCTGAGGTAGCTTTTGAAAGCCTGCCTTCTTTGCCTGTTGTTTGCCTATTGTTAATCTGTTCATCGTGTGAGGAAACAAGGTGGGGTTTTTTCTTGTTTTGTCCCTTTTGAGGGTATTGAGGGCCTGGCCTGCAGAAAATGGGGAAGGGGCAAATTTAACTTTAATAAGGGGAGAGAAGAGAACCTCAAAAGTACCAAAATTGAAAGGTTTCTCTGATCCCCAGAAGTGTAGAACAAATGGTTAAACAATTCCTTCACAAAGAAGATACATCTCAACCAAGGATTAAAAAAAGTTACAGACAAGGGAGGGAGGTGTTCTGTCCTACTGGCAATATTATGCTTAAGGTGCAAGTGAGAAGGGTGATCAAGATGTCCTTGATCTTTCCTCTCTGCAGCTCCTTTGAACTTCCTTCCTCTTCCCATCTCTATGATTATGTTCACTGAATTCCATGATTCAGTTCCCTGGTGTTTTATTATGTGCCTTTAAAATGCAATAATATGACTGCAAGTGGAGTAAATTCCCTGTTGGGATGTTTGGGTCAGCACTTTGTATGAGCAGACAGCCTGGCTCCTGTTCTGCATGAAGTGGAGTAATGTTGGATGGGACAGAGTGCACCCTTGAGCTTCCAGGGATGCTGGCAGCCATGAGAAGCACCCCAGAAGGCAGGTAAATTCACTGTCCCTGTGCCAAAGCGCTACATGACTATCATTTATTTGGGCAGCTAACACAAGAGGCAGCAAAGTAACACCAAGGTAAGGAAGCAACACCCAAACTGTTTGTGTAAGATTTGTGGCTCGGCTTGCTCTGGGACTGTGCTTAGTTCTGATGGCTGCACCCCCTGGAGTTAGCTTCATTGCTTGTGCAAACATAACTTATTGTCAGAGGAGAAATAAGTGCTGTGCAGGAAGGAGATGAAAGCAGCTGAGACTCTAAAATAGACATTTAAAGCCTTGTAACCCTTAAAGGTTAGCTGGCCAGTTGTTCCAGCTGGATTCAAGCTCCTATTTCTGCTACAGAACACTTGCATTTCCTTGTGTATTTTGTGAAACTGATGGCTTGCACACTGCTCACAGAAGTGTTTTCCACAGGATATATGTTGTATCTATGAGCTGGAGTCTGCAGTACCTTCTAACCCATGCCCAGCACTGGCCTTTACTTCACATGGGCTGTGGGTTCCATCCTCTCCCTCATTCCTGGCTGTGGGGGTCAGATGAGGTCCAGAGCTGGCACAGGGATGACTTCCCATGTGAGGACATGTACCCAAAGAGGCTTTGTTCCCTTCCCACAGCTGTGCAGAATGTCAGTTTGCCAAATCTGTCCACTGTTTATTTACACACCTATTTTAAGGGGAGGATGCTCTAACAGCTTTATTTGCTTTCTGACTTCAAAAAATTCAATTGTTTGTTGTTTTTGTAAATAATTAGTTGAGTGCTTTTTCTCATGTGTACAACTTGATTTGTGCTTTACAAGGGATACGATAAGGAGCCAAGTGCAGCATTGAACATGTTTGTGAAGCTGACTGTTCATTCTCCAGAATCTCTGTAATATTTACCAGTACTATTTGTGATCAGTATACATGGACCTATTCTACATGCCCATTCTTCCCTTGTGCCAGGAACAAGAGATACACAATTTTCCCATTATCTGCATCATCTTCTTGTTTTAGTAATGCTGTTAAAATTTCCAAGGATAGGGTATCACTGAACAGAATCAGGGGTGGGTAACTCACCAGGTACAAGGTGAATACAGAGGAAGTTAAAACTGACAAGGGGTTTCCAGACCTGTGGATGCTCCAAGCTATCATAGAATATCCTGTGCTGAAATGGACCCTGAGGGGTCATGGAGTCCAGGCCCTGGCCCTGCCCAGGCACCCCAACAATCCCACCCTGTGCATGCATCCCTGGCAGCGCTGTCCAAACGCTCCTGGAGCTCTGGCAGCCTCGGGGCCATGCCCATTCCCTGGGGAGCCTGGGCAGTGCCCAGCCCCTCTGGGGGAAGATGATTTCATCCAAGTAAGTTCTGTTCCCATTTCATGGTTTGGCTTAACTGGTTGGGAATAAAGAGCTGGAAATTTGCAGCACAGCTTCTGCTTTTGTGTTTGGAGTCAGAGAACTTTTTTCTTCATCTCCTAACCAACCAAAACTAATCATACCAATAATCATATTTTTACTATATAAATAAGATGGAAAAATAACCCATTTTATATGCAAAGCAACTCTAGAAATTATTATCACACAAAAAGCCTTCATAACTTTGAGTTAACGAACATCTTGGTTTTCAGAGCTAATTACACTAGCAAATTGCTGCTGACTCCCAGGCGCAGAGGAGCAGCCGCCCATCGCTCCCGGCGGAGCTCTGCCGCCTGTCACAGCCGGAGTCGCTCCCTCCCTGTTTACTTTCGCTTCTCCAAGTCGCCCGTGACCTCTGCTTATTCTGGCAAGGAGGATTGCACCGCGGGCGCCTCGCGTGGGCCGTGTGCTGGACACGGCACATACCCACCCTGAAACCGATGGATGATGCTCTGCAGAAGCTGTAAGTGCACATTTGTAACGAGGAATTTGGGCGAAACAGCTGTCTGGAGCTGCAAATCTGTGGGAACAGGAGTTCAGAGCCAGAGGGGCAGTGACTAACGGGAATGGCCAGCCGTCACTACCTTCACATTTTTTCCCCTTCTTAGAGCTTGATTTTGTACATTATTGACTAAAACTTGCTGAAGGCAGCCTAGTGCACAATCTGAGTTTTTAAGAAATACTTTATTGTATTTTCTTAAGCACAAAGAAAGACTGTTAGAGGAACTGCTTGCGCTATCTGGATTCAATTTGTTGCTAAAGAGATTCAGTCCTCTGGCGGTGGGAAAATAACAAAGCGTATTGTGATTCAACAGTTAACAGATAAACCAAAACACTACATGATGATGTTGCCAGGACAAGGGTGATATTTAGTAAGTCAAATAATTCACTCAAATAAACAAATCGGTCGGTTTAGCGGAGGGAAATAGTACTGCCTTTTGAGATTAGCTAAGCAGGAAATCAGTATGCTGGGAAATAAAACGTTGTTGTGCATGTGACTTCGCGTAGCCACTAAATTCGGAACCTCTGAAATGAAAGTTTGGAAAGGCACCGGGCTCTGTCAGGAAGCGGGGCTTCGCAGCGTGCCGCTCGCCCCGGAGCGGTGTGAGGTGCGCGTTTGTCGCCGGGCTGCTCGCGTTCCTCGCCGTGACCGCGGCCGGGATGCGGCTTCCCCGTCCGGCCGCGCGCTGTGACTGTCACGGGATGTGGCTGTCACCGTGGGAGGGCGCTGTGACTGTCACGGGATGTGGCTGTCACCGTGGGAGGGCGTTCGGGGCAGCCCCGGCCCTTCCCTCCCGGGAGCACGGGCACGGCCGCGGCCTCTGCTGTGGCCGTGTGGCTCCGCAAGGATCTGGCTGTGTAAGGCGAACCTGACAGCGATCCTGCTGCAGAGGTCTTGAGTGCCACCGGCGTGAGGAGGAGATATATTTAACTTTGCTCCGTGTGCACTTATCTGAGTCTGCAGGACAAAAATATCTCCGGGCAGTGTGGCATTGTACATCGCAGCATTCCCGAGGGATTGATTTTCACTTCTACTTCACTCACTGTGCTTGGAATCACTGTGTGCTGAAAAACATTTAGATTTTTATTACAGATATCAGTCCATGTCACACTAAGATGACCAGGTTTTCTATTCAGTGGTTTAGATTCCAGTAGTTAAGAAAGTTCTAAAAGCTTTTAAATTTAAAATTTCTAAAATGTGTAAAAGTTTCCAGGGAAACTTTTTAGCAGAGCACAAAATGCAGTAAATTCACAGAGGTATAAAGGGGTCATAAAAACAAATCCTCAGCATGGCATTCTCCCACTGCTTCTTAGTATTAGGCAACCCCTCTTGGTAGGTTTTAAGATACATATGGAAGTGAATCATAGAATACAAGAATGGTTTGGGTTGGAAGGGACCTTAAAGATCATCTTGTTCCAAACCCCTACCTTGGGCAGGGTCACTTTCCACTGCGCCAGGTAGCTCAGTCCCATCCAAAATAGTCCTTAAAATCTATGACAAAAGGAATTACAAAATTCCAACTTCCTTTTCACAAGGTTTCTGTTTCTTTACTAAAATACATTGCCAAAATCACACCAATGCAGGCATGAACAAGGTCTCCATGTGCAGTAATAACCATTAAAAAATTTATTTTCTGGATTCCAGAGGGTAAATAGGATAAACTCAGGATGTTTATACTTGATCTTCTCAAGGACATGCACCATTAATGTCACAGCATTTGACAGTGCTTCAATCCTCTGCAGCATTTATCCCTAGCAAAATATATTCTCTTCCATTCTTTGCTAGGTAATTATTTGTTGATGAAATTTAGTGCAAATGACAGGTTTTACATCCACAGATTTGCTTGTACTTTTTCCCTCACGAAGTTAAATATCCCAATTAATTAGATGCTTCACTGCAACCTTTTCTGTGAGAGAAGCTGTCCCTGTTCCTTGGGCTTGAGTCACTACCTGCCCAATGTACCTTACGTGTCCAGCTGCACTTAAACACGCGTTGTGCTGCAGCACGAGGAAAATATAAATTCTACGTCGATGTTGTGAAGATGTAGACACGGCATTTTGGACAGTGTAATTACTTCTGGAAAAGGAAATCACGCCTTTACTAATCATGCATTAATTGTTTAAAAACTCGTGCCTGTGCAAGTGTAAATTCATGCTTCTGCACGGGACGGCCTGGTGAGCACAGACATTTGAAGAACTGTTTTACCTGGAAAGAAGCTCAAGGGGATGGGAGCTCCGGTGTGGGCTCAGGACGGCTCGGGTGGACCTGCCCCGGCTCCCTCCCGGCTCCCCTCGGCTCCCCCCGGTACCGCCCCGGTACCGCCCCGGCACCGCCCCGGTACCGCCCCGGTACCG
>VXBI01005960.1:399868-464851 GCA_013397375.1 Toxostoma redivivum | reverse complement strand
GGCGTGCGGAGCCCCAGCCTGGTGTCTCCGGTGTAGCCGGGCAGTCCTGCGTTTCACACCCTGGCACGCTAACTGCGTTCTGTGTGGCAGCGAAATCTGCTGTTTACCCCCAGCCTCCATCCAGCTCGCTGGGACTGTGCCTCTACACCTGGAGAGCATACAGGTTATCGTTGTGACTCGAGGGCCCGATTGTTTTAGCCATCATATGGAGCTTGGAGGACTGGGACTGTGTGTAACCTAATGTCGCACTCTAGTTTGAAATTAATTTTAATACTTTGCTCACTGCAGTTTTGCAACGTTTTCCTCTTCTCTTTTAAAAAATATTTCAAGTAAAAATTCTTTACTCAAGTCTACAGTTCCCTGACAGGTGGCTGGCAATCTCCTCCCAGTCACCAAGCAACAAGATAGGAGCTAACGGCCTCCTGTTGCACCAGGGCAGGTTTAGGTTGGATATTAAGGAAAATTTGTTCGTTGAAAGGGTTGCCCAGGCCTGGTACATGCTGTCCAGGGCAGTGGTGGGTCACCATCCCTGGAAATGTTAAAAAAATATGTGAATGTGGCACTCCAGGACATGGTTTAGTGCTGAACATGGTGATGGATTGAACATGGATTGATGGTTGGATTCAATAGTCTTAAGGTTCTTTTCCAACCTAAACAATTCTGTGATTCTCTTGACTTGCTGTCAGAGACCCTTGACTCCTGGTAGCTTACCAGTAGCTTGTGGCAGTGGGTGAGAGTAGCAGGGGAGGGGCAGCATCTTGTTTTTCGGCTCTCTGTCATCCTTTCAGCCCAGAGGAGCAGACCAGTTGCTCTTTGTGGGTGCATTTGGTAACCAGTGCCATCTGATTATCTCAGACCATTTCTCTGCAGCCAGTCTCCTTCTTAAATCCTTGGCACCCCTTTCTTGGGCTCTTGAAAGTGAAAAGCCAAAACTAAATTAGTGTTAACCTAACATTTTGTTGAGAGAGACTTTTTCCTCTCTTTCCTGAGATGCTTCTGAAAAGAGTTGTCATGGACATGTACAAATGGTTTGGTCATCAAATCCAAACTTTCCAGTTTTTGGTTGCCAGCTTTCCTGTATAATATTTATGAAAATTATCCAGGAGTTTTACAGGAAGTAGCAGGTCATGTTTGCACTGCACTGCAGACACCAGTAAGGTTTCTGGAATGGATGTTTGCCAGTTTTGTGTTTTACAGAGAATGTCAGAGAGTTGCATTGGGTTTTGTGTCTGTTGTATTTAAGTTTATCTTCTTAATGATCCTGTTTGTTTGCTTGATAAACTTAAGAAGGCTTTTAAGGGGAAAACAAACCAAAGATGAAGCCATAATAAAGATACAGTGGTGGCAGAGCCAGTGTCCAGTGTCCTTATGTAAATATTAGTGGAATTATTGATTGGGAATGTGTACCTGCCTGACTAAAGGTGGTTGGCAGCATTTATGCTCCCAGGGCCCAGGTGTGGATGAGAGTGCTTGCATGTTGCAGTGTGGCAAGGAAGGGCTGATCTCAGCCTACAAATTTGAAATGCAGCTGTATTTATTAATTTACTGTGAGAAATATGAAGTGGCAGTGCAGAGGTCCTAAGGGCCCTGTGGCTTTATCCAGAAGGGCAGTGAAAGTATATCATGGAGAAATGTGTGCAGGGGATTGTGTGACAAACAAAATCCTGTTTGATGTTTCTTGTACAGAAAGCAACATGAGGCTTTTTATGCTAAGAATAGTTAAGCAAGAACATAATTACAGAGGGTTTTTGGCAACCAATATAACCCGAAGGTTCTGTTTTGTGTTGTGCCAGTGGCTAGTGACAGCTTTCAGGGACCACACACCTCACTACTTGCAGGAGTGCAAAGATTTGTCCAACATCCTGGCTGGTGCCGGGGTCTGGCGTGTCCCTGCCTAGGTTAGGAATTGTGTGTGACAAACTCCCTGTGAACACTCTGCTATCGAATCAAGAAGAACTTAAGAAAGGGTGTCCCTGATGTTTTTTCTGCAGGTGCTCTAGCAGACAGTCTGGCACTTTATGGTCATGTATGATAAGTTTTTTTATGAGCCTTATTATTTCCAAGAGCAGAATCAGAGCATCCCATTGGATGGGAGAAGCATCTCGCAAGTACCGTAAATGTCATAATCTGACTTCATAAGTGATAGAGAATTTATCTTTAGTGATTTATTAACTTTAGGGCTGTATTTGATTAAATATCCATCAGATCTTGACTTCTAAATGATTTAGAGCCTTCTGCCTTTGGAAAGAGAGAGGCAGTTGGAGTGACCAGCCAGAAGTTCGGATCTGTGTAATTTCAAGTGGATGGGTCTTTGAAAGCACATGGCAGTGTTGTGTTTCCCTAACAGACAGTTCAGCATTCTAATATTATGTGGTGGTGATAATTTTATTTTAGCTATTTAATCACTAGTAGGAAAATGAAATTTATGGAATTTTAAAATGGCTTATTAATTAACTGCTGTGGTTTGTTCTGTATTATTTTATCTCTAGATCAGTCATATAGTCATCGGCTGCAGCATGACATGTATTTCCTTACAAGCACTAGCCGACTGAATGAGCAAGTGGTTGATAAAATTGTTCTTCAGCTTAACAGAGTCTATCCCCAAATTCTTACCAATGAAGAAGCAGAAAAGGTAATTTGAGGAGTTTTTCTGTGTCTCTGACTGTTGTGTTGCTTTTGTGGGTCACTAGCCCAGCTGCCCTTTCCCCGACACAGCTCTTGGTGCCACATGCAGCCAGTCTGCCTCACCCCCTGCTTGCTGACCAGTTGTATCTGGCATCTACTGTAAGAGGAGCAGTCACAGGGCTGGCATGTTCCATGTGCCAAGTGGTCATGGGAGAGAACGCTCTCTTCAGCAGCAGTTTAATGCCACGGTCCCTGCCATGATCAGGAGCACGCAGTCATGCAGCCAGTCCGCGGGCAGGAGCGCACCCATCCTGTCTCCTCACGAGGTGGTTTGGCGTGGCACACCAGGTGACCTGTGCTGCATCCATCGCTGCCCAGAAAATCATCTATATTAGCTCAATCAGTTTTGGTAAACAATTAATAATTTTAAGCATTGATAAGTGGAGGGATGTTAGTCCCACTATTAAGTGTGGAGCTGTGGGAAGTGGATGGAGCTAATAGTATCTTGCAGTGGTATCACCACATATGGAGGTGCCACCCTCCCTGACATGAAGCTTTCAAAAATGGGTAGCTCTTTTTAGGGAGAAAAAGCTTCTAGTCTTGTGTGGAGACAAAATTAAAGTCAGCTAAGAGCTTCCACAGTCCTCCTTATAATAAATAGTCTGTACTTGCCCTCTGCTGGCTTCATGTCTGCACAGGGTTTTGGTGTGTCAGTATTTTAACATCAGGAAAAATAGGTCCAATTCTGCCATAATGAAACTCCATGGGGACAATTAGTGCTTTGTGGTGTAGAGCAGAGCTAGATCATTTACTGAGCCAGTCTTGCCACTTCCCTCAAGAGCTTCAAAATAAATCCATAAAGAATCTGAAACATGATTTGTGACTTCTGCACTTAGACAGAAATGAACTGCTTTTTTATGGGCCCGGGCTAGTTTGTGTCAACTCTACTGAGTGTTAAGGAAGCTTATAATCTCATCTGTATCTGGTAGACTCTGTGGGAATTTTGTCAGAATAAGGAGTGTTGTGTAAATCTGTGGCATTCCTGTCCCCCTCAAGCAGCAATTGTTCCTAACTCAGTATGCTCCAAAGGTTATCCACTGTGCTGCTATGAAATAGGATGCTTTACTGAGGATGGCTTCGGATTTTTTTTCCAAATAAACTGAAATAAGTTTGATGTGCTAAGGCTAGGGATGCATTTTCCTTCTCTTTGTAAGGTCTCTTAATACTCATCACGTTTAGCACTACAGAAAAAATGTGTTTTCCTCTGCAGCTGTTTGCCAGCCTGAGTAATGGGAATTTGTGCCTATTGAAGTGGATACACAGCAGTTAACTGTGCTAGAAACAATAAAAAAAATTAAATATGAAATCTTGGGATGATGAACAGTCCAGTATTGGAACTAGGATAAGCAGTATAAAGTGCCTTTTTGGGGATAATTACTAGGCAGCTAAGGGCAAACTTGAAAGCATCAAACTTTATTTCAAATTATAAGATTTTCTGAAATATTCTATTTACAGCTGTCAGAATTAAACTGTAGAATAGCAAGTACTATGTCAGCTTGGAAGCAGGGAAGACATCAAATGCAGAGTGTCTTTCACTTGATTGGGACAGAAAAAAGTAGGAGGAGAGGCAGAGGCAATATGCTCTCCATCAGACAGTGCTGACCACATGGAGCTCAGTGCTGTGCGGTGCATGTATGTCTTTTTTAGGTTGCCCTTTTCGGCCCATTCTTTTAGTAAATACCAAAGAAGCTTCATAACTTTGTTCCCTGGCATAGTGATGTAAAATTGATCTTTTAATCTCTCTTCTGTTTTAATCTCTTTTCTGATGAGCGCTTTTCTCTTACAGTTCAGGAACCCAAAGGCTTCACTCCATACCAGACTCTCAGATCTGTTAAAACACCTCCAAAAGAAAGGAGACAGACACTGTCAGGAGTTTTACAGGGCTCTGCAGATCAATGCTGAACAGCTGTTCAATGATCTGCCAAGCAGGAAAATCTTGAGTAAGTTGACTTGTAAGTTGATTGGGTTGTGGATTTCCTCACCAGAGTATTACAAAACCTAATTTCAAATGCAGTGTAGGTCATTTAAACAACCTAAACAGGTTATAAATATGATAAATAAACAAGTTCGTTATTTAGGGTATATCATAATTCCTTCTGACTTGAGTTTTCCAAAAGCTGTAAGGGAATTTTGTAATGTAAAATTGTAATTACCTTCATTTTGTCTTTCATTTTGAAAGAATGAATTTGTATCTACCTAGCACAAACTGGTAGAAGACCATTTTCTTGCCTGCACAGGGAAGCTGCAGAGTTACCCCATGTCCATACCTGAACACTTTTGAATTGGGGAAGTCTGGGCCCATCCTCCCTCAGAATCTCAGATGAGCCCCAATCGCAATTGACTGAGCCTCCCAGCAGATTGAAGGCAATGCTTTGTTCTGATGTTCACCTTGCAGAAGTTGTGCCCTTTGGGGAACAGGCTCTTCAATCAAATTGTCTTGGAGCTATCATTTTTACTTGGGTAGAGCTCAAGAAACAGGTTTTTCTGCCAGGCTGACTAATTAGCAGACAGCCTTTATGAATTAAGAGCAGTTTGAGAAGTCTTGGAGTAGTCACTAAGAACAAAATTTCAAGACTGTTTTGATGTTTAAGAGTTGAAGCTTTTTAAATGTTCAATATCATGTTCTGTAAGCCATTTTTGAAAATGTATCTTTACAAGGAGACTTGGATAGGGTCTGTGGGATATTTTCACTTTTAGCCATAGCAGAAACGTGCTCATCCTTGCACATGATTTACATGGTGACTGAGCTTTCCTCAGGTAGCCATGAGTAGGCAGGGTTAGGGTTTCTCATGTTCAGATTCTGCATAGCAAATGCTTGTGCTAAAGTGCTTCACATTAAACATACAGCTCCTTATGGCACCTGAAAACTGTTTTGCTGCTGCTGCAAACTGCTGACTTCAATAACCATCAAAAGTCATTAAATTCTGTTATCTCGGTAAACTTTTTTGTTACCATCCTCAGAAGGATGAGGATAATTTAAAGAACTGAGTTAAAACGTTACTGTGTGTCAAGGTTTGGCAGTTTTTCTGTTGATCTAAGAAATAAATATTGAGATGATTGTCTTAATATGCTTGCTGCTTTTTAGAATTCTGTAATTAAAATAAATGTCTGCAATCTGGATTGAATGGTCAAGAAACGTCTGTGCAGCTTTTTAAACTAAAACCACCAACACTTTCATGCCTCAGGAAAAGCTCCTTTATCAATATGAGGAGTAACTTCTCATTTAAGTGAGCTTGGACATTTTCAATATTAAAGGCATTATCCTTCAGACCTCCAACATGTACAGTTTGTTACTTGAATGTTACTCCTTGGAAGTGCTCAAGGAGTGTTCAAGGCCAAGATCTGTGGGGTTCTGAGTACCCTGGTCAGTGGACAGTGTCCCTGCCCTTGGCAGGATGCTGGAACTGGATGGTGGTTTCAGGATCCCTTCCAAGTCAGATCATGCAGTCATTCTATAATGCTCTTAGCAGTTGTTGTTAAATTTGGCACAAAGCATTTACAAAATTGCCACTGGAATTTGTAAATATGAAGAAAGAGGGGCATCCCAAACATGGGGATTTTCTTCTAAATGCAGTCTGAGCTGAAACAAGCAGCATTACAAACAGGTGGAGAAATTACTGATGAGAACATGGATGAACCATGGCCAGGACAGAGTTCTGTAATAGGTTACAGCTATACATAGGACAGATTTTTTTCAACAGAGGAAATCCTTTCAAATATTTCTTTTTCATTTTTAAGACAGCTTTAAAATTTATGCGAGAACATTTCTTTGCCTGAAGTGTAAATTGCCGGTGAAGTGTCTGGTAATGTCTGAACATTCCCACTAGAGGGGGGTTAAGGCACACGGTGTGGGCAGCCTTGGAGCTGTTGCAGTAAACGGGGTTCTCCAAGGGCCATTGAAAACATCAGAAAATGTTTTTATTTCTCTCCTTGCTGACATAGACTTAGAAAGGATAAAGGCTCGGATCAGCCCCATGCAGCGATAGAAGTGGCAGAGATTTGTCTATGCTCTCCTGTGCAGTGTGAGGGTTCCCTAGCTGGAATTCCTAGGGAGGACACTAGCCCCTCAAAGGGGATGAGGTTGCTAGGGGCTCACAGAGGCTTTGCATCAATCCTTGCTGCTCTGGTGACTCTCAGGCTTCACAGCAAAAGGCTGTAGAGGCTTCTGTCCTGCTCCAGGGCCATGCTCTGTTTCCCCACAGAGAGGTGAGGTATCCTTAGCAGGGGAGATGGATGTTCCCCTGTCGCTGCATGGGTGGACAGAGCACTTTTTGAGGCACCTCTCCTAGATCCTGGTGTCATGTAAAAGGAGAGCAGTTGAAATTCTTTCCTACTGACAGCCAGATTCAGAGCTCTTAGAATTTTTCCTTTCCTTTTTTCATCCTCCTAACCATTTGAGAGTTGGACTTGGTGATCATAGAGGTGTTTTCCAATCTTTGTGATTCTGTGACTACAGAAAGGTTTGGCTAAAACAGTGTTGCAGATTGGGGATGTGTTATGGAAAGTCACTCATCTGCCATGCCTGGTGACAGCTACGCAGGCCCCTTCGGCAGATATTGTGATCTCCGCATCTGTGTGGCAAAGGCAGCTCTGAAAGCGTCTTCTGCCCAGACTGGAAACTACTGAACACCTTGTCCTAAGGCCAACCTCCTTTTCTACTAGAATTTGCAGAAGGATAGAGGCCAAAATGACTTGTACCAAATGTTAGCATGTAGAACCTACAGACTTTTAAAGAAGCTGGGCATATCTTCAGCTGAGACCTGCATTTAGCAAATAATCTGCACCAAGAAGTTTTTTCTATGTGCTTTACCTGCTAAATCTACCCAGAGATTGGCTCAAGAACAAAGAATGGTGATACATTAAATGACAGAGGTGTTTTCAGATTACTGCATCTATTAACAAAGAGTTTGTATGTATTACAATGAAAATTGCTGATACTGTGAAGGATTATCTTCTGCTTTCCTGACCTGGGAAACAAGTATAATGTTATTTATGTGGTCAGTGCTTAAGCAGATCAGAGGTGAGGCTGCAGCTATTTGTAGTTGCATTCAGATGACTCTCTGCCTGTCTTTTGGTCAGTCCAGCTTTAACTCTCACAATGGTTTACCATTGGAGGGGTTAATACTTTATGTCAATATTGGATATTTTTCTGAAATATGTTGTTTTGTACCATTTTACATGTGCTGATTATGTTTGTTTGCTTGAGCTGACTACTAACTTTTTATGTGTTGCTTTTATTTCTAGAAACCCCAGATCCCACAGAGATAGACACTGACAAGGAGCAATATATGCTAAATGACAGGGGTAAATAAATCATACAGTGTCACCGGATGGAATGGCTTTGCAGATTATGATGCAATTTATTATATCATGTAATTTGCGCTTCATATAACAACTACTTTGGATTATGATGTCTTTACTTTCACAAGTTAAGTAGAATTAATGGAGGAAAATATACTGAGCTACTGTTGAGGAAACCAGTGCCAGGAAATTGAAGAGACTGTCAAGCTTAATCAGTATTTATGATGGTATTACTTTACACTATTACAGCTAAACTCTTAATTTCTTTGATTTTTTTAATGCCTGAACAGTAAGGTCTATTCATTTTGCATAAAGCCATCAATAACTTATTGATCTTGCAATTTTTTTTCAAATTTTTAAGCTCTCAATTTAACTGCAAATCATTTGAAAGCAATGACAGAAAGGAAGGAAAAGCTTAAATATATTTTCCTTAGGGAAACATTTTAATTATTTTTCACCTTCCTTTGTTCAATGCCAGATTACAGAGACAAGTATTTTTTTCATGGTAGGATATTTTGAAAAGGAAAATCTGAAATAAAGATGAAGAGTTCTCTCAATTTATAATGAACTGTTTTATCATTTAAGTTCAGTATTTTATTTAGAGATTTAGATACAATAATGAGAGATTCAAAACACCTGCTATGAATTACACCTTTTTTTGCAGTTTCCTGAGAGCAAACTGAACTAAGTAGCAGAAACACCGTTTAACTTGATGTCTGTGGTAGAGGTGTTTCTCTGAATATTGAACCAAATTGCTGTTCAGACTTTCCACATTGCTGTTGCTGTCTGCAGCATAACAGTACAGGATGAACAGAGAAAGTGCCTGGAAATAAGAAAATGAAGTAATACCTTATTTCATTTTTACTTACTACTTTTTTTTTTCCTTGAGCTGGCCCCAGAGATTGTTTGGCCACTAACCACCCTCCTTGGGAGGTTACATGCCAAGGAGCAACCAATCCTTGCTCCTTTGCTCTTTCTGCAGTGTCCTTGTCAGCTCCAGGAATTTGTTGAGGCAGTACACTTGTCCTTAAATTGATAGGTGTAGCTTAATTGTATCTACGAATAGAGATGTAGTTTAATTGCATCTCTGTTTCTAGTGAGATAGTAACTACAAATAGAGTATTAGGTAATAAAGAAGCAGATATAAATCTTTATGCTGTTTTGTCAGGGTATAACTATGAATTAGAAAGGCTTTATTGATCATCAGTACTGACCATCACCATTAAACTGTTTGCAATTCCAGGCAGGCAGTTTCCAGGAGATTTGGTTTGGAAACTTTTCCTTAAATACCATAGACTGTAGCTAGAGGAGCAGAGTGGAACAGGGAATGGTGGCAAAGCAACTGTAGTAAAATTTAATTGCAGTCAAGTAAATGTGCTTCACAGTACATTAGCTACAGAACATACAGAATTGTGAATATGTTAGCTTCATTTAAATATGCTTAATTATGCATATTGATAGCAATTGGTGATTTATGAATTGAGCTAAACTTCTGCTGCCCTGCTCTGTCTCAATGTGTTTCTTTGCCATTTTCTGTAGGCCCGGTGTTTTTCCTGGCGTGTTTCAGCATGGCTGCAGGACTGGCCCTGTTCTGGTACTGCTGTAACTCAGGTGAGCTGCTCAGGGGCTTCTCCTGACTGCCTTCCCTCAGCAGGGATGGAATGAGCTGGGCTCTTATCTGACAGGGCTCCCTAACAAGGTGGGTCTAGGTGTCATCATTCTTTAATGAGCTCCGGATACAAATTGCACAGCAGACATGCTGAGGTATAAATAATGGATATTTTGCCTACAGAGGATGCCACAAATAGGGGCTCTTTTTAAAGACAGTAGTCATATGAGCTCCTGTTGCTATAGCAATGGGTCATGATTCCCAGCAGTTATGAGACAGACCTAAAACCTTCTGGGTCCCACGCCCTTGAGAACTGGTGGAAGCCTGGCCAGCCCCAGGGCTGGGGGATGCTGGCTGGATTTGCTGAGTCCCAGCAGCTACTGCTGTCCCTGTGCTGCTAGCTCTGGGTGTTGGTTCTACCTGCCACCTGACAGTCACCTGCTCCACACCATCCAGTGCTGTGCTCAGGTGTGAAGTTGCCCCCTTCCTTAACTGATCAGTCTCCTCTTCCTGTCTGAACTTGCAGCAAGGAATCTGAACAGTTTTGACAGTTGATTTCTACAAATTGAAGAAAATGGGCTTTCCTCTAGAGTTATTTTCAGTTGGTTTTTATTTTTTGCAGATGCTGCTTCCTAGATAAAATGAAATTTAACTGTGTTCTCTTTCTCTTTTTCCTCTCATCATTCTGTTGTAGAAACACAAGTCACAGGAAGAGCCAGGAGAATCTTGGGCTTTTCTCCTATTATCATAGGAAGACACGTTAGAAATATTTGTATGTTGTATTTGGAAGACATGTCAAGAATTTAAGGAAAAGCTGTCTCTTCACTTGTCTCTACAGTACACCGGCCAAAGGAAGCCAATGGTGCATAAAAACATCCCATACTCATACCAAAGATTTTATTAACTAGCTTCATCAATAATTGCCTTGCCTCCAGATGTATTTGGAATTTCAGCTAAAAATGTCCTTTTTTATGGGAATGGACCGTTTATTTTTGTAAATGCTTAAAGTATTTATCGTTTATATAAAAAATATTTTTACTACAAGCTTTAAAATGATCTCTTAAGTAAGCATGAGTCTGAAGCCATGTTTGCATATGTGTTTTCTGTACTGGAATGAAGGATCACAACTGTTTGAAGAACTCCGGCCTATCTTTTGTGGGAATTAATTTAGGAAAAGAACTTAAACACATACACTCAAAGCCTTACTAAGAAATGGATCTCTGTCTCAGAACTGTCTGTTTTGTCTAGATGCTTTATAATCACTGCCTGAGCTCAGGTGGGCACTGGCACCTGTGAAAAATTTATGGGGGCCAGTTCCCTTTATGTGTGCCTTGTATTCACTGTGTCTTCTGATTCCCTGTTGGTGCCTCATCCCAGCCTGCCTTGTTCCCAGTCACACTCAGCTGCTGGCCCTGGTTTGCATGCCCTAGAGCTGGTGCAGGCTGGTTCCCAGCCCATGGGGTGTTTCTGGGAGTGGAATATCTGACCTGAAGCACTTCACACTACCAAGAAAACGTTCCAGATTAATTTAGTTTTCCCTTTCCCAGTGGAGTGAAGGGAGGCTCTACAGAGAGACTTGGATGAATTGGACGGCCAGGCAGTTACCAACCCAGTGAAGTTCAACAAGGGAAAGTGCCAGATTGTGCACCTGGGATGGGGAAACCCTGGATGGACGGGCAGGCTGGGGAATGAGATGCTGGAGAGCAGGATTCTGCAAAGGGATCTGGGAATCATGGTGGATGCAAAGTTGGAGAGAGTCAGAACTGCCCTGGCAGCCAGGGGGCACATCCCTGTTCTGATTGGCACCAGGACCAGCAGCCAGTCAGGCCAGGGAGGGATTGTCGCGCTCTGCTCTGGGGCAGCCTCACCTCAAGTGCTAGGGGCAGTTTGGGCACTGCAATATAAGAAAGATATTAAACTACTAGAGAGCTTCCAAAGGACACTTCCAGGGATGGGGCAACAACAGCTTCTCTGGGCAACCTGTGCCAGGGCTGGGGAAAGAAGATTCTTCCCAGTGAGAAGGAATTCTTTCCCAGTATCGTACAGGAGAGTTTACTATGGCTAGGGCTATATTTCCTCCCTTCCTGAGGTTGCTTGAGATGAGGATGTCACTCAGGGAAAAAAATTATCCAGAATGAGCTATTCCAAGGGTTAAAGCTGGAAGGAGAAAGAAAAAGTGAGTCTTGGTTCATCCTGGTGTTAAAGGATCTAACAGCAAAGAATAGAAAACAATTTGTTCCTCCATTAGTGCCAATTATTAATTTGAACAGTGAACTTCTGTCAGCCTATAAAATTAGAATGTGCATAGGATGGGAGACATTCTTTTTCTGGGAATATTTTTCTTTCAGGAGCTTGCTTCTCTGCAAGCACATCTATACAGCACATATGGACAGTGATAATTCCATTTTCAGTTCCTGGAGGAAGCACATATGCACCTGCATGGGAGTCAGGTCCTTCTGGGCAAACAGTGTTACAGATTTGGGAGTAAATCGAGCAGGGTCTTGGACAAGCTGTTTAGCTGCAGAATTCCAGTTTCCCTGGCAAGTCAAGAATAGTTTGGCCTTCACTGCTGAAACTGTGTTGGTATTAATTTATAAACATGCTTCACTCTTTGTGCAGGGAAGTTGTCCTGGCTGGGTTGTAGGTGGTTCCATGCTGCAGGCAGGACTTGTACAGGAGCTAAGAAGGTACTGGCCTGAGCCATAGAAATGGTTAAGGCTGAGTGACAGGACCGTCTTTGTTCAGAGAGCTGGGAAGCAAAGTGATAGATCCTACAAAGAATTTGCACAATTTCATTTAAAGCCAGACTGCTATTTAAAGGACTTAGTGATGTGCCTGATGAGCTGGAGTGGGAATGAAGTGATGATTCATTCTGGGATGCACTAGGCTGCTTTACAGCTGCTGGATGGAGTTTGCAGTTAAAAGTGCCTTTGCCGAGGCAAAGTTAATCTTTTTGTTTCTTTCATTTGTTGTTATTTTTCTCATACTGTAATAAATTGAGAACATATTTGGTCAAAATGTATCATCATGGATGCTTTTCCCTGCCATTCTGTGTGCACAGATGCTACTCCATGTTATGCCATGCCTTGTCTGTGCTGCCAAGAATCAGTTTGCTGCACTTCACAGAGCCTGTGTCCTGTAGTAATTTCTCTGAATGTACATCTTGAATCCAGTAGAAATTAATGTATTTCTTTTTTTAATGAGGTGAAGCTGGCAATTAAATTGAAATAAATTCTGAAAGAATGCTGCTGTTTTTCTTGTAGTTAATGCTCTGCTCATCCTTGCAGAAGCACCCCTTGGTTGTTGCCCTCCTGTGGCTGCTGATCAACCCCTCCTGGGCTCTGGCCTCTCATGGTTAAATTTTTCTGGGTAATTGCACCAGGATTTTTAACATTTTCACCTGATTTCAAAATTGCAGTTTTTCTGCTTAGCTTTTTTAGAGATCTGGAGTTAAACAGGACTCATCCGTTCAAAGACTGGGTGTCTTTGGGTTAATCCTTGATTTTGTGTCTTTTTGGGAGTTCCAAGGGTCACTGCCCATGAAGCCTTGGAAGCGCAATGGTGCTTGCTGTAAAGGGACTTTGACACATGGTTCATTTTAAGTGCTACTTTGACGACCCAAAAAGGGACTTAATGTAAGGGAAAGCATGCAGGCAGTTTTGTTACTGGCCTGTTCCTTTGCATAAGGGGGAACTGCTTGCCTGGGTGCCTCTATGAGCAATGTTAAGAATCCCACCAAAGGAACTTGTTGCTGTAGCAGGAAAATCATGGGATCATAGAACTGTTAAGGTTGGAAAAGACCTCTTAAGATAATTAGGGCCGATCTGGCACCACCACCATGTTCACCACTAAACCATGTCCTGAAGCCTGGATAAATCACAGGCAAGACATGTTCTCACAGCACAATTAACAGTAAAATATGTCATCACGCTCAGGTGGCTTTTTTTTCCCTTTTAAGTCCTGGTTTTAGCTAGCCTGGGGGTGTCCCAGTGCTCCAGCCCTGTGGGCGCTGTCTGGAGCTGCTCTGTGCCATCTGCTATCCAGAACTGCCTCACTTCTGGCCCACTGGGATGGGCAGCACTGCTGGGTCTCAGGGCTGCTCCCTGCTGAATGCTCTGCAGCAGCAGAAACAGAGGGAGCTGATATTGTTTTTCCTCCGCGGGCTCTGAACTAATTAAATTTAAAAGCTCCTAGTGGAGGTTGGAATGAGGATGCCTGTGCCTCTTAAATATTCCTGATCCATAATGGTTGCATACAGCTGGATTTTGTTTCACCTGTGCCTCTGGAACTGGCTCACTGTCAATTTATCATGGCGACTTTGCTCTGCCCTGGAGAAATGCTGTTCTGCCAGGAGGTAGGGAGATAACTTACAGCAGGCTGGAACCAAATTCAAAGTCCAGGTATAAAAGGTAAAATTATAGCAGAAAATAGTTATTATTGTTAATAGTAATAATTTAGATAGCAGTTTTCTATGAAAGAGTTGCAATGATATCTTTCAGGGTATTCCCAGGAGCACTGTGAGATACAAGTGAAATTCATCTTGGTGAGCTCAGAGTCAATAAGAAAACAAGCAGCAATTAAATTCCTCATTCAGAGCTGGATGAAATTCAGCCCTGGATGAGTCTAGGCTGGTCCTGACTCTGGAAAGGTGGACAAGACTCATCATTCCATCACACCCTGTGTCTGCAAGTGAAGAGGACATGCAAATTAAGCAAAATATTAACAGTGACATCAGGTCTGAAGATTGCAGGACCTCTGTGTGATAACCAGGGTCCCTTCAAGATGCTGTGAGGAGTCCTGCAGTGCAGCTGGGATGCGGGGCTCTCAAAACTGGCTTTTTATCAGCATGGAGAAGAATTTTTATGGAGTATGAAGAACACTGACCCATACAGGCCCATTGCGGCTTGCTTCCAATGCTCCTCAGTGCACATCACACAGTTTGTGAAGTTCAGTCACGTTACCAAGTCACGTTCCCAAGTCACATTCCCAGGATTTGAAACTCTACAAGGGGTGGAGAGGCCTGAGGGGATACAGTCATTTCTTTCCTGAGCGATGCTCTCCCTGGCATGCCTGGTGAATCATGTTTTCTGACACAGAAAAAAATAACTCCTATTTCATGGTAAAGACACATAGCTGTCTCCCTCCGTATCTTTCACAAGTCCAAAACAAATCTGAAACATAAGGCCTTCCAACAGTTTAGATTATTTTCATCTGTCATGCCAGAAATCTGTGGTAATGTTGGGTGGTGATGAAAGTGGTTTCTTCTCAAATATTTTTGGCACCAGTGAAAATGTTTTGCAATGTTTCAGTAGTTCTGGTGTGGTGTTTCCTAGCATGACACCATATTTACCACTCACCTCCTGATTAGTTAAAACTTGTACAATTAAAAAGGCAAGTGGGGCCACTTCTGGGCTGGAAGACTGGAAAAAAGAGGAGTGGAAAACATCAGGAAGGAGGCTGAACAAAAAAGGAACCTGACGTTTTGCCATCTCCATTTCTGACAAAGCCTGACTTGCCTGATGAGGAGCCATTGAGAAGTCTCTGTTCCTGGTTGAGAGCTATGACACTCTTTCTGGCAAGGCAGCCAGGTAAATAAACAGTTCTTGTTATGAGAACCCAAGGGGATAAAAGGAACCATGAAAACAGACCTTCAACAGACTGCGGAGGAAAAGTGAATTCAAAATAACCCATAGCATCCAATAGGAGGGCAGGTAATGTTTTGTCCCCACCCTGTTAGGAAGTTGGATAATTATTGGTTAGATATTATTTTGAAAAGATTGTATCCTGTGTTTTACAACCTATCCTGCAATGACACATCAGTGACCTTCCCACTGGCACAGTCATGGTCTAAGTACATCAGGAGTGAGGATGAGTGGGGGCATTTACAGGCAGAGACAGTCAAAGGTTGGACTCAATGATCTTTGAGATTTCTTCAATTCTAAATGATTCCATGATTCTGTGACTCTGATTTCATACAATGAAAATACTTTGATCAGCATGAAAATAAGAAATCCCTGTCAACAGCTGCAGCCTTTATATATCACATTTTTTCCTGTCAGTCTCTTTGCTGTGGATGTATTTCCAACAATGTGTGTTTGCTTCCTGACATGCCCAAGAGCTGTCTGCTACCAATCAGCTCGAGTTGTAGGGTCAGCTCTGCCCATGCTTCTGTCCCCTCTGTCCTCCCAATGCTGCTGGATGTGTTCAAACGCCAGGATGGGAATAATTAGTGGTGGGGAGAGGGGTGAAACTCCGGGTATAGCTGACACATCACCCTGCAGCACTTGGATGCAACCCAGCCTCTGATGGAAACTGCTCTAAGGCCTGCTGTGGTCATGCTGTTATTTATCTCTTCTGGAGTGCCTTCTCTCATTTATTTCAGCTTACTTCTTTCTCTAGGGACATTTCACCTTCTGTCTCTGGTTTGGCTTTGTTGACCAGCTGTGAATACTAAAGGACTCTGGCAAGGCTACTGCAGGCACTGGGTGGTGGGGTCCTGGTGCCTCCCCCAGCCCCTTTTCCGCCTCCAGCATGATCTGAGAAATGCACCTGGGCTCAGCTCCTTTGGAACTTATCAGAAACACTGTCTGCTCCAGGAACTGGTGCTGTCCAATTCCTCCCAATGTCCACCCTGAGCCTCCCCTGGCACAGCTTGAGGCCATTCCCTCTCCTCCTGTCCCTGTTCCCTGGGAGCAGAGCCTGAACCCCTGGCTGTCCCCTCCTTGTCAGGGAGTTGTGCAGAGCCACAAGGTTCCCTCCGAGTCTCCTCCAGGCTGAGCCCCTTTCCCAGCTCCGTTCCCTTCTCTGGACACGCTCCAGCCCCTCAAGCTCTTTCTTGTTGTGAGGGGCCCAAAACTGACCCCAGGATTCGAGGTGGGTTTCAGCAGTGCCAGCACAGGGGATGGGCACTGTCCTGGTCCTTCTTGCCCACTCGGGCTCCTGTTCAGCCACTGCCACCAGCACTCCCAGGGCCTTTCCAGCCCTTCTGGCTCAGCCTGGAGCTGCAGGGGCTGTTGTGACCCAAGAACAGGACCTGGCACTTGATCTTGTTCAACCTCAGACCACCAGCCTTGGACCCAGCCTCTTCAGATAAAGTTATGGATCCTTCCTGCCCAACAGCAGATCAATACTCCCAGCAACCTTAATGCCATCTGCAACCTCACTGTGGGTACAGAAGTTGTTAATTAAAACACCTAAATGGTGGTTGAGGGGATACAGAAACCAGGATGATGCTTTCTGCTTCAGCATATTTTATGTAAGACTCAGCATCAGAATAAGCTCCAGCAGTGACCTGGTTTAGAAAACAAACACTTAAGAGTCAGTTCCAGTAAATATGGCTGTTGTCACCTGCTTCAGTAAATACAGCTAGGCTGAAAATCCCACCCCAGGCTGTTCTGGATGCTGAAGGGACTAATGAAAAGGACCATGAGCAGTGTTCACCCTGCCCAGATCTTATGAAATAGGAGCAAACAGCTGACCTGGCATGAACTGTTCCCCACACAGACTGGAAAACTCATCTTGCTTCATTATGGATGACCTCTTTTTAAAAGAGCTATTTGCCACCAACAAAGAACTCTGAAAAAGCACAGCAAACCAAAGAACGAGTCCAAGAATTAATCAAACCTACGTATTTGTTAGCTGCCCCTCAGATATACTTGCCAGGACTTTAAAGCAGCACCTGACTTAAAAGAATAATAATCCTGTTAATAAATTATTTATACTTGAAACCAACTCGAAGATGCTTCTATCTGCTAAAAAATACATGAACTCTGAAGGCTTCAGAGACTTAAAATACAGATTTCATGTCTGAGAATGTTTTGCAAATCTTACTTAATCACAATAAAAGACATGGCAAGCAGCATCAGAAGCGTGACAGCCATGAGTGGGCATGGAGAGTCCTACAGCAGTTGGTGGTTTGTAAAACATAAATACAGGAAGTTGTCCTGCATGCCTCATTCAGAACTTGTCCTGAGCTATGTTTAAATTAGTACAGCACACACAATTAAACTGCTGCCCGCTGGACACTGGTTAAATACATGTTACAATGGAAATGAAGCAACAAAAGACAAATTAGAAAATAAAAAAAGCATGTCTATTCCATTACTAATCACACAAGTTTGATTTGTTTTCTGTTAGTAATTCTTACAGAACATACATGAAAGTCTGGTACATCAATGGGCTTTGAGACATAACCAAAGAGAAAGGTCAGTAATAAAAATGGTAAATAAGATGAGACACATGAGGTCAATCATCTATTCTTATGTACAAGCAAGCATTTGAAAATTGATGCTAAGAAAATTGATTAATACAAATCTGCATCTACATATGAGTGCAACCTAGAAAACTCAAATTTTTATGATTGCAGGTATGATACTTTGGAAATAAAATGACTAAAATATTTTTGTTGAAGAAATTCTTGGAACCTACACTATTACTAGCAATAGTGTATTTAGAAAAAGTGTAAGTCCCTGAGCCAGCAGGTAAGAGCCTCGAAGATAATTATATCTCTCTATACATATTTAAAAATAAAAATTTAAAGATTGGTTTTGCTTTTAGCCATGAACTCCTAAAAGTAACAAAACTGCAACAATCGATGGGAAGGGAGAGAGGAAACTAGAGACATAAACTCAGTTCATTTTGCCATTTGAATTGCTGCTGACAGGCACTTGGTACCAGTTTAGCAGTTCACCCTGGATCTTCCAGTTTACCAGCTGAGCTTAGAAAAGGTGGCAGAGTTTTCAGAAATTTGATATAAGGAACTGTTTCCAATGAGGGTGGGCAGGCCCTGGCATGGGAGCCCAGAGCAGCTGTGGCTGCCCCTGGATCTCTGGCAGTGTCCCAGGCCAGGTTGGACACTGGGTCTTAAAGCAGCCTGGGATAGTGGAAGGTGTCCCTGACCATGGCAGGGGTGGGACTGGATATCCTTTAAAAGTCCCTTGAATCCAAACTACTCTATGAATCAAATAAATACATATAATGCACAGAATAGCAGTTCATGGTAAGAAACTATTAACGATTAGGTTACTTGCCTCTGTGCATGAAGGACAGGAAATTTCAAATGTGTCCAGAAGAAACAATACAAATGATTACCTGTGATCAGAATGTTGCTTGTTTCTGTTTGTCTCATCTTTGCTTTAATTAAGAGTGGAAAAAAAAAGAAAAACAAGGCATAGCTACCTTAACATGTTGCAAAAGAAGAGCCCTGCTGGGCTGCAGAGTACAAAGAGTTGGTGCTAAGCTGTGAAATAATGGAAAATATGACCATGTCAGAATCAAAGGCCTGACATTTCTTACAATGGTGGAAATGACAAATTGCCACAAAAACCAAAGGCATTTTAAAAGAAAAGTCCTGTGAAGTGCTACCAGATGATATTTCCTTGTTTCATGAGTTTATGGTACTTCTCTGAAAAAAAATTAAATTTCTTCAGAAATTGAAATGCCAATATTTCAGAAAAACAGTATCTTTGGGGCAAAATCAACCTTTTCTGAGATGCCAAACAGTTAAATATTAACACATGGGAAAATTTCAGGTATGCAAGTGTGTTGGAAGCTTGAGAAATCTGCTTGGTGTGTCCAGCTTCTTCAGATTATTTTTCCTTCCCTACTGTGTCCAGTGTAGCTGGCTCAACTGCAAAAGGCATCTAAAATGAATGCTCCAGGTCTCTGAAACACAAAGACATTAATATTTTAGTGATACAGGAATTACAGTAAATGACACATCTGCTTTAAAGGGGGAATTAAGTTTTCTGTGTAAAAGGGTGCATAATAGTAAAGGTGAAGCCAGAAAATGGTCGCCACCCACTTCTCTCATGGTTTTGAGGAGACTGTGGCAATAGACTAAAAAACACTTATTTTTCAAGTTACATTCAGATGATCAGATGTTTTTAGCAAGGGCAATGGGTACAAATGAGCCAAAAACAGTTGCAGTGTTCCAAAGCAAAACAGAACTTTCACATTTAATAATTCTGCATCAAAAAATAGGTTCTGGACACCACATCTGGCTGTTTAGTTAGGAAACTGCATGTGTGAGAGTATGGAGGCAGGAGCCCACAGCTGCTGGCTCTGTTCTGAGCTTCCTTTGCCTATTTCAGATCCTTGTCTCTGCCTGTGTCCCTGGTATTGTGCACGTTTTGTCTTGTGAAGGCAGCTAAAATTCCAATAATCCTTCATGCAGTTCTCCCAACTTTGCCAATGTAATTTTGGGGTTAGTGCTTCAGTACTGCTTCAACATGTACTGCTGAAGTCAACATTCTACCTGTATTTCTGATAACAGCTCAGATAATCTATGTGCTCTTTGCTGTTAAAATTAAATATGTATTAGTCTGTTTGTAGCGACTAAGGCCAGAAAATGAAATAAAATTATCTTGTTTCAGTGCCAGAATGTCACGTTTTTGTTAAAGCAGAAAATTCCACCCACACCCTGCAATAAATTAACGTAGTTTTCATCTTCCTAGTAAGTTTTTGCACTGATTTCCCCCCATACTGTTTTGACTGATGATAAGTTTTCATCTGACTCCCATTCTTGTTACATATTTCTGTTGTACTGCTCATCTACAGGTTAATAGTTTAACCTTAATCTCTCTTTTTCATGGAGAAAGGGTTTCCTGTAGAAGTTTGCCAGAAGCAGTAATGTTACACGCACAGGCTGTCCATGTAGCACAGAGTGCACCATGGCCTGTCAGCTCAGTCATTCCTTCTTCAGCAGGTCTCTGACCCTGGGCTGAGATCTGGGAGACTAAGAGCCAGAGCAATGCTGGCACACACAGACTCAGCAGTGCTATTTTAAAGCCAGATGATGACCATGGTGCTTCTTGTGTTACAAGCCTACAATTCAAGTTTATCTCCTCCCAAACTGCTCATAATAGCTATGATGCTAGGAAGATACCCAGTTTGATCCCCACAATTCCTGTATTTATCCTTCTGTGTAAGTAAAGAACAAAGCTGAAAGTGCATGTAGAGCAACAACATTGTCCTAAATGGCCACATGTGAAGTGACAGTGCTCGTCTTTGTGGGCTAAACCTCCCACAGAGCAAAGCTCGGTCCTGTAGAGGACAGAGGAGCCACATGATCTGGAGCCAGCACAGGAACTGAGGGCCTCCACCATGTGCAGTGTAACATGTCAGATTTACCAGCCCTAGCTACTTGGAAATAGATTGTCTTCAGTGTTAAGTAACAGACTGAGTGCAAACCTTCCTTTAAAAAAGGAGAGGCATTTGGAGAAAGCAGAACCACATTATTTCCCTTATTGTCACAGTCAGCAGTAAGGAAAAGGAGTGGCTAGGCCAGGACAATCCTTGCACTTCCTATGGGTGACACATGTCCTGCCGTCAACTTTTGAACTCCACATTCACAAACACACTGTAATAACTTACCAGCTCTCAGCAGCTTCTGTTTTTGCTAATAGGAAGTGAACTCAGGTATTTGCAAGAACTTGGACAGTACAGATCAGCCTGTGGCTGTTTCTAAAGTGCCTTGCATTCCTGGATGCCATGTCCTGCTACCTCATGCTGCAGGAGACCACACTCACCTGGTCCTTACTGTCTTGATGCTGACTCAGCAACTGGTTTCTGCACTCCAAAGGCAGTGATAAAAACATTCACAACTACTATAATGAATACTAGTCCAGTTGCAAGGTTGTTGAGGAAATTCAGCTTTCCATGTTTTTCAGGGTTGTTAAGGTCATATTTTACTTCAAAGAGAAAGGAGAAAAAATGTTTAATAATACGTATATTTCAAAATCCAGAATAAAAGGTTTCATACTGCTGTAGTTAAAGAATTTATCTTACGCTAACCTTCAGATCAGTCATATTTAAAAGGGAAGGCAGATTCTGCAGTGTCAGTGAAAGTGCTAATGGGAAGGTCTGTAACCACAAGGAGCCTATTAACTTCCAGTAATTAGCATCTAATCTCTGTGGAGACACATGGGAAGTAATGGATGCACTAACATCACAAGAAATCTTTCGAGTTCTTGATGTTTTGAAGCCTAGCTTTGTTTCAGACTTTTAAGCATTTAAAAATTATTTCAGTCTTGAATACATGAAGCTAGAAGCCCTGTCAGAATGAAATTAAATTTCCTAGTTAAAATGCTACAAATCTCATTGCTAGTGCTGGATTTTTTCTGTACTGGTGCCCTTCCACAGCTTCTATTCCCTCGTACACCCTGCTTTTGCTCTGATTCTGTTTTTAGAAAGCAAGGGCACTCTATCTGTTAAACAGAGGGAGATGTCAGAGCAGTGTAGCTGCAGTCCTTTCTACAGAGAGTGTCCACTGTATAAACACTGTCCTTTGTTTCTTGCAGCTGTTTTTTGGTTGAACTGCTAAAGGGAGTGAAGGAGGCTCACACAAGGGAGATAGCATTAATATAGTGTAAGCTTTGATTCCAGGCCTCATGACAGCATACAAATTAGTTACACTAGGCTGATAATAGGTTTGGTTTAAGACAGTGAGAACCCTGGGGCACTTGCCTGGCACCATAGTATCATTAAGGCTGGAAAAGACCTCCAAGATCATCACGTCCAACTCTGACCAAATACTATCATGCCCACTGAAAACCCAAGAGTTTCCTGTCTCTGGCAGTAAGGACCCTGCAGCTCACACCCTTGGCTACATTTCTTTGATGCTGGTGGAGCGAGGAATTCTGGAACATGTTTGGAGAATGGGTTTTGTTTATTAAGACTCCAAGTTCTCAAGAGCATAAATCACTGGAGCTTGTGTCTGCATTTGCACAAGATGTGAGAGAAAGTATATACCAGACAAGTTTTTACAGCAACATAAAACCTAGAGCTCCTTCTGACAGGCACATACATAGAGATACAGCTTATGACTCTACAACACAAAGTAAATCTTGTTATTTGCTTGTACCATCATCACCCTATTCCATACTGCAGCAGTGAACCTCTGAACCAATATCCCCTGTTGTTGAAGCAGCTAAACGGTCACAAACACACTCTTATGCTGAAGTGCTAAAAACCAGGTTCACCTGGGGTCCCTAATAATGCTGTTTTGTTTTCAAGGAATTCTGGGTGCCTTCTCAAGTCCTGTTTGCTAAAGCAATGTAGTCAAACATCACAGGCCAGGCAAAGCATTGACGAACAGTGTGGGGGAAGTGCCCTGAGAAGCTATTGCACACCCATGCAGGCATGAAATAATTTAAGTTCAATACTACTTCAACCTTAAAAGGAGTTTACACATCTGTAAAGCATATGGAGGCATGTGGATGCCTGCAGCCCAACCTGACCTGGAAGGACTCCAGTACTGCCATGGGAATGAAGAATAAATGAAATGGAATCATTAGTTCTAAAACACGGAATAGGAACATTTGAGACAATTGGGTTAAAATAGAAAGGCGATAATGGCCTGATCCTTTATGCAAGTTAAAAGCAATCATGCTGAAAGGCAAACTGAAACTTTCAGAGCTGTCCCTTTGTCCAAAGGAGGGTGAGACAAGACAAGTAATACTTGTCAATTTAGGAAGAGCTCTAAATTTTGAAGTAGAATTGCAGTACTCCTATCTTTGTAATTACAGCACTTAAGATGAGGGTGTTTGTGAAAATGTTCTTAAGAGCAGTTATTTTTAAAGTATTTTATTATAATGGATTACTATTATTTCATGCCACTGAAACTATTTTAAGACATTCTTTACTTTTATTCCAAAAAGTTAAGGTCACCAAATAACTTCCAAGGACAAGTTGGCTGAACATTTCTCACATTGTTTTTGTGAAAGGCACTTCAGAAGGAGGAAAAGCTTTTAATACCTAGTAGAAACTGTGAGAACTGGTAGCTCCCAGGATAAAACCCTGACTGAAGGAAAGAAACTGGATGGTGGTACAGACTTTTGTTTGGCCATATGAGAGCTTAAAGAGACAGAATTTCATGGCTGGACAGAAGCAAACTATTCCTGCCAGCCAAAACTATAAAATATACATTGTGAAAAGCAAGTTATTGCTCTGATGCCTACATCTTCATACCTTCGTGTCCTATTTCCTGTCTTCTTTCTGTCTTTGACCTCAGCAGGACAACACTGCTCCAAGAGTGCATCACCATAAGCCAAGGGCTCTGTCACCCTCAATGTGACAAAGATAAAAATGACAGCAATTTAAACCATTTTAGCAGTGTCCTGCAGAAACAAGCATTAAAAAGTAGTATCTCAGCATATACTGAGAAATTATCGCCCAACAGAAAGACAGGGAGCTTGTTTACAGCCTCAAAGCCTGCTGAAACACCAAGGGAGATGCCTTCAACCAAGGAATAAAAGTATTTTGCTGATTTTTCCACTACTTGCTTCCCACACCTCCCAGCATCAACAGGTTGTTTTTCTTCCAGTCCCCTTCTACAATCTGCTCTGAGCCAAAACCTGGGTTCTGCTATTGCACCAACTCTAACAAATGCAGAGACAGCTGTTTTCCATCTCTTTTGTAAGAAAGAAAGAAGTTACATCAACTGGGACTATTTCAAGCCATGTGTACCCTGGATCCCTAGGAACTTTCTCCTTGAAGAGAACATTGTTTTGTCAGCTGTCATAAGAAAGCAGAACACTGAAAGATTGACAGGGATGTCAAAAGTGGGACTCATTAAATACCATGTGTGAACTTCTGCCTTTCCATTTACATTAGACCCAAGGTCAGTTATCTAGTTCCACTAAGGTAAAGGGTGAGATTTGAAAAACACTCTGAAAATAAATGATCCCTTATCACTAGTAGAAATGATCCACAGCTGTTTCCTACCAGTGGTGGTGTCATTTATTCCAGGTGGGCAATGGTAGATGCAGTTTGATTGCAGCCAAGCTAAAGACAACATGCCACACCAACATGACAATGGGCATTTTGACTTCTGCTTCCCTTTCGGAGTTCCACATTCACAATATTTTTTTATATGACTGATATGGAAGAAATATCTTTCAGTCATAAGATTAAGTAACAGGTCTTGCAAAAACATTATGATGTAACTGGATAGACTGTATTATCCTATCTGGTCTACTGATGCTTCTTCTACAATATTTTGTAATTTTCCTTCCTGCTCAGGCTTTCTGGAAAAAAAAAAATTCATAGTATGGGCAAATGAGTAGAAGGAAGTTGACAAAAATTGAAGATTTCACATAAAATTGCCCTTCCTCCTTTTGTTGCAGTATTTCTATGGTTTCAGTAGAAAACACGTATTTTTGGTTATTAGGAAAAATTTCTTCACTGAAAGGGTTGTCAAGCATTGGAACAGGCTGCCCAGGGAAGTGGTGGAGTCACCACCCCTGGAGATAATTAACAGACATGCAATCGTGATGTTTATGTACATGGTTTAGTGATGAACAGGGCAGTGCTGGATCAACTTTTGGACTAGATGATCTCAGAGGTATTTTCCAACCTAAATTATTCTATGATTCTAATCTGAATCGGTTCTGAGGTAAAGGCTCTTTAAAACCAAAAGGTGTGTTTATTTACCGTCTTATAAGCTGTGTCCTATAAGAAACATACAAGTCAGTGGTTCTTGCTGTTGCTACCTACCAAGTAATATGAGGAGCACCCCCACCATAACTTGCAGGGTGAGCGACACGCTGATGAGAACGATTAGCGGGATGTAGAAGGAAAAGGAGGGCCCTTGCTCCATGACAGCTTTGAGCTGGGAGGCATTGGCCATCAGCAGGGCGATGTCCAGCATGCTCTCGGCTGCGCTCTTCTTGTTGGCGTAGTGGTTGATGTTGATGGGTCTGTTCCTTTGGAACCACTGCCACGTTCTGCGCTGGAGCCACCAGAGAGGAAAATGGTTATTCACATCTCTTAACTGGTGGTGAGTGAGACATCATTTGGCCCATCAAATGACTCCTGTGATCATACAGGCAGAGCCACAGCAATGCTGAGATTTCTGTACAGCTTTCCCACTGCCACCCCTCTCCTCGAGAGGAGAACAGAAAACAGTGCCTGCCTCTACTGCCCTGTGCACTTTTTTCCAGCTTGCCTACAGGATCAGTCTAAACAGTCAGTATGTTTCTACCCTGTGAAAAGGAGAGACTGGAAAGGCTGAGAAGTTTGCACTGAGAAAAAGTTGGGAGGGAAAAACCACTGCAACGTGATCCAGCAAACAACAGGCTGTTGTGACTAACTTACTCCTGAAGGCAGACTTAAAAATACAGGTATTTATTAAATTCACTTTCTCTCATCACACATCCAAAAAGTTCCTTCATTACTCATGAGTCCTTAAAACAGGACTGATGTGAAGTTGGCCATTGTGTGAGTTTTGCTTGCTACTCCTTCCTCTGCCATGCCACTGTCCAGGACCATCCATACACCCACAGACAGATGTTTTTCCACTCAACTATCATATGATCTGTTGTTGCCAACAATTGCCCAATTACAAGGGAATCTTTTCTCCCCCATTTTCACATCAGCCAGTTTTAGGTTGGGGTAGTTTTTAATTTGTTTGGGTTTTTTAATTGCTCTGCAAACAAACAGGAAAATAAAAACCAACTGCAGGGCAAACCTAGGGCTAATTAACCCAATGGGATGAATATATGAGTGTTTCCTGATGATGATTTATGTGACCTGACTTGAAGTTTGACTGCTTGTCTCCCAGAGGTGCCTATTTCTCCATGGATTAGATGCAGCTTAGGGTAACTAGGTTAGATTTAGCTGCCCAACTCCATGAGGAAGAGTAAGTGATCCTCTATCCTGCTGTCTCTGAACAGGTTAGGAATTTCATTCTTGCTGCTCTTACTTCTAGACTTCAAGAATAATAGAAAAACATATGAAAAGTAAGCTTACTCTAGCTGATTTCTTTAAACCTACTTCTTAGAGACTTTTTTACTGCCCAAATGTCTTCCTCCTTGCCAGAAAATTCTGTGAAAGAAGTCTGGCTTTGCAGGTTGGTTCAAATGTAGAAGACACCCTCTAATTACTCTCCTCAGCAGCACTAAACATGATCAACTCCCAAGCCAGGCTTGCCACAGTCCTGACCTAAAAGCCTCCTTTTAAATAGGGTAGATATTCATGTCCACATTGCCAGTTTTTCCAGGGCATTTAAACACCAAACTTGACCTATTTTCACCAGACATGTTGTCATCCATCACAAGCCAGAATATTTGACAGGGAGCAATTTGTCATAGGACAGCAGCAAATGTCAGAGCTTTTTCTCAGCCTGTGATCTTGCCTTCACCAGGAAAAATGACCTGCAATCATGAAAACCCCATAAAAACATTCACTGCATGTCTCCTGACTGATGCTGGAAAACCATAAAACAAAAAAAAACAAAAAAAAAGAGCAAATTAGCCTTGTCTTCTGGGAGCAAACTGAAGGCCACTGCCAGAGGTATGAAGCTGATGCAGTCAGTACTACATGAGCACTTTTTAAAGATCAGACTGTGTTACACAGCAATATATAGACAGGCAATGAAAGAAGAGATGTTGCCTTAAGCTCAGGAGAGTGATAGTCTGCACAACAGAAATGATAGCAGAACTTGGTTATGCACCTTTGTGGTTTCAGGGAGATTCCAGGCATTCAGCAATGTGTGCAGCACACAGCACCAAACACTCACTGTGCTGTGAGCACCCACAAGGCCGTGGACAGGGACAGTGGAATGTCTGGAGATTTTCTAGGATGCATGTAAAGGAAAGCTTTTCCTGCAGGTGTCACTGGGCAAAAGAGCAGTATGCCTTGCACGAGACCTGCTTCAGTCTCAGTGCAATCAAAACACCTCCTCACATACATTCAACATTCAAATTTCTTGGTAGAAACAAGCTAAGCCCTTGTGTTCATGTCTCCAAAGGAGTTTGAGCAAAGCCAGTGTGCTCACATGTGTGTAAGAGCCAGGTGCAGCTGGGATTTTGCATTCCTTGCAGTATTCCCTACCTGCCTTCAGGTCCCCAGTGCTGCAAAGCTTCAGCCTCTCAGCACAACAACCTGATCTGCTTGTCTGTGCACAGTTAGACGAAGGACAGGAGTGAAAAGCATCTCCCTCTTGCTCCATCTGTGACTGAGTCCCATGGAAGAGCTGATTTTCCCAGTGACACGGTGCTGTCCCCACAGGCAGCACCACTCTGGGTCTCCTCACAGAAGCAGGGGCTGTCTGCTTGCCTGGAGCACTGCACTCTGCAAGGATAAAGCTATAATGCCATGTCCTAAACGGGCACATTTTTGTTTCTCTAAGATGGAACCTTCACTTCAAGATTGCATAGTACCGGTTCAGTCTCCTGTGTTAGTAGTCTTCAGCCCTGCTTCCCTTCACTCCCCATTTCAACGGTACACCCAGAAGGACTGAGTTCCTTTGAAATACAGAAAGGATTTACTGGTTACATTTATTAAAAAGCAAATACAAGCAGCTCTGCAGCAAATATCCTTAGGTGCTGAGTTTCATGAATCACAGCTAGTGATCCAACAGGAAGGAAACAGCACTGAAAATGGAAATATTTGAAAACAATAAAGGATCTTTTTCTAAATATAGTAAATTGTTACTGTAAGGATTAGAACAGTTTTCTTTCTATTTTAGTTATTAATGCAATTTTATGGGCCAGCAACATTGATTCAAAATGAGAATGGACCAGAATGACCTCTGGGTTTGTAATGCCACAGAGCAAGCTTCCTGAAACTCTTGTGGTTAGGAATAAGTCTGAATTATAAAACAACGGAAACTTGCTACATAATAATGATCAGTGCCCCTCCTCTGCCCCTCAGAGGAAGTTGATGACCCCAGTGAGTCTTCCCTCAGCCTCCTCCAGCTGAAAAGATCAAGGCTTCCCTTCCAGGCCCTTCACCATCGTCGTGGTCTCCTTTTCTCTAAAGGATCCTTTGTACATTTCCTCAGAAGATATTTGGTGGTTTTTCCTTCAAAAAAACATTAGATCACTTGTTTAGCTTAGCACTGACTCAAGGGAGAAAAACCCCTATCCCTGGCTCTGGAATGAATCATCAGTTTCATTTCCCATGAAATTTTATTTTGAGGAGAGGGGGGAGATGTTCACCCAAGTACCAACCCAGTGTAACACTAACTGGTTCGTGAGAACTCTGCAATCACATCTTGACATGCTGTGGTTGCAGGCAAATAAAATTAAAAAAAAAAAAAAAAAGGGAAAAATTCAGCATGTGTTTGTATTTCATAGACATCATGATTTTCTAGAAGTTTCAAACCCCTGTGCTTAAGAAGAATCACTTTTGTACAAACAGAAAATTCAAGTATGACTACAATAAGAAAAAAATGTGGTAATTATGTTGACTCCTGAGAGCTAAAAAAGTTAATATTAAAAAAGGAAAAAGTACAGTCTGCTGAGGGCCAAACACTATTTTCCTAAGGCTGTATTGGTTTCAGGATCCAGTTAGAATATTTCTACTTATTAAATTAGTTTAAAATAATCAGCACACCTCATGACTAACTTTGTGAAATGAAGGAGTAACTTAAACTTGTTCACACAGCTATTTAAATAGAAGTTTGCTCCTGTATAATTTTTTCTGCCTTGCATTATTACTACTCATTCCTGTCATTTGGTTTTACAATACTATTTCTCACAACCAGGCTATGGACTAATTTTTGTGGTTAACACACTGTTTACTCTAGCTACTTAAAAAACATGCAAGCAAAAACTTATCACCAATAGTATCAATGTTTGGAGTATATTGAATACTCCAAATTCAGTTTGATATGAATAATGAGAACATACCATTTCAGACTATAAGCAGCAAAATAATTTCAAGTTCCTACAAGCTGGTTACTTGCAGTATGATGCCAAGAAACTGCATTATTTCAAATTACTTTTATGTTCCAAATTACTTCTGAATTAATATACAGACTTCAACATATTATTAGGAATAACATGATTAAAGCTGTTTATTTCTACTATCCAATTCTTGTTCACCTTTTTCATAGCTCTTTAACTCCTTCATCTAGCACATCCTGTTATCTCAGGAACATTAGACTAGATTTTACAACATGGTAGATGGAGAGTGTTTCAATACAGACCACGAACAAGGAAAGCAACTAGATGGATCAAAAAGCAGTTACAATCTGTATTTGTATGAACAGATCCTTTGAAGAAGAGACGAGATACTTCTGCCAGCTGTAATTACACACATTAGTCAGTGAGGTGTGCCACGCCATCCAATCCTAGAAGCAAGGAATTTCTTGTTTCTAAAGCCTGATAGCTGCTAAAATATGTATTCAAATGAACGCTGGAATAAAAATAAACCACATCAAACCACTGTGTGACCACTCCTTCAGAACTATCTAGAGCTTAATTGATATTTTTTAAATCTGTTTGCTTTGAAGGTAACAACTACATCTGCATTTCAAGTCACCTCTTCTCTATGAGAAGGCAGTGGTTTGTAGTGAAGATGTGCAACAGAGTGTTTTGAGGAGAGGACAGATGCTGGGACGGGTAGGAAGGAAACCAGGGTGGCCCATGTTCTGATGCCTGTGAGCATTCCACAAAGCAGACACTGTTGATTTCAATATGGAAGATTCAGGCACCTGCAGATGGTCTCTCCAGGTTTAGATGGCTGCTGAGCTGGGGTGTTCTTTTGTTTGTGTGAATTGTGAACACTGGAAGATTTTTTAAGATATCTTCTATTCAGAGATGGGTTTTTGAAAAATCTGTCCCCATCTGTTTTACCTCACATATACTTTCTGTGTGTGTGTGAGAGAAAATTAGAAAAGTGATTATGAAGTTCACTTAAGTGCCACTGAATACATTTTAAACAATGGAATAGCATGTCTCACTGCTTATTCTTTATATGGCACTCACTGAGAACTTGAGTTTTGATGGGAAAGAAGTAACAAAATGAGGGTTGCTTGCAACTGAAGATGAAGTAAAACAGGAAAGTTGCAGAAAAATTCTTGGAGCAGACCACACTGGGAAAAAGCCCCCCATCAAGAGTACTTGTGATACAATCACAAAGCTGTGTCAAGAAAATGAGAGAACTGCTGAGAAGTCAGAGGTTTAGAGGAAACCACTCCAGATCATCAGTTTGACCTGCATATCCCAGCCTTGATTCACTTTAGGCAGGACTTCCAGGATTTATTGTAACCAGATTTTTATTTTTCTTGGTTTGATATTCATGACTCCAAGGGTTTGGCAGGGAGGGAAAGATGGAGGAAGGACAGATGTGCTACACGATCAGCCCCGTCTGTCTGTAACCAGAACGTTTTATCTGTGACACAGAAGATGTTTTAGTAGAGCAGTTTCTGTGTGGCAGAGACTTAGGCTGGAGTAAGAGCTGCCCTTAGAGTTTAGTCCTTTCCAAAACAAGATAAAAGACACTCTTTCACATGTCTGTTTCTAACAGATAAGTGGCATGCTCCACAAATATCCTTTATATTTAAACAGAATGTAGGATGAATACTTCCCAGTGAGGACATCTGCTATGTTTTGACATGAGAGAAGGAAAAAGTTCGATATTCTTGTTTTTCTTTTGATTACTGCATGGAAATTAACCATACAGGCGCAACCACTTCAGTAATTCCTCTTAGTTTTATAACTGCTTATTCTGCGTGGGTGTCTGTCCCGAGCCAGCTGGGTGGGCAAAGCCCCGCAGGTGCAGGGAGCTGCGGGCGGGTCCCGGGGGAGGAGGGCCCTGGAGGGAGGCTGTAGGAGCTGGGAGCTGCCTGGATGCTCTGCCCGGCCTGCCCGGGCACACGGACCCGCAGCGGCCTCGCTGCCGGAACGGCACGGAATGCAAGCAGAAAGTCAGCAATAAGAACCGAGCAGCACCGACCACCACCGCGCCTCGCGGAGTCCCCGTCCCCCCGGCCCGGGGATGGCCAAAGCGCTGTGAAGGCCGCGGGCCCCGGACCTCACCTGCTCTTCGGCCGCCGACTCCGCGCCCTCCGCCGTCCCGTTGAGCTCGTGGGTCTCGCTGCCGGAGTCCATGGCAGCCGCCCGGGCCGCTGCTGTCCCGGGCGGGGGCGGGAGGGGAAGATTCCCCGCGGGGCAGCGGTTCCCGGATCTGTCCCGGCCTCCCCGCACCGCGCCCCGGGGCCGCCCCCGCCGCCGGGGCTGCCTTCCTCGGCTCTTCCCCCACTCTTCCCCGCCTCCTGTCCCCGCCTGCCCGCGGGCGGAGGTTTCCGCGCAAGGCCGGGCCCGGCCGAGCGGGGCAGCGCCGGTGGAGTGTGCACTGCCCCCCGGGCCAAGCGCAGCGAGCCCCTGCTGAGCCCCAGTTCCCAGTGTTGGCCACGAATCACACTGCGGGTGATTCTGTATGTAGGGAAGTGGTAGTGGATGCAAATGACTCATTTCAAAAATCTGTCTTGCCAAAGTGAAAGGATACAATTTGATTTTTAAGAGCTCTCTGATCAGTGTTTTTAGGGCTTCAGTATCTTTTTTTTTTTCACCTCATTGTCCTATATATTTTTGTCTCTCTATGCTTATTTTCCCACCTGTGCTGTGAAAAGGAGGATGTACAAAACCAAACAACATACAGGTTTGTTGGTGATGGGACATCTGAGGAGCACTCAGATGCATAGAAACAACTGCCAGCAAGAGCAAAAATGTAAAAAATAAATGTGAGTAATTGGGTTTTATAGGAGCACATGTAATCTCTTTTAAAGCCTGAACTGCTCATCTGCACTGAAAACGTTCCTGAGTAGTTAGTGCAGTGGGCTAGGAAACACTAATTTGGAGAGAATAATAAAGTTTGTTGTTACAGTCCATAGAAAATGGAAGAAACAATATATTACGATGGCAAAGGTGCCTGTGTATAAACTACACAGTTCTGAACAAGTACAAGGCTTAAAAAGGCACATTGCTTTCCTTAATTTTGAAGTTTGTGGTAGCTGAACTTCAGTAATACACTCAGCTAGGCCAGCCTTGATCAGATATGTTACCTGTTCATTTAACAGTCATTAAATATGCATGAACCATAATTGTTCATTTGGATCCCAGGACAACCTGATCAGAACCCTCTCTGGTTGCAAGCATCCAGTGGCATTTTCATAGATACTGCTGTACTTTTAATGACCCTTTTTCATCTTCTGTACCTCCTTGCAAGTGCATTTAAGAATCTTGTTGGGCGGTTGCAAAGGTTTGATGTGCTGTAGTGAAATTATTCTGCCCTTAGTCCTAGAAATGAGAGGTCTGCTCTTTGGATATGACAGTGACAGTGCTGAGCGATTCCCCCTGTGTGCTGCATAATCATGTGCCAAGGACACCTGAGTGTAGGACCTGTTCTTAATCCTGTAGGAAATAGGTGTAATTTCAGTCAAACTGGGAAACAGCTGAATTTGTGTTTGTGAGACATACGGTCTGAAACAGTAGTTCTTTGTTGAAATTTCACGTTTGTCAGTCAAGTATAATTTTTTTTAACAATAAAATTTCCTGTTATCCAGACTTTGAATTAGTTCTGTGGGTTGAATCTAAAAAAAAAAATCTTTTGCTGCTTATGGAAAAGACCCTGTGCTCCCTATGTGGAAATAACCTCAGACTCAAATTGTGGTCAGAGAGACCACAGCAGACTGTGATGTGATCAGTCTGCAGCCATGGAACAAGAAGACAACACTCTGTGGTAGGTAGGTCTTGTTTGTGTGTCAATTACAAGACAAGAGCCTGCAAGTGTTGTCCCAGGAGTCTGAGTCAGGGATTCTGGTGAGTGTTTTACAGCCCAGGTACTGGAAGGTGCACAGACAATCCTTGGGACCACTGTTGGAACAGCCATTGAAATCTAGATGAGAATATTGAAAACAACAAAACCCTCACTGCTCTGCATCTTTGCATCTTAGCTGTGAAAGGAATTTCCAGTCTATTGGACTCTCAAGCTGTTAGTAATTACTAACCAATTTGTGGGGTTTTTTCCTCAAAATAACTCTGATGACTATGTGACAGGCCCAGAGTGATCCTAAATGTGGAAACAATTGGAAAGGACAGCACTATGAAATGCTCCAGAATAACTTGAACTGCAGGGCTGCCTGGCCTAAAAGTTCTGCTGGGCTTGAGCATTGTCTTTTATAAAACTGTGATGTGTGTTAATGATTTCTCTTAGCTGGTAAAGTGTCTTGCTCAGAAAATCACATTTGAATGTGCCTGAAGCTGCATAACTTAGCCATTTGTTATAAAATACACAGACAACACGGGGTTTAGGAGGTGATGGTGTGTTTTTAGGGGATGTAGTGGTGGTTCACTTCAGAGGTGCTAAATCTTCATCTCAGTAATGAATGAGATTAAGAATCAGTTGCATTTATATTCCCAAACTGTATTGTCATCGTTTCATTCTAGCCAACAGAATTTTCTTACGATCATTAAACCCTTTTTTTAGATATTATTATATCAAATAGATGGAGAATGATTTAAATACATCTGTGTGCAAACTCTGGGATTTAGTGTTTACTTTTGAAAGGTGAATTTAAACTTTTTTCATCAAATGTACAGGCAGTAATAGGTCAGAGATGACCCCTTTGCACTAATATACCACAAAACAAGAAATTCAAAGAAAAATCAAACCTAATGTACTTTTCAGGGTTGTGCAGAGGTGCAGCAGTGGTCTAGAAGAGGGAGTGGAAGGAGGTTATCTGTAAACCAGAGTAAAGAATGCACCTGTTTAAAATGCCAGGTCTCATTACAGGTGTGAATCTGAATTGTATGTCCCCACATAGCTTGTCAGCAATCAGGTAAATAAGAAGAATCAGGCCCTAGAGCTACTGTTGGTGATTCAATGAAAAGACTAATCTAAGTTAAATGAAAAGGCTTTTGTGTATGGATTTACTCCCAAATGTAGTTCATAGAACAATGTGTGCTATTGAAATTCATTAAACAAAAAAAAAAAAAAAAAAAAGAGGAAAGGAAAAAAGGAAATAAATGAGCCGTTCAAAGGGTTCTTTTGTATCAGATTCATGCTTTCAGGAGTAGTTCTCAGCTTCCAAGATGTACAGGGAGAGAGGAAGAAAGAAAAAGAGATAATTTCCCCAGAAGGTAGAGCACCAGCTCCACAGGTGACAGCAGTACTGAGGCTCTTGAGAGCCCAAGTGCCTGCCCTGCAATGGCCCAGAGGAAAGGCATTAGGGAAGCAGCCATTGTTGCCAAGGTGCAGCCCCTCCCCATTTGTTGTGTCTTTTGTTAGTATTACAATCTTTAAAAAAAACAAAACAAAGCAACAACAACCCGCCCCAAAAAACAACCCCAAAATCAACAAAAAACCCAAATAACAAACAAACAAACAAGCAAAACAACAACCAAAAAACAACAGGTGAAGTTTGCCAGCTATCCCAGTTTTGCAGCATCAGTCAAGGCTTTAGAGCTGCTGTGCAGCAGAAGGATTTTGTCTGTGTGCAGGGCTGTAGGACTTGATGGCCTTTTGGGTGTTTTGTGCTCTCTCAAGACTGAGTTCAGGTTCCACAGTGTGCAATGGGATAAGTTTATGTGCATTGCATGTGCACATAAATACTGCAAAATAGGCTTATGTGTGTGACTGATGTGTGCAACATGGGAGCCCACATGTCTGGAGTGTGCAAGCAATGGGGCAGGTTTTGTTCTCTAGAAAGAGTTCCTAGTTAAGGCTAGTTTTTCCAGAATTTCTGGAGGTTTTTGCTAGATTCTCTGGAGAAATCAGATTGAAAGAAACATCAGGAGGTCAGCTAGCCTAACATTTTGCTCAAGTAGGGTAAGCTGTGAGGTCAGACCCGGTGACTTAGGGTGGCTCCTGCTCATTAGCCTTTAAGCATTTTTTGGAAGTTTCTTTGCATGATAATATTCCAATGTATGAACTTACAAATATAAATTTACATCCCTTTCATGCTTTCTTTTGCCGGGTTCATAGACAGAAGCTTTTTGGAAAGCTAGAAATTTGCCAGTATAACTTTTCATTTGTTTGTTTGATTTTGGGGAAACCACATGAAATCTTTAGGTCTGGATGATTTAAATTGATATCTACTTCAAATCCCATTGTGATAGACCAGCTAAGTACGAAACACAGACTGCTGTTCATTACTGACCCACAGTTTAAAATAGTAAGAGGAAATTCAAATCCAGATGGAATTTCAAGGCCAGAAATCACTATTTGATAATTTTGCTTGAATTTCACACAGCACCCCTCACAGTTTGCCCCATAGCTTGTCATTGAACCAGAGAAGGACAGTTGGCTTGGATGAAGTCCTTGGCATTGCTTTTAAAGCTGACATTAAAAGAACTTGACAGCTTTGGGATATGGTGAACACTCAGCCTATAGAAAAGACTGGACTGACACTATTGAATATGATACATTAGGAAATTTTAAAATCGGTTTTCACCTGGAAGTACTGAGTGGCCTCAGCAGAACCTGTAAACATCAATTCTGCCTGTGGTCTGCATTCCCCTCTGCGGTTATGCTGAGTCTGTCTGTAAAAATGCAAATTTTCTGGTGTTTTAATGGCAGACTCTCAGAAAGATATTGCAAATGTTTCTCTCTTCTGGTTCCTATCTCCAAAAACGCCTATATAGATAAGGGCTTTTTCTTGCAAGACCTGTTGCCTGATGAGAGCAGCGCCATCTGGCTTTGTCTTCCTTTTTTTCACCAAACGTTTGATGCAGTGTGTAAAATGAATTCCAACACCACCAGTTTATTAGCACTGTTGCTGTGTTTTCACTTCACTAGATGCTTATACTTGCAATTATTTCCTGTTGTTGGCTTTTCTACTTTTACTTGCTGAGTGACTCTTGTATTTTATTAAATCTTGATGATTGCACTAGTTGTGATTAATTTTCTTTGACTTAGAGTATAGTGATCATGGAATTAATAGTACATAAAATAAATACAAAAAGTATCAAGAATATAATAATATAAGTTATATAACCCATGGATATATAAACATTTTTGTATTTACAGTGTATTTATTATAATTAATTCTGATCTGTTTTCATAGAGGCTTTGTAGAAACTTACATGGAATGTAAGTTTATAATAACTGCCCCATTAAGATGTGTATTTTACTTTTTTAACTTTGCTGTGAAAGTTTCTGCCATTGCCAAACTGTGCTGCCAACATCTCTGTTTAATGCTCCCATTACTCATGTAAAGGAGTTGAAGATCAGTCCAGTGTTACTGAAATACTGAGGTGTGGAGGAAATTACCCACAGATAAATGGGGTTTAGATCTGTAAATGTGATTTTTAAACTCCCTGTCTAGATGGAGATTAAAATCAATAGTTGTGCTTCTACCTAAAGAAATCCTTTCACTGAGCGTCCTGCTGCTGGATCTACCTGAAAGCTGAACCCTGGTTAACTCACCTTCCTGAGAGTCTGAGGATGGAGCTGTTCTCCATCCACCCCAGGGATGTCCAAATTGTATTGATAAGACTGAGGTCCCTCTGGTCTACAGGGTGAAGATGCAACTTTTCATTAAATCATAGGCCTTAGAGGAGGGAAGTTGATAGTTCTAGATAAAAATTTGGGGTTATGCCCAGAAGTGCAAGAAGTTTAGGGTTTCAGCCCAGTATGGAGCTGCTCAGTGATGCTTTGGGGAGCATAGGAAAAGCCAATCCAAAATCACTCTTGCTGATCCAGCAAATATTTTCAGGGGAAGTGACATGATTGCAGTGTAAGAGGAAGAGCGCCTGACCCTGACAGCAACAAAGCCATGGTTAGGGTGTCTGGGGCACAGGTCTGAACCCCTGCTGTTGGGAAAGGAGTTATCAGAGTGCTCTGACAGCTACACTGCTGCACTTTATTAGGCAAAAACACACTCTTTCATTTCAGAAAATAATTTCATCCATCTGCTGGAGGGGGAAAGTCATTCTAAGCTGTGGGTTTTCATTGAAGCTGGGTGACTGAAATGTCTGAGGATAGAAGGAGAAGTTGCTGCCTCAAAACATTGGCAAGCCAGGCATGCTAAAGAGAGTAAGCCTCAAAGGGAAATCTAGCAGTGCTGGCTTGTCCAATCCCATTGTGATAGAACTGAATAGAACCACAGAATCCCCAGATTTGCTTTGGGATCAGCTGCTTCAGGATGAAGCACTGCTAAATGCAAGTTCAGTACTGGGTCTGGTTCCTAAGGGACCTTGCAGTGACTAAACACGAGCTACATCCTGTGCTTGGAGTAGGCTCCAGGTGCCTGCATCTGCACATCTGTGCTCTTATTCACTGCCAGCCTCCACAGGCCCAGGGAAGGCTGGGCTCAAGGCATGGATGTAGGCAGAATTTAATCTTTTGGACTAGAGCTGTCTATGCTGTAGGACTGTAGAGAATGACTGCAGTGTGGTGGCTGCCAGAAGGGTGAACTGTGAGGCCCTAAATCAATGTGATGGATTGCAAAATGGTTATAGTTCAAGGAAAAGTCATTAGTCCCTTCTGAGGATTTCCTTCTTGAGCACCACCAAACCATTTTTCTGACTTCCTATGTAGGCAGGAGCATTGAGATATGAATTTATCCTTCTCTCTGCCATTGTTTTCTGCAGAATTAATACACAAACCAGAGGTAATCAATGACAGAGACAGGAAATGCCCCAATGCTGAGCCTGGGGCAGCTGTGGTTTGTATGCTGTTCTGTGCTGCCTCTCCAGGCACTTGTTTTTTATTTCAGAAGAGAAATGCTAATGGTAGTGTTTAAGAGTAATGGATACTTGCACCTCAACACTGGGCAATCTCAGGACCTTTATTGCAGCTATAGACTCAAAATACAGAACAGCAGTTTTGAAAAGGTTAAAAAGAAAATGACCAAGATAGAAATTAACACCTTCACATTTTTAAGAAAGGAAAAAAATTCAGCCTAGCTTAGAAATGCTGCATTTTTTTAATATCAGTGGTGTATAAAGATGAATGAGGAAGATGAGAAAGAAATCTATATGTGGACTCCTTAGCCTGGCTGCACCATGCCCCAGCCACTGTCTTTATGTTACGGTATAAGCCTTGGTTATGTTATGGCGTAAATATTGACAGGTATTTGTTGGGGGTTGAATAATTTTTTTTTCTTTTACTTTCTGTGGAATTTTTTCCCATTGTTATGCTAAGGACTTGTGGCTACAACTTAGTAATAGTTGTCTCTCGAAGGAAGGTGAGAGATGGGGGGATGGACAAAGGGAACTGGAAAAAGGAAGGGGAGGGGGCACCTGGAGAGCTCTCTCGCGAGCTAACACGTGGAATTGGAAAGGACAGTCGGGGATCCTGTCTGGCATCCTCCCCACGGTTTTCAACGCCGGAGACCACGTGCCCTGCTGTTTGGACCTCACCATGCTGCCTTCCTATCTTATCCTACTGCCTACTGCTGAGCAGCACGGCCGGCACCGTGAGGGAAAGAGCGGCCCCCCCCCATCCCTCACCACCCCTCACCATCCCTCACCATCCCTCACCCCTGAGCCGCCGCCATCACCCCAGCCCCCCTCAGCTGCGCGGGACCAGCCCTGCCCACAGCACCGGGAACTGAGCTCGGGAAAAATGAGCCTGTGGCAAAAAGGGGACTATAACCGAGCTGTACTGCTCTGTTCTGTTGTCAATTTCTAAAACTGTTGTTGTTTTCTGCTGCTTGCCTGGTTAGATATATTAGTAAAGAACTGTTATTCCTATCCCCATATCTTCTGCCTGAAAGTGTCTGATTTCAAATTATAGTGGTTGGAAAGGAGGGGGTTGCGGTCTCCATCTCGGGAAAAAGGGTTCTTGCCTCTCTTTGGCAAATACCTGTCTCTCAAAACGAGACAGCATTATTGTCAACAATTATGGTTCATCTCCTTCTTGGTAAGTAACATTGCAGATTTCCCTGGCAGACGCTTCTGCAATGGTGCTGGCTGTATGGGAAGCGAGACATTAATACCTTGAGCATAGACTTTAAAGAACAGCTGTCAGGTCAGGAGCAATGCAAAATGTGAGAAGTAAAACTGCTCTGATGTACTTAATTGCTACTTGTCAGTCATTTACCTCCTAAAACCAGATTTTTCCCAAACCTAGCACACCTGGCATGAGGGCGAAAAGTTTAAAACTAGGGCTGTTTTCAAAACCACCTGTCTGAAAATATTGTAGGAAAACTAAGATTTCCAACTGTCCCAATTTGAGAGATGCCAATTTCTGATAACATATATGCTCCAAATAATTTTTGTCTTAATGTATTAATCAGAATTAAAACTCCAGAAAACTTCAGCTTTGAGACCTTTACATCTGATCCATTGATAATTTCAAAGACCACACAGTTTAGACCATCAAGATGGACTTCAACATCCTAGTTCCAAAAATCATTAATTTTTTAAAGTGTTATTAACTGTTTTCAGACTAGACAGTCAAATGCATCTTTATTAATTTTGGCGGAGCCTTAAAAGCATCTATATAATAAGAGGTATATAAATAAGAGGTATGTATATGAGCTAGCATGTAAAGAGATCCATCCTGTTCTGTTGTGTTCTGGCAGAGTAGCAAAGCCGTTAGAAAAATAAATTAGATATTTATTCCATTTTCAATGAGACATCAGTGATCAGTGTGACTTTCCAGGAATTTAAAATTTTTTTGGTTACCTTAGGGCAAAGTCTGAAGGTGAGTTCATAATGTAAATTCTCCCAACACCCTGCCTTCAGACGACAGGGTTCATCCAAGTCATAGAGGAAACAATGCCAAATGTAATTGCACTATTATGTGGGATGAATTATTGGAAACCAACATCTAGGATTCTATTGTTGTTATTGAAATGGCTCAATTTATTAAAGGAAATTTAATCCAGTAAATATATACAAAGCTTGCCTGATAGTTTATCTGACTATACCACAATAGATTTTCTCTTTTTTTTTTTTTTTTTTTTTTTTTTTCCCCTGAAAGCCACCCAAGAAGAGATTAATCNTTTTTTTTTTTTTCTTTCTTTCTTTTATAAAATAAATCTGTCTAAAGCAGTAGGAAAGGGCATTTTTGGTCAGTGCTCTGAGTTAGTTTGTTCTGATGCTGCTCAGGGCACAAAATACATGCTTATGCTATCATGTTGTAGTAATGATCCCAAGAAATTTGCTTTGCTTTTAAGTGGTGTGCCTCACTGTAGACAGCATTACTGCCCATTCAGGAAATTAATTGAAAGTACAATTAAGGACAGTTACACAAGGCTTGAAAGAAAGATAGCCCCAAAGAGCCAAACCAGCACAAATTAACCAGCTGCACACTGCAGTTCTTTAACCTGCTTTGATTCTTTGTGAGGATTTGAGAATGGCTGATGTGTTTAACTTACTTTTTTTCACAAAGGTTTTAACAAAACTCTTAAAATTCCTGAGTAATCTAAGTAAGTGGTCCTGTTAAATCATGAGCTAAACCCTGGTTAAGCTGCTGCAAACAAAGGAAATCATAAAACTGTGTCTATAGGTAGTACTGAGTGAGACCTGAGGTCCAGGATTTCTGCCCATTTGGGAAGGCTGTGGGGGAGCTGCTGCCTCTGTGCCAGGGTAGAGTTTTCCTGGGAGCAGATCTGGTGTGGAGCTGTGCCATGGTGTGCAAAGCTTTCACTACAGAAGGACCTGTCATGCCATCCTCTCGGGTGGGCTGCAGATAGGCAGAACAAAAGGTAGCTTTGTGCTGAGGCCATCAGATGCCCTGAGATTTCTGCTGTGCCAAGGAGCCTGGGTATGCACTGAAACAAGAAAGCTGCTCTCAGTTTCCAGCTCAAGTTAGAAGTTAAAAATCAAGAGTGTGGTGAAACATGTCTTCAGAAATAACTCAAAGGAAATTAAAAGCTTTTAGTAAAGGTAAACCAGGCCTGTAGACAGTACATTTGAGGATACTTTGGGTTAGTCTTTTGAAGTATGATTCTAGAATATAATCGTAGACTTTTGCACAGGTTTTTCTGCTATGCAACTGAATTAGCACAAGCAAAGTAAGATTTAAAAAGTATTTCTTATGTCTCTGTGTATCCACTCAGGTTTAGAGATACAGCTAGCTTTGATTTAAGAAGCTCAAGGGTATCTAGAGCCATTCTCTTCAAACACATTTCACTATAGACTTGCTGTGAAAGCATTTACATGTTACTGGAAAGGCCAACAGCCCAATTAAGGAGAAGATCTGCAGATGTATGCAAACATAATTGATAGCACTTTTCCATGGGGCTAGTGATTTGAGAAATGACCTGGCATAACCAGGCATTATCTCCCTAATATCTATACTGAAACATGAACTGGAAAGAGTTAAACTGCCTACCCCACTCCAATATTTACATCCTAAGTGGGTGATACTGTGGTACAGAGCACAGCTGTGTATGCTGGCTGCCAGACATTTCTGAGTCTGCCAGTGCAGAGCAATCATCCTGATGCATCTTTAAAGACACTTTTGATTGTTGAAGTGAAGTTGCTTATGGGCAGGGAGCTGCTACCAACACGATTTCCAAGTTGCGGATATGTGGGTGAGCCCCTTGTTTGTCATGCCTGTGTGTACTGTGCATCTCTTATGGGAAAGTGCTCCAGGTGACCCTGCTTGAGGCTGTGGTCTTTTCTGACCTGGACTATTCCATCATTCTGTGATTCTGTAGTGGAAAGAGAGCCTGTATTTTTGTGAGTTGATCCAGATCTTGTCGAAGTTGAAGGAAATCCTGCAGTGAGCTTTTGCTGTGTTGAACGTGAACCAAGACTGCAGTATAACATATGAAAATGTTTGTGTTAAAATGAAAGAAACTCCCACATTTGATACCTGCTGTGTAATTTACATGTTTGATCTCCCTTGCCTACAACAGCTTTTCTCTGTTTTGGTTTATACAGAGTAGCTGTGGGTTTCTCTTCTTAGCTGGTAGTCTTTTGTAGGAATAATATACACTGGCAGGAGGAAGAACCAGGCTGCTTCCAAAATAAAAATGTACCGCCTGTATCAAATGTCTCATTGACTTTCACAGCCTGGGTGTGAAAAAAAAAAAAACTTATTTAAAGTCTGTATTGCTGTGGGGTCTTGTTGGGATGGTTTTGGTTGGGAGAGGATTTTGTGTAGAATGGAAATGCAGTTAAGTGAACACCTACAGAGACAAATATCTTCATGTGTGCTCTCCTCTGCCCGTGCTTTCCTTCCCCCCTTTCTGGGGGAGACTCCACAGCTTCAAACCCCAGATGCAAAAAGTGACCTTTGGTTCTGGCAGAAAGTCTTTTTCTCCTGAGGTGTAGGCTGAAAGAGCAAAGATATCATCTTTATAGAGTTTACCAAACCTCATCATTGACAAATAGGGTCAGAGACCATTAGTCAAATCTGTTCAGGCTGGAGCTGTAGGAGGCATTCGTGAAGGTACATGGTAGATTGCTGGGAGCCCTCCCATGGGGAATGGCCACCATCCTGAGGAATTCTAATCCAACATATAAAACAGAAAAACCTTGATACAAAGGTTAGGTGTGTTACTCCTTATTCTAGGTCTGGGGCTTGAATTAAGCTTGGAAAAATACCTAATGCTCTTGTGAGCACTTTTCAGCTCTGAGTAATTGCAAGACAGGTCCAGGTAACAGCAACCTGCAAGTCCTTGGGAGAGATGAGGAAATAACTCTTGGGTGGATTCAGGCTGTCAATTAAAATTTAATTATAGCCTTTGGCGATATGAGAGCAAAGGTTGGGTCTGAAGCCTTTGTGCAGTCCTATAAATAAGTTAAAGCCATTACGTGCATTGGTCATCATTTGCAAGACAGCTTTTGTCAGTAAACAAAATCAACATTGTGTGTGAGCCTGCAATTGTGAGTACAACTGTGCAGTGCAGAATACAGCTCATCACTTGTCTGTTTAATGTAAGAGCTCCGCAGCCTACCCACCTTACCCATTGCTCCAGACAGAATGGGTGTGGGGGAAACTTGAAATAGGACTGCTTTCCCCTAAAAACCCAGCAGAATATGTCAAGAGATGGTAGGTGTGGGTAATAGGAGTGTCCCTCCTGAGAGCATCCAGCCCCAGTCAGCTTGTTGCTAGGCAGAGGCACAAAGGACACATTGTATGCTTCAAAGATGAGTCTGTACATTTAGTTTTAAGAAAAGAGCTGAATTTCTGCCAAGAAATTTACATATTTAGTTTTTTGTGCTGGTGTTTAATATTAACCATTAAAAGCAGTCCATAATTTGCCTTGCTGACTGTTGTGTTTTAACTGCAGCACAATTCTAACGCTTCCCATTAAATTTTTTACCTTCTGCAATTAAGTTATGTAAAATCAGATTTCCAGGGTTTTTTCAAATTTTTTGAAGAAAATTACCTTGAGTACGATTACTGTGCCATGGCTTTTTGCAGTGCGCTTGTTCATTCTCTTACACAGTTAAATATGTCATTAAAATGCAACAGTGGTAACATCATGCACCTGCAGTTATGGAAACATTCTCTTCATGGGATGATGGGACTTCAGGGACACAGCATAGTACAGGTTTCCACGAAAGCACCTTGTGGTTATTTTACCAGCATGATTATGTCTCTCTCAGCATGCCTTGACACTTCTGCAATGCTTGTAGACTGAATGCAGAATAATAATAAAACCTGAAAAGTAGCTTTTTCTTAAGCTTTTAAGCAATTTGACTGCCTTTTTGGAGTTGTAATATCTGGAAGGTTTAAACTGCTGCGGGAGTTAAGCCATGCACATATCTATTTTTATATACCTGTATTTACACACATCAGACAACATGCTGTGCATGTGGGTGCCCATGTAAATCCTGTTGGAGTACACCTGTTCAGTGATCAGATATCAATGGATTTATTTTTCTTTCACTTTTCTCAGCAAAAGACAGGCATCATAAAACTTTAAAGCTGGCCTTACCCATTGGTCTTGCTACTCCACTACTGCCCTGAGCACAATGCTTTACCACTTTTTTGGTGAAGAAATGTCAAGCTTTGCTTTTTTTTCTGCATTGTTGGGAAGCTGGGCAAAAACACAATCTAAGCCATGCTGCTGCTGTGTCCATGTGCACATCTGGAATGACCCTGCTCCTTGCAATCTTGGCGATACACGGCTGATAACTCAGGCTCAAACCACATCTGTGATTGAACACGTGCTGTGCTGTGACATACTGAGCTTCCAGTAATCTTGTACAGGTGCAGATGGGGATACTGGGGGGTAGAAATGGCCTTTTCAAATATCTTTGGATTGGAAGTCCCTCCCCTGGCTGCTGTCTGAGATTACTGGCACACCCAACATTGCTGGGGCACGTGGCTGTTCACAGGCAGCCCAGCCTGGTGGGGCTCATGCGCCATTCAAACATCAGCCATATGCCCAATGAACTCCTGCTTGCCGCCATCCCTTTGGGTCTGCAAGTGTGTTTTGTCCAAGGTCCAGATGCTCTGTCTCAAAAATCGTTTTTGATGTTTTCCCCGAGATGTGTAAAAGTTCTTGTCTGGCAGTTCGTGTGCCCGAAGTGGAATAAATCAGAGCCCTTTAGTTTTCTCGGTCTCAAGGTTGTTTATTATTTTCTCACCTGTAATATTTTCTCTCAGCCCAGCGAGGTCTGTCTTGCAGGGCAGCCATGGCACACTCTCACCCCTCAGGGCGGTGTTATCTTTTTATACTAAAAACTACGTACATGATGTTTACAATTATTTCCCAATTACCATCATCTATGTTAGACAGTGAACTTCTATTCTAAACCAATCCAAAAGTGCCAACTCCACAATAGAAAATGGAGATGAAGAAGAAGAACAAAGAAAGACCAAACAAGTGCTTTTTCCTCCATCTTGTGCCCTAAAATTCCCATTCCCAAAAATCCTACAATCTATATTTTCATTTTATGATAACACTACTTAAACTACTGTGACTTTTTGGTTCTCATATAAAGCTGCTAATTTGTTTCAAGGGCTATAATCAAACCCACAGATGTTTTGGGCATCATTCCAGGGTCTCAGAGCCCCTTGACCAGGGTCTCAGCAACTCTGGACTGCCAAAGGGATGTCTTAGACTCCAACACTCTGCAGCAGCCATCTGGCAGCTGCGGGAATTGGCACACTCCGTGCACCACCTGAGGATGTGCTCTGATTTGTATTTCTGGATATAAGAATCTGAGGGATTTGAGGAGTCCTGAGGTGTCTGGGGTTCTTGTTTTTACTTATCACTTTTATTATCAGCTAGACAGATATATATGCCTAAAGCATTTTTTTAGTCTTCTCTAATGATTCATGCTCTCAGTGAAATATGGTCTGTAATTATGTTCTGCCTTGGTTTTCACAGTCTAAGCATTCCTTTTACATTTGTCTAAAGCTTGTACTGTTTCTTGTGCCTCTTTTTAATTTTTATTTTAAGCCTATGGCTAAGAGAAGCAATTTAAAAACCATTAGAGTGTTGTCCTTGATGATGTGCTCATCAGAGAACAGCTCATAACACTCTCCTAGGACTGGAATTATTGGGCGTCTTCAAAGCTTAGCTGGCAGAAACCAACCAAGCAAGGGAATTAGCCTAATCTATTGGATAGAAGAAATCCCTTTCTGCTTTTGCCAGAACAGAATAAAAAGGACCATTATTGGTGTGAGGGAAGGATCCTACACTGGGGCCCCTGGCTACTGGCTTGCATTGTGAAACGTGGATTATCCACCACTGGAGGTCTGCTAAAAACAGGCTAGAACAATTTGTAACTTGGCAGGAGTGGAGCATGCTTTGAGGAGCCTGCCTCAGAGCATCGGGCTAGGCTGGGTGACCTCTCTATAGTGCTGTTTTATCCCTGCTACTCTAATAGAATTGTCTTTTTTCCTCTTGACAGGTGATACAAATATAAATGCCTGTGTGTAGCTAAGCAACATCTCTGTCTAGTTCTGAAGTTTTGCCCTCAAATTTATTTTTTTCTGTCTTTGTGAGGAAATAGAGAAGTGGAGGTTGGCTCAGACCTCAGGGGAAGGCTGCAGAGATGGAGAGGAGCATGCAGCTCCAGTGGGAGCATGGAGAGGGAAAGCCCCTGTGCTGTTCCCGTGGCACCGCACTCCAAAGGGCCCCACATCCCTCACTCAGAATCTGGAGAGCAGGTGGAAAGGTCTGTCAAGGGGGCTTGGAACACAGGACACAGAGAAGACAAAGATAGACAGATGGTTCCAGGAGGGTGCTCCAAAATCTGTTTAAATTTCTTTTGAATCTGTCATTTTAAAACTTTAAGTGTTGATCTAGATCTGGAATATTCATGCCTCTAGGGATATCTGCTGCAATTCTTTAAATCTATCCCATTCTTTTGTAACCTTCTGAGTTTGCACAAAAGGTGTAATGTGTTTGGTTTTAAGAATCAATAAGAAGAAACCTATTTAAATTTGCCATAATTCAACCATCCTGAAGTGGTGGATGTTGTGCTCTTAACAGCAGTGAGTTGTTTTAATACATTCTGACTGACAATGAATGATCACTGTTAAGTTATGATGCATCAGAATTTATGATCCAAGAGCTTTTACTTTTAAAATTTTTTCTTTTGGTTTTCTCCGAGCAAATGTATCTCATCCAGTCTCTTAGGTGGGAATGTAGTAAAATCACTCCTCTCTTCTTCCTTTCTGAGCCAATTTAACACTCAAAAGGTGTTTAGGCAATATTCAAATAGTAACTATCCAACAAGGTTTTTATCCAGAAGTTATTATATTTCTTCATTATTTGAATCATTCAGAGTACTCTGGAAATGTCACAGCATTCAGTGAAAACCACTGACAGCTCTTTGCATCCTTCCTAGTGTCCTATTATTGTTAAAAATGCATCCAGTGTAAAATAATGTAATGAAAATAGGCAGAAATCCTCTCTCTCTCAATCTAGTCTAAATTTAGCAAGAAACTCTTTCTTAGTTTTCAATAAAGACAGCTTTGCTTTACTATCCTGTGCATACTGATACAGTCTTCTTTTAATAATAAAGAAGGCAATATTCTTAAAATTGACTTTATCATCAGTTAGCTGGTTAGTGCCACGATATGTGACTTGGTTTTACTTGGTTTACAGCTGTGACAAAAGACATAGAGGCATAAAACCCCAGAATGGTTTAGGCTGGAAAGGGCCTTAAAGATCAACTAGTTCCAACCTATATCTTAATTTTTAGCCCAAGAGTCACAAAACTGGGCAGCCACTACCATCAAATGTTGATTGTTTTATGTATTTGCATTTAGATAATTTTTTTGCTATCATGTTTTTTAACAAGGTTTTCCAGGTCTATCTCAGATTCTGTGTATCTCAGCTCCCAGAAGAGGTAAGGGAGCTGAGGTATTAACCACTGCTGCCATTCCACACACGCAGCATTCTCCCCTGATATGCATGTCTTATCCAGCTGTTTCATGCCTTGCATTCAGAACATGTTGAAGGGAACATGCAGATAGAGGAAGCACAGCCCACTGAAATGATACTCAAACCAGGCTTCCCTCATAGCTTAGCTTTGATATGTAATAGACATATGGACCATTGCCTGGTCCATTACCTCTTGCCATTGAGCTTTCTTCCTTTGAAGAAACTCATTTGTATTGCAGAAGGAAGGTCTGAACCAAGTTAACACCAGTTAGAGTTGCATGGCAGTGAAGCTCTAATGAAAACACACAAAAAGCTGGAGAACTGCTGTAAGCAGGAGGCTGTTGAAAGTGTGGTGCACTATGTACTTTGTTTGCATCAGAAAGTGTTTTGGAAAGTTATTGGCGTCAGAAATTGTTTTTGGATGGTGTGAATCTTTATCCAGCTATAGCGGAAAATAACACCTCTCTGCAGTTGCACTTGAGCTGTCTCTCTTTGGTAAGGTATGTCCTGTCTGACAGCAGAAATAATGATCCAGTAAAAAAACTTGACCAAAGTTTTTTCAAGTCCCCATTAGTGTTTCCCTGCTGGTTTTCCTTATTTTTCTTTATCTGAAGCTGTTTCTATCTGCTGTTATGTTCATTAACTTCAGCTCCAGAATGAGCAGCTGGAATCAGCACATTTCCCTATTAACTGCTGAAACCTGGAGGAAAGATTGCAAGACCCTGATACATCTTCCCATAGCTGCTGCTACAGGATAGTGAGGAGCCAGTCAGTGACCCAGGGTAAGAGCCTGCTTCAAGCAGGCAATTCCTGCCCGTTGTGCTGAGTCTGGATCTGTGAGGCATACACCCATTGCAGCACTGGCAGGAGTCTCTGTAGCATTTCCTTTCTGTTGTTTTGTGGTTAGAAACTGCAAATTATTTCACAAGTGCACATGTGTGGCAGTGTGGGTTATCCTGCTTGTTTTTATTATAGCTATTAAGGTCTTAGGTTTCTCAAAATACTATTTGCTTTAACAAAGAAATGCCTCTGCTGTTTTGCTGGGAGCTTCCTCTATGCAGTGTGTTTCCACCAGATAAGGTGTTTGAACCACTCAAGTGGACGTTGTAAAGAAAAACTATCTCACAAAAGGGGAAGGGACCTTTGCTGAATTCCAGCTGGTTGTGTGGATGGTGGAACCTGGACAAAGGGAATCTCTGGTGGGGAGCTCTTGTCCCCAGGTGAGGTTGAAGTGGAGATGTGCCTGCTGCTGCGAAGAGCCTGTGTTGCTGCCTGGTCTGTGCAACACATGGAGGGACAGAATCACAGAATCACTAAGGCTGGAAAAGCCACCTAAGATCAAGTCTAGCTGTTAATCCATCCTTGCTCATCACTAACCCATGTCTTTAATCCATTCTTACAACATTCTAAGTGACTCTGTTTCTGTCATCTGTCTCTTGCACAGATTTACTCACCAGAGTTACTCATTCTGGGGAGCTCTTTACCCCACCAGTGGCAGGAGTTCTGCACCACGAGCCTGTTTCTGTATTTTGCCAGGTGGATGCATTAGGCAGGAGTTGGTCAGTCCCTGTGTCTGAAACTGACTGTGTATTTCAAAGTCATAGTAATTAACTCAGCCAGAGGAATTGATCTGCTGAACTGTTCTCCTAGCTAACATCTGAAACGTGTTTAATGAAAATTCTGGAGTTGAACAGGTCTTGTCTAAAAGCACCTAATTCCAATGACTTATTCCAGTAAATCCATGCTTGTGAGAGTGCTCAGTTAATCTCCAGCACAGCACTCATTGGGCTTTTGGGGATTATATTATGTCCACTGTAGATTAATTTCAGGTTGTTGTATTTGTTCTAACCAATTTGCATAATGAAAGTGTGATCTCATTTTTATTTACGTTGTAATTAATGACAGCTATGTATTAGATACTTGGGAAATGCTGATCAAAGGCCTGGGGTGATAAATCGGGCAGAATTCTCCCCAAAACAAACTGCCAGCACAATCTGGAGCATGTTCTTGAGATTTCAGTGGTTTAAAGAAGGTGACCTGTATGATTATTATTAAATATTTCTGTTTCCATTGTGGAGGTCAAAACCAGCTTCCAGAAAAAAATGGGAAATAATGAATTAACTCATCAAAGTACATCTTGGTCTGTTCTGTAGGGAAGTTTAGCTGTTAATTTATTCAGACCAAGTCACCTACCTCCAGCTGTCTTAAAATGCATTCAGAAGAAGGAGAATATTCATTCTAGCAAAAATAGTACACTCCAAAACTATAAAATTAAGAGTGGGTACTAATTATTCTCATCTCTGGAACAGAATAAACTGCAGAAGGTGTTAAAGCAAAGAGGGCAAGGAAGTAAATGTGAATGACTCATATCTCAGCTTTCAAGGAGAAATTTAGTTTAAAAGATAAAACCTAAAGGCTTATGATGAACCTAACCAACCAACTCACAAAATGGATAAAATTTAGGGTTGATAAAAAACAACCCTCAATAGAAAAGAAACTTGAAGCATCTCTAGACATTGTAGTGATGAAATTAAAGGAAGCTGATCATAGTGTGGCTATGGCCATATCAAAAAAAAAAGTGAGAAGATGGATAATAATCTAGATAAATGCCACAGCAAATGTAACCACATCCTATTTGAGATCCACATCGCAGGCTCACCTGCAGCACTACTTTCAATTCTGTTTGCAGAAGAATTGTTTAAACAAAAACTACTGAGAAAAGCAGTTAAGAGATAAGCCAGATAAATGGCAGGCAGGGAGTGTACGGGTAAAAGGGGATATGCTTAGAGACCTGAAGAGAAATCTTCCACTTCTGTGTATTTTTGTTGCAGGAGCAAGTGTTTTGAATCAGGAGGCATCAAATCTGGTGTAGTGAAAAGGCAATACACAGTTTCACTGTGGAGCCACTTGTCTTCAGATGCCTCTTTGCTGGACAATCATTAAGCACTAGAAAAGATGTGAAAAAACACCCCTAAAAATTGCTTGAGTTGCCATAAATGATTGCCATCCTCAGAAATCTACTTCTTAAATCCAGAGCAGGCCCCAGGGAACTGCAAATGTACCAAAGGTTTTCTAGGCACCATATGGTGGTTATGAAAAACCTAACACAGGCCTATTTTTGAGTCAGCAGAATGGCAAAGAGGATGGCAAAGTCTTGGAAAGCAGCATGTTCGTAGTTATGAAACCCAAAGTGGTAGACAGGCTCAAGCCCTCGACGCTTCAGCAACACTCGCTCTATATCTATTTATAAGTCATTTTGCTAGGGGGACATTAATCAAGTTAGAAAATACTCTTGCACCAGTCTGTGAGTGAAGAAAGTGTCATGACAAAAGAAAAGTAAATAGAGCTATTTTAAGACATTGGAAGAGACATTAAATGCAGCTGTGTGCTCCCAGAAGGTTTAGCCATGGCTGCTGTCTCTCGTCCTGGGCTGTGAGAGCCATTGCAGCCCTGGGCAGGCTTTGCAGAGCTTGTCTCATCCTTTGATAAAACAAAGGCTGATAGTGCACAGCTACCTACAGAAATGCTGGCAAAGCATTTCAGAGAATGTTGATAAAAGCAGGCTGAGTGCCTTTAGGACATCTGCCTCACACGAGGAGATTTCTGTTGCTGTGATCACTTACCTCATGTCAGAGACACCATGTGATGATTTTTAATAAATTCATTAGAAAGAGTGTAAAGGAGGGCTATGAAGATGGTGAAGGGTCTGGTGGGGGCCCTATAAGGAGTGGCTGAGGACACTTGGTTTGCTCAGCTGGAGAAGGAAGATTGAGGTCAGGGCTCCCTGGGTGCTGCAGCTCCGATCTCTGCTCCCTGGGACAGGGACAGCACCCAGGGAATGGCTGGAGATGGGCATGGGGAAGGTTATGGTGGATATCAGAAAAAGGCAGCGGGTTGCACTGGGTGGGTTTTGAGGTCCTTTCCAACCCAAGCCGTTCTCAGTTCTGTGATATTTGCACACTTAAAGAAGCAGAAGAAGAATATGAGCTTAGGGGACGATAGGATTCCATTTTTTCTAGCTGTTATACCACTGTGCCTTTGGTAAGATGTGAAGGGCAGCACTCCTGGGCTGCAAAGTATTTTTCCTTTGCTTGTTTAGCTCTCGGTACGGGATAGAAGCTGTAACACTCATAGCTCTGAAGAATCATGGAATCATTAAGGTTGGAAAAGACCTCCAAGTTCATCAAGTCTTCAGCCAAATCCCACCATGGTCGCTAAACCACATTGCAAAGTGCTATATCTGTTCTTATTTTCAATAGCCGTGGACTCCACCATTTCCCAGGGCTGTTCCAATACTTTTCCACTCTTTCAGTGATTTTTTTTTCTAATATCCAGCTTGAACCTTCCCTAGCGGAACCTGAGGGTGTTTCCTCTTGTCCTATCACTTTTTACGTGGGAGAAGAGAGACACCCTGGCTCCAGCCTTCTGTCAGGGAGCTGTGGAGAGTGAGAAGAGCCAGAGCTACTGCCTGAGAAAGACTGATGTCTATAAATAAAGCGCATCAGATGTAGAACCTGATAAGGAGAGAGGAGAATGTGCAAAGTGTGCTCTGTGACCCAAAGGAAAATATATGGCTTAAGCTTGAGTTGTGTATGCTGCAATAAACACTGTAAAGGTTATCTGAATATTTTCCTCCCATAGCAAGAACTTAAATTATCTCTTTTATCCTAGAATTACCAGAGACAAAAAAAATACAGACTCTCCAGGGACCGCTTTGCAGCCCAGTCCCCTGGGAGAGGAAGGGAGAGGGTGAGAGACCCCTGACATTCAGCAGAGGAATCCCAGTTATGCCTCCTCTTTGCCAAGTCCAAATCTGTCTCTTGTGAGAATGCTGCTGGATTGGTAACTTTCAGCATCAAGGAATTTGTCCTCAGCAAGGCACTGGCTCCCAAATGGAGGTGTCTAGGGGCTAATTTCTGTGGTCAAAGGGAAATGAAGAGCCTTTCTTTCCTCCATCAGCCCCCAATGCATAAAGATAGCTTTTCCTCTAAAGTAATTTCTACTTCACATTTGCCCTAATAATAAAAAAAAAAAAAACCAAGAAAAAAAAATACTCATATCCTTATTGTCCTGTGGAAGAAATCTCTTAGCAGGTGCATGAATTTTCAAAGCAGTTGTGGTGGGGTCATGGCTCCCCTTGGAAGGAACTATGTGTTAGAATTTTTCTGGGCAACTTTGGCTCCTCAGCCTAGAGATCCCATAATATGCAAACATTAAGGGGCTGCTAACAAGAGCAGGTTAATATATAGAGTATATCTCCTATGGCTTCAGGACCACCTGTGTTATAAACAAACCCAAGGAAGGTATTCTTCCTGTCCTAAGGCAACTCCAAAGCTTGTCCAGCCCTTGGCAGAGAGCTCTGTGTGTCAGTGATTGGCTCCTGGCTTTGTGTTCCCTGTTGCACCTTGCAGGGTCTAGAGCTAGTACAGCTGCTGTGAGGCACCTTTATTTAATGGGATGGGGCACTGTAGAACTGCTGTGAAATGAAGGAATGAAGATGTATTCTGGGACATTACAGATTAATTTCTTCATGTAGGAATTGAGTATATTGAAAGTAATGTTCTTTGAAGCTTCTCTAATTCAGTCTTGTAAGTTGCTGTTGAGGGATGCATTAAAGTAAATGCTATAACACAACATCACTGACAGTGTGGTACCTCAGCTGCTTCAGCCTATCCTTGTGTTTGCAAAACTTCATCAGTATATTTTTGCAGTAAATAAATGAGAAAGGGATCACAAAAGAGTTCAGGTGTTGCTCCTTGATGCTGCTGTACAGAGTGTTCATTAGCAGCCTGCCTCCTTGTAGTTAGGGCCGGAACAGCCTGACTTAGCAGAGAACTGCCTGAAGTCCCGCTGCCCTCCTATTCCCCTGACACCAACAAGTGCTCAGGGCAAAGCTAATGTCCCTTTGGGATCTGGATTATTTGGCCTTTGCACATTGTATAGTTCCTAATGCCACACATCCTCAAATGTTCCTGGGAGCTGTGAAAGCCAGTGAGAGCTGCACTTCAGTCCCAGCTGCAGACTGCTCAGTAGAGAGGCCCTGGCTCAGGGTGCCCAGAGCAGCTGTGGCTGCCCCTGGATCCCTGGCTGTGTCCAAGGCCAGGCTGGATGGAGCTTGAAGCACTCTGGGACAGCAGAAGGTGTCCCTGCCTGTGGGTGGCAGGGGTGGCACTGGATGAGCCTTAGGGTGCTTTCCCACCCAAAGCAGTCTGTGATTCTGTGACATCCACCCTTCAGTTGCTGAGGACCAGCTGCACCTCAGGGTGAGGAGGGCACCGTTCCCTCTGAGGCTGTGTAATTTCTCTGTTTGATCCCCAAACATGCCTTTCTGCTGGCGTTCCCTGCTTCCAGGGGAGGAGCAGTATACACCACTGGTATTTCTAGTATTCTTTCAGGTTGCCAGAGAGACAGTAGTCTGCACTTTACAAACCTGGCATTTGGGCCCTATTCCAAGAAATAGTCAGAAGTGGGATTTTTTTTCCCCCCTCTCAACCTTCACCAATTCCCCAGCATTCCCTCTCCCCACCTGTGTCCTCCCTCCTCTCTTGTTTCTCTCAGCACTTGGAGAGCCCTGATCATGAGAGGGGAGTCCTGGGATAGAGAGGACAGTGATGTGGTCAGGATCTGCTCCTGGGAAGAAGGACCTTTTGCCACAGACCGGAGTCTCCACACCCACGCTCCAAAGGGTGTTCCTCAAGCCTTAGTGGCCAGGCATAACATTTTGGATCATGATTCCCTTTCAAAGGAGTTACAGGATAATCCTTTTCCCCTTCCTTCCTCCTTTCCTTCTTCCTTTCCTTCTTCCTTTACTTTCCTTCTTCCCCAGTCACATAAAAAATCGGGTTTTCTAAGCCTTTTCCCATGTTAATTTCTCTTGTGGGATGCAGCTCCTGATTGTGGAAGGTGCTCCTGCTCCCTGCTCTTGCTCTGTGGTCATGCACAGTGCTGGAGAATGTGGTGCTGCAGGCAGGTAGGTGCTGGCACTGGTCCATGACCATCCTTCAGCTGTCCACAGCTCTCCTAACACAGATAAAAGAGCTGCCTAGTTTGGAGCATGTGCAGTCTAAGTAATGTGAGAGCCAGAAATACTCAGGAGACTGATATTCAGTGAGGAAAAAGGAGATGCTTCCTCAGAACGCTGAAGAAAAGCAACAGATACACATCACTAGACAAGGGTGGGCAGATATTTTCATGTGTAAAAGCAAAATGGGAGGCAGTGAGAAGCTGAACCTAGGAAGAGGAGACTGCTGTTCTCTAATACTGTGGGTTGTGAAGGCAGGAATGGCAGCAGAGCACAGCAACTGCCTCAGATGGAGTGATGGAGACAATGCTGAAAGCATCACTGCCTCTGGAATACATTCTGGGCTCAGAACACATGTTGCTAGGAAACTTTTATATTAAAAGGCATTCATCTTTAAACCCTGGGAACATAGTAATAGCTTCTTCTCTGTGCTAGGGAAGCTCTTTTAATGTCCTGACGTTACTGAGACAAGTAATGTGTGAGAGGGAGAAAAATACCTTGAATTATCTTGGGCAAAGATTAAAATCCAACATTTTTAGATAACTTGCAGGGTTTAACTGAGGTTTAGTCATTCTGGTCAGACTAGCAAGACACTGATGAAACATAGAATCATACAGCTGTAGAGTACCCCAAGCTGGAAGGGACCCACAGAGATCTTTCTGCTTTTTTTTCACTCTTTCTTTTTTGTTTGGGGCTGTTTATTTGAGGGTTTTTTTCTCTCAGTTTTTCCTTCCTTTCCTCCCTGGCTTGTGGTAGTGCCATCCCAACAGTTCCAGACTGATGTGATTACCAGCCAGCACCCTGAGATGCTTCATGGCTGCAGTGGTGGCTTCACTCTTCCAGTCAGGGAACTGCACAGTACTTGCTACATTTATTCTCCCAGTGTGCTTTCTCCCTCTATGCTCTGGGCACACCAAAGCATATCTGGCTTATTTCCCATGTCGAATTCAAAGTTGAAACACATTATATGACATGTAATGGTCCTCTTTAAAAATAAACAAAGGGTAAAAGATTCCCCAAGCCACTACTTATAAGAGTACTGTGAGTAGCTGTAATGGAGTTTTATTATTACTCTCACTACGGGACCTGTCCCAGGATGTTGGCACCTTTTCCATAGTACATTCAGTCTCTATCTTTGCTCTGGCGGATCACTGCAATTCTGAATGATTGACTGAGGGGGAGAACACCCTACTGGGGTTGACATTAAACATGTTAAGTGATTCTAAAAGTAACATCCTTGGAGTTCTGTGCAATGAAGATTGTTGTGTAGTTTTTTTCCTGGATGAAAATTATGCCCTTAATCAATTAGCTGATAGACCTGGAAAAAGCAGACATGTTTTTGAACGCAACCCAATTCTAACTTAAGATTTGTGTAATGACACCAGTGGAATTGGCAACCTGAACCTATGGGATGGGGCAGGGCTTCTGAGAGTGTTCCTGCCCTGGGAATCAAGACTATCAGCAGCTGAGGCACCCCATTGTCCTCATGAGTTTCTCTTGCCCTATCCTTCTCCTAGTGTTTCCAAAAAGGAATATGGATTAATTTAATGTCTGGAAACATTGCAGAGCAGGAGCCATCATTGTTTTTGGTGCTGGTAACACCATATGTGTCCTGCCCAATACACTGCTGCCACAGAAATCAGCAACACCAGGTTTTGGTGGGCCAGATGTCCACAGAGGCACTGATTATGCAGGAATGTGACACTTGACTGATTTGCCTCATAAAAAAAGATCTGCAAAGAGCTTGCAAAATTGTATACCACCATGCTTGCTTTGTTAGCAGATCAATTTGAATTTCTTGGTCTATTTTTATGAAATCTAATGTAGCAGTATTGCAGGACAAACATTTACTACATGCTTGCCAAAATTGCCTGTAACATACAGGTGTTTCTTAATATGTGGTTTTGAAGTGAGAAGATAACTCAAATATTTGGCAGTAGAGCTAAGCAGACAAATATGCACTCTATTAACAAGGAACTTGTTATTTCCATTCATATTTATTTATAATATTTATCTAATGGTATACATTTTAAAGGACATGATGTGTCTACAGCTCAAAATACAGACACACATGGAGTTGGATTTTAGGATCCTTATGGCTCCCTTTCAGCTCAGGATATTCAATGATACAATGGTAACCAGTGGGATGGGTGAGTAGACCTCTACTGCAGGATCACAAGTTGAGTAGTGAATAATAATTATATTGCAGGGAATCTCTCCCTCAATGCTCTACTCACCTGCCACATATAAGTTAGAGAATTTTGGTGGCTGCACACTGAATTATGGTAGCATAAAGGAAGATCAGTTCCTTTGAAATCATTCTAATGCTCTGACGTTGTGCCAACACCTTCTTTCTTTTGCCACTTGGTGGAGCTTAGTGATTTTGGCTCTCACATACATCGTTCTGTAAACTTACTCTTCAGTTACACAACCATTTGTCACTGTGTCTTGAAAATGGGCCAAATCCCTGCCCAGAAAGTAAACCCAAAAGAATACCATAAATTCTAATGAGCAAGATGCTGGTGCCTAGCTGCTTACGACTTTGGTAATCATCTCTACTCCTCTTAAAAACAATAAAACATATAGCGCGCTAATTTCAAAGAAAAAGTTATAATATGGGCTTAGGACCTTTGAATTTATGAAATATAGGATGAGAGATGGGTAGAATTATGTCACATTTGGTTTATTTTTAAGATTGAAAATCATATTTTAATTTCCCTTGCAGATTTTTGGAATGTATCTGAGTGGGAGACCTCACATTTGTTTGAATGCATGTTTTTACTCAACAAGCACATGGACAGTGAGCAAACCCACAATAAAACCAGGAAATTATTATATCACATGCTGATCCTGCCTTCATTTAAATCAATGGCCAGTCAGTGCAGTTAAACCAGAACTGGGATCTTGGCTCAGACATAGCACTTGTGCTTAGAGACTACCTGGAAATTCAGGACATTACATCAATTTCACTCTGTTGTCATCTAAACTATCTGTTGTTAAGTATAAATTAGTTGCTCTACAAATGTTACAGTTTTAGTTTGGTGTGTTGTCCAACACTTATTCTAAATTATCAGACAAATACTACTGTATTTTGGAGGTATGTTGTAACTAAGAGGTCTCAAAGGTTCTTCCTAAACCCTCCTCATGCAGGATGCCAACTGTCTCGGCAGAGTCCCGAGATCAAAGGTTCATGTGCAGCCTTTTGCTGTTGTCAGGGAAAAGAAGGAAAAAGAACAAAGGACTCAGTCCTGGAATCTATTGTCTGTGGTCTGAGGTAGGATCTTCAATGGATTTTCTGTCTTTCTCTTGGGAACTGGAAATGGTAATTGCAGCTTCTTTACATCATGGTATTTCTCAATTTCTTTTTTGTTGTGTTGGACTGACAGATGAGAAGGAAATTTTGACATAGCAATATTATTGTTATACATATTTATCAAATACTGAAAACTGGTAATATATCCATGTTCTTCTGGAGTATTATTCTACAAGTCATAAGAGTAAGAGCAAAACTCTATTAGGACCTCTAAAAGCAATTCAGAGGTGGCTGTGACTCTGTAACACACATGCGCTGGTGGCTCTCCACTAATTCTTATTACAAGAAAAAAAACCACATGTGTACTTCTGCCCAAAAGGATGATGCAACTTAAATTGAGTTAGCCTGGAGTAAATGAAGCCTGTGGAGAGGCCTTTTTACTCTCAGCACCTCCCTGACAGGAGGATGTAGCCATGTGGGGGTTTTTTCTCTCCCAAGTATCAAGTGAGAAGAGGAAACAAGTTGCCGTGGGAGAGGTTTAGATTGGGTAATAGGGAAAATTTCTTCACTGAAAGAGTTGCCCAGCTCTGGCACAGGCTGCCCAGGGCAATGATAGAGTCACCATCCCTGAAGAGATTTAACAGATGTGTAGATGTGGCACTTGGGTCACTGGTGAATAAGGTGGTGCTGGGTTAGACTTAATGACCTTAGAGAACTTTCCAGGGGATCCAGCAGAGCAAGATTATACTAAGCAACTGAATACAACTGCATGAGATGACACAAGGCCATCTCTTCTGTGTAGCCCCCACTCCATGTCCAAGCAATGAGTCCATGGATGGACCTCTTTATCCTGATTGTGCTGCCTGCTTTCCAAGGATGCTCTGGCATTCCAGCAGAGCAATCAGCACTGAAAGGCCTGGTCATGTATCTCAGGTGTCATATATCTCAGTCACCTTGGGATTGCAAAAGTTCCTTATCCTTCTTGTGACCCCTAAACAGGCTTGGAACTCTGTGTGTCCATGTGGTGACTCCCCTCAGGAAGCCAATGATGTTTGCTGCTTACTTAAAAGCCCTTAAAAATGAAGTGTTAGTGTACTAAACAGGAGGCTTCTCATGGGGAGGATGGAGGATGAAGGCTGTTTGGACCACAGGTGTTGACCCCTCAGGTCTTTCGCTGCCATCTGTGTGGGATAGTTTCTGTATTACTTAAGTGGTTAACCTTTGTAAATATTGTTTTAACTTGAGGTTAATGCCATAGTAGAGGTACTTGTGACTTTTGGGTGCTCCTCCCAGTGGTGTATTCAGAGTCACCGGAACAAGTCAGGCACATGGGTACAATCCTTGCAGCACAGTGCCCGCTCAAACTTGTTTGTGACATGAGCCTGTCACTAAATGCACATTGCATGGAGGGAGGGTTTTGTACTGAGGTTTTGTGCTCTCACCACTTCTTCAGTTCATGAAAAAGCCAGGATCAAAGAGCTCATATAATGAGTAGTGTTGCATGGAGACGAGATCAGCAGATGTTCTTATTGAAGTTGGAAGAACTTATGGCCTGTTATGGCCTGCTTTCATGTTAAGAAGAATAATGGCACTGTCATTATGTCTTAAATCTGTCTATTTTGCACAATGTGTTAGATGGGCTCTTTGATAAAATAGAGCTTCATGCTAAAAATAAAAAGTAAAGGCTATTCACTTGCTCAACTTAAATATTAATGTTTTGAAAGTCCTCATGGTACTACTAAGTATCACATTCAACTCCTTGATTTGGTCTATTTTGCTGTGTTCCTTGTTTTGATCTAATTCTTACATTGCTCTTTCCATCTGTTTTGTTTTCATTATAAAGGTACCTGAGGGATCATAGCAGGAAACCACAAGAGGTGAAAGAGGTTTTCAAAAAACCCAATCTGCTCTTTGAACTCTTGCAATCCCTGTGGCCATGCAGGAGCATTGGGAAATTAATTGGGTCATTCATTTGGGTTTATTGCAGGCTGAAAGCCATTGTTTTCTGGCAAAGAAAAGCAGATAAATAATTAAATACAAACTTTGGAATTATGCAGTAATTTTAAAACAACTATTCATCATTGGTAAGATTTGGGGTGGGAAAGGTGACAGGCTGCCTGTCTGAAAAATAAACTTCATCTTCATGAAGCGGTGTGGAGAGATGATACTCGATGTAAGTCATAGAATTGTAAAATAACTGTGTTTTTGCTGACTAAGCTGCACTTCAGGGAGGCCTGAACACAATTCCCTGGGCACAGCTGGCTCCTGGGCTGGGGAGCTGCAATCACACCTCATAAATCCATACAGCAATGAAGATCCTGCCCATTAACTTCTGTGCAGCACCATTAAGCTTGTTTATTTAAGGAACCTGAGAAGTAATGTGGTAGCATATTGTTATGCCTATTAAAATCTGTAGGAACTCAAAACCTAGAACATTTTTTCAGTTTAAGCTTGTCATGCATGTTAGAACGATGTGTTGTACCAGTGTCACTCTGCAGGGCAAACAAAGATAAATGGAGCCCAGCCCTTCCTGAGGAGGGTGGCACACATCTTCCCACCCCTCCTGCCTGGCTCCCTGACCTGCAAGGTGAGTTTACCAGCAGCACCCATCATTCTGACATATATATATACAGAGATGCTTTTTAACACCTTTGTGATTAGTTCGTATTAACTCAGTGACGTGGAATCATAGAATCAGAGTCATTAAGGTTGGAAAAGACCTTTAACATCAAGTCCAACTATTAACTTGAGATCAACTGATACTTAGGAAGAAGTTCTTTACTATAAAGGTGGGGATGCCCTGGCACAGGGTGCCCAGAGCAGCTGTGGCTGCCCCTGGATCCCTGGCAGAGTCCAAGGTGAGGCTGGACATTGGGGCTTGGAGCAGCCTGGGATGGTGGAAGGTTTCCCTGCCCATGGCAGGGGGTGGAATGAGTTGACCTTGAATCCTTCTAGGATTCTAGGATTCTGATACTTGGACCACTGTATCTATATTGTCTCTATAAACAAATAGTTAGAACAGAACACAGGTGACCTAATGGAGAATATATTGTGAAATTGGGTTTCTAAATGATCATTATTGTTCTTTCAAAGAAAGAGCAATTATTACATAGCACTACATTAGAGCCATCTAATGAGATGAGACATCTTGCACATGTACAGGTGCAAGAGCATACCCTAGGTGCAACAAAAAGTAGCTGTCAAAAGGTATTTGACCTTTTGAGATTTGGTGATTGATCTCAATCTGGTTATAAATTATATAAAAAAACAAGTTAATAGAAAACTGGAGGCTAGTACAGAGGTTTCCATGGTCTCCTGCAAGCATTTATTTTAAACAAATAAAAATTTCTCTGTATCTGAGAATCTGAAAGTCAAGCTGGACTGAGTTTCCTCACTCAAAACTAACAAACATGGGAAGAAAATAAGAGCTGTTATTAAGCAAAAATGGTTCTTTTTCTCCCTTTTAAAACTAACACTAGCTATTAACTGGGACAAACTGTCCTGCTCTGTGTCAGTGAGTGACTGACTGTTCCTGCCAGAAGTGAGGGGAGTCAAAGACAGACCTGTGGTAATCTGCTTGTCAAGTGGAAATGCCCATCTGTGCTCTGGGGTGACGTGTGTCTCACTCAGCACCGTGCATGGAGAGAGAATTTCACCCAGGGGATGAGCATCTTGGCTTTCACTCCTGCAAAGAGCAGTTCTCCAAGTCAAAGGCTTGATTAAGGTCACAGTCTGAGGTAGCACCTTCACTGCCTGTTAGTTGAAACATGCTGTAATTTCCAATGCCATCTGCATACCAGTCAGCTCTCGAGGGTGAAGCTCCTTCCAGCTTGCTCTGATAATGGTTGATGATCTGACAATCAGGAAAACTGCAACTGTTCATGTTTTTCCATGCCCTTTGGTAGTAAAGCACACTGATGTAGTGTGCTGCATGAGTAGAACAAAATCCTTGTGTCTGTCTGCTGGCTTGCACAGGCTGAAACAGGACAGCAGGAGAATCAATAACAGGCTTCTGTCTGGGGTAAACTGAGGAAAGCAGAGGCAACCCCATAAAATAGCTTATGACAGGATGGCGAAGGTTGGAGGGGACCACGGTGGGTCACCTGGTGCTCCTGCTGAAGCAGAGCAATTCTAGAGCACATGATTGTGTCCACAGACAGTTCTCGAGTATGTCCAGTGAGGGAGACTACACACCCTCTCTGTGTAGCCTGTTCCAGTGAGAGATCCCCTGCCCAGGACAGATATTCTCCTTTATGGAAAGGTAGTGTATAGGTGACCGCTCCTGTTCCCAGTGGCTGAGGGCTACGGATAGATGGCAGAAACAAAGAGTGCATCTTTACTTTGGGTTTCGTTCCAGTCCACCCCATGTGCCTGCTGAGCGTTCCTCACCCATCAGGCATGAGCTTGGGACAAGGGGCTGGCTTGGGACTGCTTGAGCGCAGGACATGGGAGAACTGGGCACTGGATCCCTCCCTGGTTGTGTGGTCACTGGGGAAGGCCTGGAATGACAGCTCCTGATGGCTGAGGAAAAGCTCTGTATGCTGAGCAGCATCCTTCTGCAGGGATGGGCCATTGTTTCCTGCCATGGAGTGCTGGATCAGACTGGGGCCAGTCCCAGAGCTGCCCATGCTGCGCCATGCCGCTCTGCAGGTGTGGCACTGCCTGAGTCCTGCTGTGGCCCCTGGTACCGCTGTGCCCCGTGCTGTCACACCTCTGCCCAGCCCACTCACCTGGGGACATGGAGCAGGCAGAGAGCAGCATGGAAAAGGTCAAACAGCAGATGTGGAAAGAAGCTTTTTCTTTTTTTAGTAGTATTAAAGATCCTCATGTAACAGACTCAGAGCACTTGATAGTGGATCACAATTGAGTTTGTGACATGCAGATTATTGCTAAGTTTTCAGTAGAGAAATGGACACAGGAAGAGCCCTGGGCACCATCTGGCACGGGGCAGCACAAAAACTCAGCTGTGAGAACAGGTCTTATTTAATCTGTGGAGCCCTGGGAAGAGGCCAGGGGACACCAGTGCAGCTTGGCAGTGCTCATGTGTCCTCCTGAGGCAGGAGTGGGATGCTCCCTACACCTGAGGGGGTGCACAGTCCCTTTTTCTTATTACAAGGCCTGGCAGACAGGGAAATCCAGACATTTTTTCCCCCATATTTTTCTTGATTGTGGATATTTGGTCAGCTCTAGAATATTCCCCATTTTCTCCTGTTCACCTGCAGAGTGAAATGCTGCCAGCTACATTTAGCCCTCTCATTAACCTGAATCTTATCCTTTTTCGACATGGTGGTGGGAATTTCCATTGCTGGGGAGAGAGTTTTAGGTCATTTTATGTAATAAGTAGGAGGAGGTATCAGAGCTCTTCACCTTCCCTGCTTTTCTCCTGGTAACTGCAGACTGCTGTCTATGTACCAAATCTCCATCTGAAGAGAGGTGCAGAGCCCAGCATACAGGACTGATGTTCAGGAATTCGGGTTTCCATACAGCACACAAATCTGTTTCATGCCACAGTTGCAAGTCCTAGAAATATCACTGATATTTGAACACTTCAAAAAACAAACCACTGAAAGATCAAATGCATCCATGAGGCTGAATTATTAGTGAAGTGTGATTTGTAAAAATAAAACACCAGTGATTCCACTGACAATTACTACCTAGTTTCTTATTTTAAAAGTTTGGGGTTTTTTTTAATTGTTCTTAACTAAAAATTAATTAATTAAAAGAAGAACTAATTATGGTTACCTGACAGTCAGTTTCCCTCAGAAATCTCAGGGAATAATTACTTGGTAAACCTTCTCTTTTTATTTTTCTTTATTTACTTAAATTTTAATTATGAAAACATATGGTATGTTTGTATGAACCTAATACTCGAGAAAGCAGCTTGGCAGTAGTGGTGACCAGAGTCCTTCTGTGAATTTACAGAGCAGAAATGTCACAGCTGTCACAGGGCACAGTCTTTGACAAAGCCAGTGTCCCGCATCTCTGGCCTCACCTAATGGTGGAAAACAGAAGTTTGGATTGGAAGGAATCTTAAAGCCCATCTCATTCCTAACCCTGCCATGGGCAGGGACACCTTCCACTATCCCAGGGTGCTCCAAGCCCTGTCCAGTCTGGCCTTGGACACTTCCAGGGATCCAGGGGCAGCCACATATCCTGTTTAACCCTGCCCTCTGGCAGTGGGAGGCCATTCCCTGTGTCCTCTCCCTCCATCCCTTGTCCCCAGTCCTTTTTCAGCTCTCCTGGAGCCCCTTTAGGCCCTGGCAGGGACTCTGAAGTCTCCCTGCAGCCTTCTCCAGGTGAAAAGCCCCAGCCCTCCCAGTCTGGCTCCGGGACAGAGGTGCTCTAGCCCTCCAATTATTTTTATGGCGTCCTCTGTACAAACTCCAACAGGTTGGAGTTATATTCTTCTTATGCTGAGGCCCCCAGAACTGGAGGCAGTGCTCCAGGTGGGTTCTTCAAAGCATAGATCCCAGTTTCCCTCTATCTAGGCTAATTCCAAGTGTTGGTCACAGTGAACAATGGGGTCAATATCCATAGATTATTAAACTGCCTGGAATAAAGAAAAAAAACTGAAAAAGATCACCCAAGGTCATGAGGCTTGTCATGTGTGGTGACTTGCCACGCTGTACATGGGTGGGCTGTGTACTGTTTGCAGAGGCCACGCTAGTCAGTCCCTGGTCATATTTTGCATTTGAGGAATGCTGAGAGATGTTGTGTGTAAAGAGTATCCAGTTCCCTTCAAGTCACGTTCCCTTTGCCTGCAGCCGTGATAATCGGCTCCTTGCCACAGCCACGATCCAGAGATTGGATGGAGCTGAGGCCCGCGCCCCGCATCCACACCACACCTGCGCGGGAGCTGAGCGCTCGGGGAGATGCTCTGGGGGAGATGTCTGGGAGTGATGCACTCGGGGGACGCTCCGGGAGGGATGCTCTCGGCGGGCTGCTCTGGAGGGGATACACTCGGGGGATGCCTGTCGGCAGGACGCCCTGGAAGGACGCTCTCGGAGGATGCTCTCGGGCCCGTGCGGGCACCTGCCAGGGGCGGACGTTGCCGGGCGCAGAGCGGGGCGGTGGCGGGGCGCGGGACCCTCCCATTGTCTGCGGCGGGGCCGGGCGCGGCGAGGCGGGGC